>CM040985.1:24228424-24284400 GCA_022985145.1 Pangasius djambal | reverse complement strand
TGATATGAACAGGTTTCAACGCAAACCCAAAGAAGTGTGTGTGCTGTCCTCTCCACCTGAGGCCTAAGGCCTGTCCTTATGCCCCATTCTGCTCACCTGCCACATCTACTATGGCCGGTCTTTCCTGCTTCAGTATAAATTAGTAGGAAAAGTTCACAAAGTGTGCTTCTCATCTTTGCAGGACAGCTTGTGAAAGCAGGTATTCTGTGCTTATGAGTTGGTTCTTGAAGCCTACAGGCAAAAGTTCATAAATCTTTTACAGACATTTGTAGACTTTGCTAGGGAAAGGGTCTTATTAACAAATGGTGTTCTGCAAGTAAAGCTATTGATTTTGACTTTTTGTGTGAGCTGATTTTGCTCAAGCAATTTAGGAATTGTTCACCAGATCATGTAGTGGTTTATCTTAATGAGAAGAAGGTTTCCTCCATGTCAGAAGCTGCTGTGTTGGCTGCTGCCACATAAAAATGTGTACAAGCCGACCAAGGTAGAACCCCCTGTGCTGACTGACCGGGTTTAGACTGCATGTTTTTTGGCCTGAGTTTTCTGTCACAAGCACAACCGCACATTGTAAAGTAAAATCTTTGGTCAGAAGTTGAGATAGGTGGTCTTACAATGCATAATATGACATTCTCTCCAGCAACTGATTTAGTACCACTGTGTCCAAAGATGGCCGACAACAAAGTTCTGGCAGTGTCAGAAAAATTGTACTAAAATCTCAGAGTGAACGCTGCTATGACACTCGTCTAAAAGCCACCAATAGGAAGATGGCATAGGATTACACTATAACTCGGGGGACAGCTACAAATACGGTAGTGGAGATGGTGAAATGTAAACAAAACGTGGGATATAAAAGAAGAGCGGTTTGTTGGATTGTGGCAGCAGTACTATGTGATTGCAAACTGCTCAGTCCTAAAAAGAAAACGCAAAAGGAAAACCAAAAACAAAGCTGTAGTCAGTCCCAGAATAGTGCTTTAGTTAAGCTCCTACTCCTGTTCCTGTTACGCTTCTGCTGCTGAGAAAGATTCTCTTGATCCTAGTTTTCAACCATTTGTAATGCGGGGTGTTGTTTCTTTGGTAGGTGAAGAAAAGACACTAGTTCCTGTTAAAATCATCTGCGATACTGGTGCTGGAGTTTTGCCCTTTTCAGAGGAATTATTTTAGAGATCACCGCGCATTATAATAAAGTTCCTCTTCACCATGTGTCTTTGTTCTCAAGTCAGTCTTTACCTGTGGAAGGCATTACATTCATCATGGGGAAGGAAGGACACAGCTGGAAGTAAAGTTCTACCAGCATTAGACGTTCTGTAGAGTCCCGCTGACTGTTCCTTATTAGATGAACCGTGATGTCATCACCCCAGAGTTTTCATCATGACACGTGTTAGAAGAAGTGGACACTATGCTTTGTGCATTAGCTGTTAGCTGTTAATCAACTTACTGACGCTCAGAAAGCAGACCCTCTGTTTACAAACATATGTAGGCCTACTTCAACGCTGTATATGTCAGACCCATGTGAAGGGAAAGCAGGAAAGAAAAGCAGTTCCCAGGAAATTTACATCTGGTGATCCTGTAAAGGTTTTGCTTCTGATTTGGCTCTGACTGCCAGAGTTTCTGGTGGTACACTGCTGCGCCACTGTACTCCTGACACGCATCTTTCACACCAGCATACTGAAACATGAACGTTTGCAATGATAAAGCCTTTTCTGTTGGGTTGGCAGCTGTGCCATAAGAAGGATAGTGCTAAGGATTCATATAGATTATTACTACAAAATGTACCACAGACTTTTTGCAGACTTTCAAATTTGGAAATGTTGTCAAATCTAGAAAAGTCTCATGTAAAAAATGAATTATTCAAACTCAAATTCAAATTTTAATGGTCACACTCACAGCCATACACAGTACGACGTGCAGTGAAAACCTTTTTTTGGCTGTCCATGACATAAAAAGGAATTTACATAAACCAGAATTTATGTGTATATAGGTAGGAAAGGAAAAATATAAAAATATAATATAAGAGATAAAAGAGATAAAAGATAAATGGCAGCAACATTATGACTATATTTGGAATAAAGTGCAGATATGTGCAATTGTTTGTGCAATATAATGCTGTGCAGCATCAGGCTGAGGTAGCTGTAGTGAAATTGCTAACATATATAATAGATATTTATATATATAGGGTAATAGGGGTATGTTAACAGGGATGTAGGTGTTGTGCAAGTGTGTAGTTCTAGGTGATGTCCTGGTTGAGGACCTACATCCACTGAGAATGTCCTATGTTTAATATAAGATTTGAACCCGTAGTGCTGTACCCTTTATGCCAAGCCACTGTTCGAGGCATGTCAAAAAGATGTCATGATGCACGGTATCAAAGGCAGCACTAAGGTTCAATAAGTCCACCGTAAGTAACAGACTACGTGTCACATTTAACAAAGCCTTTTCAGTGCTGTGAAGGGCTTTGAAACCTGACTGAAAAGGTTCGAGTATCTTGGTTGAATACGGTGAAGGTTGCAACTGTGACGGGAAAACTTTCTTGATTATTTTCAAAGCAAATGGCAGTTTAGTGATGGGATGATTTATTTGATGAGTTGTTTAGACATTTCACATCAAGGTTGGGTTTTTTCGAACAAAGCCTGGACAACTGTGTGCTTAAAACATGCAGGAACAGAAAAAAACAAATGCTTTCCACTTAAAGTAAATAATGCAAACACTTTTGCAATGATACCAAATATGGCAAAATTAAAATATAAAAGGATTTAAGTCAAACTAGTTTTCGGAATTGCGGTAATGGTTGGACGCTTGCACCACATGGTGTTTTGACTGGAAAGTGGGTACACAGTGAGTTTCTAGATGTATTATATATGTCTTATTATGCATTTAAAAATTTTAAAGGGCAAAGAAAAATAGCTGGACAGAAAAGGTTTGCACCCTGTCATCAGAATTTCTTTGTATTTGGTATGTCACCCTTCAGCTTGAGTTTACACGAGCTGACATGGACTCTACAAGTTTGAATAAACCATCTGACAATCTATGAGACAGATGCAAATGCAGGTTGAGCAATTTAATGAAACCGAGGCAAACAATCCAAAAACACTAGACAAAAATGTAGTCAAAAAACACACAATGGTCAGGTGATCAGCAAACAGGACAAACTAGGTCAGACAATAAGCACAGGAAACACAGACAGAAACAGGATCAAACCAGGAATAACAAACACAGATGAAAACAAGGCTTGGTAACATCAGAACACAAGATGAGCTGAGCATATACTTCACAAAGAGCACATGAGTGAGTGTCTCTATATATAGAGTGTGGCTCTGATTGCACATGAATTGGGAACAGGTGTATGTTGTTAGAAGTCCGGTGACTCTGAACAAGGAAGTGAGTGTGTGTGTGTGTGTGTGTGTGTGTGTGTGTGTGCATGGGAAGTGGAGTCCAGTGCAGCCATGTTTGTAGGCCGCAGTGCCTGTTGGGAGTTGCAGTTCGTGACGTGGGTTGACAAGCGCAGAATCTTGAATACTGAATATTCAAGACAGTAAACATTTCCTTTCTTCATTTATGTTTTTCAAAATTCTAGCACATATTGTATATCTTTTAAAAAAAAATCTCAGATTTTCAATGAGGACACATACAGTCCCCTTTGAGAGTGTTGGGAATGGCAAGGCCAATTCTATTGTTTTTGCTATACAATGAAGACATTTGAGTTTGAGATCAAAAGATGAATGAGACAATAGATCAGAATCCCAGCTTTCATTTCCTGATATTTATATCTAGCACCTTTGATGGCAGACCACCTAATCTTTTGGTGAGCATAAATATTGGAACAGATAGTCTTAAAGTAAATAACAATATTTGGTTGAAGTGAAGTGACATGTGGCCAAGTATGGTGACCCATACATGGAATTTGTGCTCTGCATTTAACCCATTCAAGTGCACTCACACAGTAGTGAACACACACACAGTAGTGAACACACACCTGGAGCAGTGGGCAGGCTTTTTTGCTGCGGTGCCTGGGGAGCAGTTGAATATCTCTTGCTTGCAGTAACTGCATCAAGCCAGCAACCCACTGGCATCACCAAACTGCTGCCTTTTTCTTTTGTGTTGCTTTTCCAGCTTCTTTCAGTTGTTTGTTTTGGGGGGTTTCTCCCTTCAGTCTCCTCTTCAGGAGGTGAAATGCTGCTCAACTGGGTTAAGGTTTGGTGATTGACTGGCCAGTCTAAAACCTTCACCTTTTTTCCCCCTAATGAAGTCCTTGTTGTGTTGGCAGTGTGTTTTGGCTCACTGTCTTGCTGTATGATGAAGTTCCTCCCAATTAGATTGAATGCATTTCTCTGTAAATTGGCAGACAGAATGTTCCTGTAGACTTCTGAATTGATTCTGCTGCTACCATCGTGAGCTCCACCATCAATAAACATTAATGAACCAGTTCCAGAAGCAGCCATGCAAGCCCAAGCCATGACACTACCTCCACCATGCTTGAACGATGAGCTCATATGTTTTGGATCATGCGCAGATCCTTTTTTTTCACCACACTTTGGCATTTCCATCACCTTGGTAGAAGATAATCTTGGTTCCAGAACTTTTGTGGCTCATCTCTGTATTTCTTTGCGAACTCCAATCTGACCTTCCTATTGTTACTGCTGATGAGTGGTTTGCATCTTGTGCAATGGCCTCTATGTTTTTGCTCTTGTTGTCTTTTTTCAGTGGTGGATTGTGATACCTTCAGCCCTCCCTGTTGAGGTTGTTGATACTGTCACTGACTGTTGTTTTTGGGTTTTTCTTCAAAGCTCTCACAATGTTTGTCATCATGCTGTTGTTTTCCTTGGCCGACCTGTTTGATGTCCGTCTGTTAGTACACCAGTGGTTTCTTTCCAAATTGTTATATTGGCTACGCCCAGTGCTTCTGCAATGGCTTTGATTGATTTTCTCTCTTTTCTCAGCTTCAAAATGGCTTGCTTTTCTCTGATAGACAGATTTTTGGCCTTCATGTTGTTTTATCCTTTTTAAAAATGTAGTCTTAACAAGCAAAACCCAGGGCTCAAACATGTTTCAATATATTTGATCAACTGAAAAATGGGTGAATTCAAACAAAAGGTGACTTGTTCTAAGTTGTTTAACACATCTAGACGTTAATATCAAGAAATGTAATCTGAAATTCTGGTCTATCTTCAGTGTATAGCAAAAACAAAAGGAATTGGCCTTGCCTTTCCAATGCTTTCAGAGTAGACTGTATATTTTTATTCAGAGTTTTACAGCATTTCTAAAAGAGAATTTGTTTTGGCAATTGATGTTATTCATAATAGATTTACTCTAATTTTAAAAGGCTTATATTAAGTCCATCAATGTTTAATCCACAAAATTCACTGTAATGTTGTGAAAGGACACTTATGCACAGTACAGATCAGGCAGAGTCAAAAAAGCATTATAAAAATGCATGCTGCAAATCAAGCAGGGGACACAGATTTTTAAAAACTTTTTAGTTGTCAGCTTTTATTTAAAGATGTTCCTCATTTTTTTCTTGTCTGTTGTTTTGGAGACTGTTTATTAGTTACTATATGTACCCTTTTTTAAACTGACTATTTATAACTCCTTTTAGGTGCTGTTCAGGGCCACCCTAAAAAGCAGTAGAAGTGTGTCAGGTTAAGGCCCTGGCATCACATCAGAGACCGAGAGAGATAACAGATTGTTAGGTATGTTCTTATCTTAAAGAGAGTGCATGTGGGGACTCTGGCAGGTACAGCTTTGGAAGCATAAGTAAAAAGGTATATTCTGCATCCTGCATAAACGTGGGGTGTCACAGAATCAAAACAACCCAGTTTACAAAGCTATCTATGGCCATGGACCCCCTAGATCTGTGTCTTTACCTATGAGAAAAGCAATTTAATAAAAATGCCTCATGAAACAAACAGGTTTTCAGCCTAGACATAAAGATTAAGACTGTGTCTGAGTCCCAAACACTAACTGAAAGGCTGTTCCATAACAGAGGGGTTTTGTATGAATAAACTATTTCCCTATAATTTTGCCCAGAGGTAGCATATATAAAGAAAAGAGCAGTGGGCCTAAAACAAAGCCTCACTATTTACATCTACAAACTGATAACGATCAGTCAAATAATACCTGAGCCAGGAGAGGGCCGTTCCTTAATGCCTACTACATTTTCTAGTCTATTGAGGAGAATAGCACGATCAATGGTATCAAAAGCTGCACTAAGGTCAAGCAGCACGAGCAAGGAGACACAACCCTGATCAGAGGCCAGTAGTAGGTCATTTACCACTTTAACCAGCGCTGTCTCTGTGCTATGATGAGGCCTAAATCCTGACTGATGCATTTCATGAATGTTATTCCTATGTAGGTATGAGCATAGCTGCTCATAGTATCTTGGAGATCCTATCTTTTCTAGGATCCTGGAGATAAAGGGGAGGTTTGATATTGGCCTATAGTTGGACAATTGACAGGGGCTGAGGTAAGGTTTTTTAAACAGGGTTTTGATAATTGCTAGTTTAAAAGATTTAGGTACATAGCCAGTGCTAAGGCAAGAGTTGATTATTTTTAGAACGGGTTTGATTGGTTCTGGATATCATTATATTATTATCTACAGATCTCTACATAGATAGTTGTCAAATTGTCTGATTTTAAGTTAATGCTCAAATTTTCTGTTTAATTCACATTTTCTGTGAAAATTCATATAGTCATTACTACTACATGAAAAAATTCATAAAGGCATTGCTACTACATATAGTAGTGCTTTCACAGCTGTCTTATTCCTTTATATTTGGATTGATTTACAAACGTCCATTTGAGACATTTTTCAGAAAAATGTGGAAAGAGTCAAAAGTTTCTTGGTGTGCACATCACAGAGGAATTCTCCTGGACTCTCAACACCACCTGCCTAACCAAGAACGCCCAGCATTGTCTCTACTTCCTGCAGAGGTTGAAGAGAGCTAACCTCCCACCTCCCGTCCTCACCACCTTCTACAGAGGGACAATAGAAAGTGTCACCGACCAGCTGTCTCACCGTCTGGTATAGGAATTGCACAGTTTAAGACTGCAAGACCTTACAGAGAACTGTGAGGACATCTGAGAAGCTCATCAGGGTCTCTCTACCCACCATCAACGCCTCCTTCAACAAGCGCTGCATCCGTAAGGCCACCAGCATTGTAGACTCCTATCTACTTACCTGGACTAATCGAAACATCTCAACAGCTACCACTGCACATCCATCACTGCACACCTGCACTCTATAATGCTGCTATTGGACACATTAAATATTATGATTCTCACTTTACTATTATGACTCTTTTATGGGGTTAACACAGTCCATTGCCGCTATAACAGTCAATAGTTTGCAGACAATTGTTGCACTAGTATTTCCACTCACCGCTGTTGTCCTGTCAAGTAGACATGCACTGACCTGTGTATTTATTGTGCTGTGTATTTACTGTATTGTTTCCACTCGTCTCACACTGTCATGTATTTGCACTTTATGTGGTCCGGTGTACTGTGCCACTGTGTTATTAATGTTATCCACCATGATCCTGGGGAAACTTTTCGTTCCAATGTATACAAGCTATATAGAGGAACGACAATAAACACTTGCTGTGACTTGACTTGATGTGTAATTTACATTCACAGGAATACTTTTCCTTGTAACATCAGGCTAAGGTCAATGGCTGTGTTGAGTAGCTGTTCTGTGGACATTCCCACCCACAACAGCATCTTATGTAAGAGCATTTGGCTACAGGCTAGCAGAAGTACAGTGGGAGTTCACAGACTGTGGTTCTCAGCTGCAGAACCACACATTTTTAGCACTTACGTGAGTTGAAATATACGTGAGCCAAACACATGGGAGAGTACAGTACATGCAAATTATGGGTATGACACCACACCTCTTCATATGAAACCAACTGTTTATAAAAACTTAAACTGAACCTCATGCAAGGCTTAATTTAGCTAGTTGTTATACTAGTGGTATGATTAGTTGCACTATGGACAAAAATTGAAAAAAAAACCCAGATCTTTTATCTCTTTCAGATAATGCTTTCTAAAACCTTTAGTGATTTTGATAGCTGCACAGTATGCTGTAGGCTAAATATGGAAATGCTTGACTACTGCTCCATTATGATACTTTGAGTCTACTCAGTACAACTGTCATGTCTCCTGTAAGATCTAAACAATCATAGACATTCTAATATGGTCATGAATTTCAGGCAATGTTAGTAAGATTCACAGATGCTACTCCGCCACCCACAGAAGCCTCTTCTATGTCTGAATTTGAATAGTGTGTGGGTGGTTATTGTGTGATATTGCAGAATTAGATTCACAGCTTTCCTTGTCATACACACACACACACACATACGCACACACATACGCACGCACACCCACCCGCCCAACCACCCACACACCCACACACACACACACACACACACAATAGTTTAATGCTTAAAGATTCCACCTGCCCTTGCACAGAACTCTTTTCCTATCATTCACATTTAGCCTGCTGGCGTACGGCTGTGCCATGCTCATGCATGAAAATGTACATTCACAATGTTCTTATGTTTGAAAAGACATGCTCTCACATTCATCCTGCTCACTCTCATGCTCAGTACTTCTTCCCTCTCTCAAATTCTCAGTGAAATAATGCTGCATTTGCCTTATCTTCAGAGTTTAGAATTCTGAGTTCAGGCTTCTCATTATAATTTTCACGCTTGGAATATCTGAGCTACAAAGTGGGGAAAAAAATGGACAACCCCATGAAAGCTTGTGTTTTGTTAGCAATAAGCTAGCCAGCTAGTAGTAGTGATCATTAGTTTCACTTTGTAGTGCATGATTGATCATACATTGTGGCAATCATATTTGTATTAGCACAAACAACTAATGTTTCATAAATAGATGAAACGAAATTGTACAACAACCACCATTACTATTCAGCAGTAGCTCCCCTTGGGTCACATTGTGTGTAATGCGTAATGTGTGTATCTGTATTGCTCCAAATATTTGGATCTCTATCTGTATTTAGATATAAAAGGGAAGTGGACATGTTTAGAGTGGCATTTTTTTTTCGAGGATCTTCTACAAAGCCTGGAAGCACTGCTGCTGTGAGTCAAAATGATGTCTTTCAAGCAGCATTTTATTCTAATGCCTGTATGATTTACCAGGAAGATTTTCTTTTAATAATGATGGAGAACGTTTATTTAAGAGAGATGAACAACACACATAATGACCATGCAAGATTTTTTCAGAGTCTGCAGCAGAGATGTGCTGCCCTGTTTACAGCACATGGTCTGCATAAATAAAAGTATATGTCATGTGTGAATTTCAGGCCAGTTTTTACAGGAATATGGTAGAAATATGGTTTTATTTTGGAGATAAGTATCTTCAGTAATCACTTGATCCTGATTCTTATCCTGATCTTGAGCCAATCCTGGCGAACATTGTGTGCGAGGCAGGAATACACACTGGGTGGGATGCCAGCCCATCACAGGGAACCATGCACACACACATACACACACACCTAGGGAGAATTTATTGTTGCCAGGTCACCTACTGACATGGAGAACATGCGTTATTGGTAAAACATTTTCTGACAGAATTGATGGCACTATGCTATATTCATATAGCTGCTTTCATATATCATGTTTACATTTATATGCTCTACTTGTATTTATATTAAATTTACTAAGGTCAGAGTAGACAATAAATAAGGGCATCAGAGACAGCGCTGGTTAAAGTGGCAAATGACCCACTACTGGCCTTTGATCAGGGTTGTGTCTCCTTGCTTGTGTTGCTTGACCTTAGTGCAGCTTTTGATACCATTGATCATGCTATTCTTCTTGAAAGGCTAGAAAATGTTGTTAAGGGAACGGCCCTCTCTTGGCTCAGGTTTTATTTGACTGATCGTTATCAGTTTGTAGATGTAAAGGGTGACTTCTCTACGCATACTAAGTCTCGCCAAAACATTTCCAGGTATGCAACCGGACACGTCTCTCCACTAACCAATAAGTGTTCAGCCAAAGCATAGCACTGCATATACGCACAATGTGAAGTTAGCTTGTAGGAGGACTGAGCACCAGCATGTCTCTTCATGCCAAGTTTACCCATGATTCACCTTTCTGCATCGCGATGCAAAGATGCAAATACACATTAAAGCAAAAGTATAAACCAGACTCAACAACCCAGCAACAGACATATGGCTAACCAGATACAAATATCAAACTATTTCAGTCATCTCTGGGACTTTCAACCTGATTCAAAGTTGCTGATTTTTCTTGAATCCCATAATTTCCGTTTTTAAATATTTACTTCCCTTTAAGCATCAGAACCTTTTTGTTGTAATACTTCTGCAAATAAATCTGACAAAATTCTTTTTTAGATTTTGACTCTGGAGTACACACTGGTCCTGGAGTAACCTCTGTCCTGCGCCTTTTTAATAGTTTCCCTGCTCTAACACACCCACTTCCACTCAGGAAGGGCTGTTCATTTTCTGATTAGTTGAATCAGGTGTGTTAGAGCAGGGAAACTACTAAAAAGTTTAATGTGATTCATAAGACACTGCCATTCCCTCTTTCAGAAGTCTTTGTGACAATGCCAGAACATTCCTGCTGTATGTTTTTTTCTGCAGCACAGACTTTTTAGACAATCCCTAAAATACCTATTAGGCGGTAGAGGGAGTTTAGAAGGCATGCAGCAGTCATGGTGGAAAGAGGAGGAGAGAAGCACCTTCTATTATGCACAGCCAGGCAAAAATATGTCTCTTGCTGAAAAACAGCAGTCTTTGTCTTCCACAAACACACACTGTGCACACACTTTTCCAGCAAGTGCATATGCTCCCACCCCCAACAGCTCTTCAGTGTGGAAGCGTGTGTCCTGTGCCTGATATCCAGTGGGATCCAGCAGTGAGAAACAAAGGAGCAGGAGGAAGATTAGTCATGCATAGAATCTCACTGCACTCTGACTCTGAAACGATCAGCAAACTGTGACTGTGAAGAAAAGAATACATCAGAAGAGCAAGGGCTTTCTATCTGCATCTGGGAGCCTCATGCGAAGATTCCAGTGGAAACTCAGAAGAGGAACAATCTGAATGGAGACACTTGCACACCTTTCAAATATTGCTGATGTGGATCTCGTCAAGGGTCAGTTCTGG
Organism: Pangasius djambal; assembly: GCA_022985145.1. NCBI lineage: Eukaryota > Metazoa > Chordata > Actinopteri > Siluriformes > Pangasiidae > Pangasius > Pangasius djambal. Next base: position 24,273,266 of record CM040985.1, on the reverse strand, counting down.
GTAAGCATCCATCCATTCTAACAGAGCATTAATACTGTTAGAGGATTGATGTGGGAATCTGCATGCTCTGTTGACTTCATAAATTGCATGAATGATTGCGGTTTCTTCGTGTGAGCTCTTGCAAAAATGCTGCAAGATTGTTGATCAATTACCGAGATCGCTGACAGTAATGGAAGCACATTAAATATGCCTCAGTGCTCTTGAGGGAATTTTCAAGGGTTACTTGAAAAATATGTAGTACATCATGCTTACCACTTTGCTTAACAGTCACTATACTCAAGCATACTGGATATATGCCATCTTGTTTCTTGATTTTGGGATATTTTCCTACTTCCAATTGTTAAAAAACTCACAAGACGGCAAAAGAAATTGGGCTGATTTATTGGCTCTACAAGCCACTTCTACCATCCACTATACTCAACTTTTTTTTTTTTCTACACCTGTTGTGGCAAATACGTCTGCAAATCAGAATAAGAAAATGAGTTACAAAGACAAGGGGCTCTGGGTGCCAAAAATCTATGGACTTTATTGAATCAAACAACAAAGCCGATTATTATTTCACTATCCCCTTATCTCAGTTTTAACCGTGGCGAGAGTTCAGTCAGTTTATGCTTCAAAAACAACATTAGCCTTCACCTTAAAAACACCACCTATAAGGTCACACCAGTTCTCACAGAAACATCTTTGTAGGATCATAGGCATAAACTCACCCTTCTAAATGTACTAGAAATGGTACAGTGTAATATATAAATGAAGCTCTGAAAGTTAATACATGAGGTGATTTAAGGTCACTTTTCAATACTGTTGCATAGATACTGATTGACATAATACTGATAAACAAATGATATTGATATAGATAACAGGAAATTCCTCCATACATTATATATCTAAACGTCTGCAATTGTAGTATACATCATCTCTAGAATATATTTCTAAATAGGCAATGTTGTGAAGTAATATTTATATATTTCAACATATCTATTTAGTACTAGGGGTGTAGCAATACACAAAATTCATTTAAATGGGGTCTTGATATGATGCATTTTTTGATGCATTGCCAGAATACGCCTTCGTGCCATTTTCAGAGGATTAAAACAATCCACGTTATACAAGTGCAATAATTGAAATATTTGTGTTCAGACTCCTAGCAGGGTATAACAAAACAAAATCTGGGCATTAAACATGGCTAATTGAACTTTAGCTGTCTGGCCAAGCTTTCGCTGGGGTGCAGGTTTGCCAGGTCTCAGTGAAATTTCTCCCTTTGAGTACTCAAAAACTGCACACATAGACCTGAGACTAGTACAGAAAGTTTGGGGGGAAAAAGGGCAGTCTTTTTTTTTTTTATTTGCATTGGAAGCAAGTTCACTGTGTTGCACCCGCATTTCTGATTTGTTGTTTCAAAAGTAGCCCAACTTGGTGTTTAAAAAAAATTGATGTAATTGATTATAATATAAGCATGGGGTGCCTTATTTCACATTCTGCTAGGTGTGCTGTGAAAGTCAGGCAGTTCTCTGTCGGTCAAATGTATTTTCCTCCACTATACCAAATATAGCGACAGCCACGTACCTCCCATTCCCAGTGATTTATTTAACCTTGATTTGAATCCACTGGGAAATGATGTTTTACAGCAGCAGAGAGCGAGAGAGAGAGAGAGAGAGAGAGAGAGGTATTGGTGCAGGGCAGTATGCTGGCAGGCTCACAGGCTTTTTCAGAGGAGTGTGGGCTTGATTAAGTTGAAATGTTTATTACATCTCACACAGTATTTTACGATAAATAGCCTACTTTATTATACAGCCTGTTAAATGTATTGTTTGATACAAAGATGTTTTGAACTGAGAGCCTTGTATTGTTACAGCGATATCACGCGCCATAGAGATATTTTCATATTAAACAAAATGGTTGTTTGAACTGCTTGATTTAGCATCACACTGGTAATATTCAGAGGCATATAGGAGCACTATGCCTTATTGGACAGTGATAGATGGCCAGTAGGTATGTGGTATGTGAGATGTAAATGAGATAGAAAACCTGTCGTTTCTGTCATGGACAATTTCTAAACTGTACATAACTTTTTTTTGTGATAGCACTAATCATTTTGTGTGTTACTGTTTTCAATACCTGCTAGAAAGCCATTTGTTACATCTATCACTAAAACACCATAGCAACTCCGTGACTCATCCTTGGTGCTTGACCCCCACTTCTCTGCTTGCAGCTATATTTACATAACTTATTTACATAACTCGGAGACCTGCTCGGGCCGAAAGCCTCTGCCACCGTGTGAATGAATTGAAGAGGTTGTTTTTAACGGACCTATTCCTTGATTTGCCCCCCATCGTTTTGAAAACATTTACCGCAAGTAGCCCGTCTGCAGCCTCTTTGATATGTTGCATAAGCTGAAATTGAACTCCAGTAAGCCAGCATCATGATTAGTGACTGGCTAAAAAATAAATAAAACTTTAACATTTTATGGCTACACGAGTGCATTCTAGTGCGCCATGTAGAAAACTGCAATGATGTGAAAATCCCTCCTTTTTTTTTGTAGTTGGAAGTGTAATGTATTGCACTGTGAGCAATACAGTATAAATGCATGAAAGACACATCATTATTCGGCTGATGCCTGGGAAATGCCAGTCCTTTCTCCAATTTCTCATTTAAATGTGCCAGTGGCTAAAAGCCCTACTATAGAAATCAACTAAAATTGCACTGGGCAAATGAAATCGACTGATTAACCACTCAACACTATCAGTAAAGTGTTTCCTGCGTTTCTAAAAATGCATTCCTCGATGCCCAAAGCTGTGTGTGCGCCAAATCTTTAAACAAGACATCATCCTGTCCAATCTCTTTTTATACATATATGCATTTGTAATCCGTTTTCCTTCATATTTCATCTGCCTTTTATCTGTGAGCACCGAAATCAGTTTTTACACTGTCAGTATGTTTACCTGATTGACAAAACATGGGATGGGAGCCTCTTTCCTACACTTTTGTACTACCACGGGTTCTGGTATATGCGTGGTCAGGAGTGTGAGGACATATACGCACAACCTCACATACAAGAATGATTTGATGAATCGCATTCTATGTGTAGAAACGTGTATATGCCTTCTTTATGCTTCAAATGATGTACTTTTATACTCACGGTTGCTAAATGAGAACCCTGGTTTAGGTCGTCAGTGTACATCTTCCTCTTTTAAAGCGTAGAGGAAGTCGGTGGTAGAAATGACTGTCTGCTCTGAAAACTGTGACAGTGACAGGCATAAACTAGACAAGACTAAATAAGCAAATGCGAAGCAGAACTGTGGTCCAACTCAATACAGGCTACAAGGGATTGGCCTCACCACAAGCGCAGTGCTGGAGCAAGACGTCACAAAGTAACGCTGAGAGTTTAGCTTATTTATAGAGAGCCTGCAAACAGATCAGGTGATTTTTAAGCTTGCCTGGAGGTAATGAGGATCCTCAGGTAATGTTGAGGCTCATGGGAGATGCAGACATGGGCATGACAACCTACAGCTGTAAATGGTTGCAGTAATAATAAACTGAATTAGTGAGTTGTTTATTGGAACAGAGAGGGTTAATTCAACTGTCTGTACATTTCTTTTCTTACATTAGTGCTTTGGTTATCTTAAATTGGTTTGGTCATTTTAAATCTTTTGCTGGTTTTGGGCAGTGGTCAGCTAATTGGTGACTCCTGACTTAAACCCATATCCCACATACATTAATATGATTCATCTCTTTTATCATACTAATGGCCCTAATACCAAATTAAACGTTTCTGCCTTGCATTAATTTTACATTGCACCGCCATGACCTTCTCACTGACTCTCTGCCAAACACTGGCAAAACAGCAGACAAGGTAATTTAGCTGGACATATAAATAATTCATTTTGTCTCATTAGAGGGCAATATGCTGAGCTAAAGTTTGAAAGAGAATATGGAGTTGTTTTTTTCCCCCTCAGATGTAACCATTTGACTTGCAGGTATCACTAGCCATATTCTAACAGGTCCTTAAATCTAACTTGGTTTAGGACAGTGTGTCCTGGGTTAGAACGTGACTGATCACAAATTATTAGCTTCCACAATAACGTAGCGGCTGATGGTGTGCAAGATGAATCGAAACTGACTCCTGCCTGCTTACCTGACACACCTAGAAAAGCCTGGATCCTTTAATTTCCCTGGGTCTCGTGGGCACACAATATGCATGCGCACTGTGTGAATAACTAGTGACTTTCCAATGTCTACATAGACAATCGCAACGAGTCCACAATCCAAATATCAGTGGCAATAAACAGTCAATGGTCAAAACACCAGTAATCACAATCTGGCACTAAGGGAAATCCAAAAGGCAATGTTGATAAAGCATCGGAAAGATCATACATGATACAGACAATAGTAAAGAACACGGCACAGAACTCATACAAGACATGAGGTATAGGCGTAGCTTAGGTTTTTAGATGGGAGTCTGTCTCAACCTGAGGTTGTGGGCTGAGAGCCAGACCATCTGTCCAGGTCAGAGCTGGGGATGAGGTCTGTGTCGCTGATCTGTGTAGAATTTCTGTTGTCTGATTGCTCTCGGGAGATAAATGTGTGTGCAGTCTCTTAGGTTTGTTTAATTTTTGCTTATCCACTTGTCAACTACCAGCACCTCAAATGGTTCTCAGAACCACAGGAAGAGAGGTGGTTGATAACCTCCTGAAATGGCATGTGTCCAGTGGATGAGTGTCTGAGAGCATTCTAGGGCATTCTGCCCACGGAAGTTACAGACTCCAGTCGTGTATGATTTCTTGAACAGGATGAGTTTACGAATATTCTAATCACTAGATTCTGTTTAGTAACTTGGCCATTAGACAACCATCAGTAATTTATCCAGAAGTCTAGGTAGGTGTTGAGGGACTCTAGATTGAGCACAGGCTTGGCAAGATTGATGATTTGAAGATTTAGAGTGTATGGTTTTCAGAAAGCATGAAAGTGTCCACATTATGATGTACAGCATAATCTAGACACGGTGCATAAAATAATGTAATGTGAACTTGTTTTACAGCAACATTGTTTACAGAAAATATAACGGCGACATGGGATTAGCAGACAATTTATGATGCGATAGCAACTACTCAGCCACTCTCATGCATTCATTGTATCTGATTTTAAAAAAGTATCAGTTACTAAATTATTTTAAAAAATCCTTGACATGTTCATGGTGTTGGAGAAGGTGTTTGTTGTTAAGGAGCTACTTTTCTAAAGACATGTTCTAATTCTTTCCATCTGAAATCTTCAGCGATTCAGTTTGCCTCTGTCAGCAATAGTTGGTTAGAGTGGCCTGCATCTCATAGCTCATATGCAGCAAGACTCTACTGAAATCAGAAAGCCGGTAATGTCAAACTTTTCACACTTTTTTTTTTTTAGTAACAGTCCCTTACATTTCAGCAACACGGATACTCTGAGTGTACTCGGAGAAAATGTTCTATCAGCAGTTTCCTGACTTGCGTAAGTGGGTGTAGTTGGTCCTATGATTGTCACATTCAAAACATGTAGTCACATTAGTTTGGCATGCCAATTGCGTGCTGCTGAATGGAAATACCAGAATGTCTGAATATGAAACTAAACACAGTGGGAAATTTGCGCTTCTTTTTCCGCGGTTTCTGATATGCCAAGCATTCTTTTTTTGTCTAAATAAAATTTTGAAAATCCCACATATTACTTTCAGAACATGAAAGCAGGACATATTATCATTAACAGGAACCTTGACAGGCTAAGATGCTATACTTTCTTTTTACATTTCTTCACATTTGTATATTTACATTTCATTAAGGTATAAGTCATTGCAAGGCAGCAAAGGATATCTGATCTCACTGTCCACTCTGTGCGCAATTTTCTGATGCATTTTAGTTACAGTGTCCCCTGTTGGCCAATTGTTATAGAATTTGGGCCTTGAGCTCAGAGTATCCTGTTGATGATGTATGCTAATGTTTGTGGAAATATGACATTGCATTCAGAAGGTACAGCTCTTTTAGTACATTCATGCAATCGTCTAAAATTTCTATGGTCTAAACAAAACAGTTTGTCTAATCACAGCTCTTTTTAATAACTATTTGTTAGCCAGCGCTCTGCATGCTACATACCAAATTTCATGCTGATCAGATGAATGCCCTATGGCGAGTTTGAAAAAGTAGGTTTTTCAGAAACTATCAGCCAAAAGTAATTATACTCTTTTGCCAAAAAGATATGGGATGCCTCAAGGATTCAGTAGATATACTTTTTACTCTATCCTAAGCAACTGTGGAGGTATAAGCCCAAACATAAAGCTTATTATAGATTAGTGGGTGATATTTGAAACCTAATGACCAAGTGTGGTCATTTTTACATTTGGTCATACACATTAAGGGGAAGAATAATAACTTAATAATAATAATTTACTACATAATGGTAACTTTTTCTCACACCCACTAACTCCTCTAAAATCTGTGCTCATATCTAAATGGTTCTGATGGTCATAGTCCTCACTGCCCAATGCCATCATGCCCTTCAAAATCCCTCTGCCTAAAATGGCACTGAGCAACAGTACCACGAGCACTGTGCTGTGGAGCAGCTGAGGCCCTTGAAGTACTAGAAATACATGAATACACTGAGAGAATCTCATGAAGACCAGATGGATTACAATCCAAGAAACTCCACTGACCAAACCAGCCTCAATGAACACAAGTTATTATTACAGTTTAAAAAAATCAATTGAAAACCAAAAACTAGACAAAAAAAAAAGTCAAAACAGACGGAAAAAGAAAACATCAGTAAATAGCAGCGAAGCAGAAGCCCAGCTGTGCACAACATACTCTCAACTCTATTTGTGAAAGATTATATTGGATACTTGGTTTGGATTTCCCCATAGGCCACAGTGTGTTTTGCACTGTAGGAAGTTTTAGCTTCTTGGCATACATCAGCTTGTCTTTGAAATAAAGAAAAAGAACCATTTGATTGCTTATGGTTAAGGCGACAGATCGACGCAGTTAAACTTTAGCAGTGTCCGTGGATTTTTGTAAATCCATATCTAAACATAACATTATTTATACTGACTGCAGTGTTGTTGAGACTATGTAGGCTATTTAAAGAACCTACTAGCTTTGTATCATTGCCATTACGTCTGTGTCCTCTGCTTAGTCTGAGGACAGATATAGATCCCCAGTGGCTTGCTGTATTTCAGCAAAGAGCTGTAATTCAGTGTTTGTCCAGAGCTGGCTGTACTGTTTTGAGCTACACTACATACCAAAGCACGTTCAAAATAAATCTCCAGATAATGGTCACTCACTTACAATATCCTTCAAACCCTAGCCTCTCTCCCTTCTGCCTTGCTGGGTTGCAGCTTGTGATGGATCGCCTGCGACAGTGAGCAGGAAGGATATGTGGGTCACTGAGGGGTGTTATGGGCTGCTTGAAACTGAAATTAATGTGTGCTAAAGTGCACAAAAACTTGAGTGTCAATTCTGAATATTTCGGTAAAGCCGCTTTGTGACCATGTCCACTGTTAAAAGTGCAAAACAGATAAAACTGAATTGAACTGATGATGGGTGGCTTGGTCTAATACCCCCACTAGGGGTTGCATGACTACTAATTTTTACTAGTTGGCCAGTAATTCAAAAAAGTAGTTGACTAGTCATCCTTTCCATAGATTCTTTTGGGGAATGATTCTCCTATTTTCTCCCAAATTTAGTCTCGGCCAATTCCCAACCACCAGTGTCATATGAGAGCTACCAACTGGGGAGAGTGAAGGCCATCACGTGGTTCCTCAGAGACACGTGAAGCCAGTCAAGCGCATCTTTTTGAACGTCTGCTAAAGCTGTGTCACAGCATAAAGGCTGATTTATACTTGCTGTTAACTACATTTACGCAAGATGGCTGCCACGTGTATCCTGCGGTCATTTGGTGTGTTGCTTGTGCGCGTCCTCAGAAATTAAGATGATGCCTCTGCGTGGTGCAATACCAATGTAAATAGTGGAGGCAGCATAGCCCCATGTGACACTGTGTCCAAAACTGACTAAACAAAGTAATGTGTCTCAAATTGCATACTTGTGTACTATTCTAGACCGTTATTGAGTACTAACGGTTTTCCTATTACAATTAGTGTCTAATTTTCAAAACATTTTTAAACGTACTGAAAGGTCATTTTTGGGTAACAGTCTTTTGGATTTTCTAGATTAGTAAATATTTTCGAATATACTGTGAGTGTTTTTGATTCGAGACGCAGATGATGACAACAATCATGTAGATGGCATAAAGGTTTAAAGACAAGTGGAGCTTGTCAGTCTGTTTAACGTTGCTGTGACTGAAATCGCTAAACATTACAGGAATGTTTTGGCTCTGATGCACCGTCTAGTGGATGCTACTTTTAATCCTCCAGATGTACATAAGATATGCGAGCGAGTATGTGGACAATGTTGCTCGCGTAGCAGCTGCATGTGCGGACGCACACGTGGTGAAAGTGAAGTGTGTTTGCACCTTTATGCACTCGGAGGAAAGTGCTATCCACCCCTTCCACATGCATATGGCTAGAGTCTCTGACTGATAGGAGAGAGAGAATATAGAGCTGTGAGAATATAGAGAATAGAGCTGTGGTCAGAGAAGAGGCAGGTTGAACCGGTAGGTAACGTGTGATGATTCTCATTTGTGTGTGAGCTTGGAAAGTGTTGATGAACTTGAGCAAGGCGAAAGCCCTGAAATACTGGGATGGTGTTTTTTTTGGCTTTTCCATAGAGTGATGAAAGCATGCTGAAAAGTTGGAAGCTAGTTGGAAAAATAAAGCGGGCCCAAAGCTCTGTCAAAGTCCGCCTGTCTCCCGAGTCCTCCTTCCCACCCACCTTCACACACACACACACACACACACACACACACACACACACACACACACACACACTAAAGTGATGCTGAAACCCAGGAGCTGTGGAATGAACTGCTCCAGCACCACCAGATTGAGAATTCCCTTGGCGTCCCGCTCCTCAGCCAACATCCACTGGCCACAGGAAAGAAGGACAGCTGACCTCCATGAGTTTCAGGACCTGAAATGTTGTTGACATTCCTCTGGGGTCCCGCTGACCTGTTGCAGCACCGCCTTCCTCACGCTGTGGTACTCCAGCTGCGGACGTGGTCGCAGCTGCTGTGCAGCGAGCTGGGCTTCCCCAGACAGCAAGGGGACGAGGCATAGGGCCCACTCTTCCTCTGGCCATCCCCATGTGAGCTGCACAAAGGTCTCTAGATCATCCATGGAGGACATCTAAGTTCTATCAACACTGTCAAAATATTTCAGGGCTTTCGCCTTGCTCAAGTTCATCAACACTTTCCAAGCTCACATTCCGGCGTGTGTGAGTGCGTGAGTGTTATGTGCAATGTACAACACTATACCAGGAACTCCACTAAACGGGGCCCATCTCACTAGCATGTGGGACTTGCACAAGTTTATTTTGAATTGTCGCGCTCTTCAAATGAGGGGGGGAGAGAGAGAGAGAGAAAGAAAAAAGGAGAGTCTGGTGAGGGAATGATTGTTACCGCGGCGATCACATCAGTGATAATGGGAACTAACTTGTCTCTCAGACGTTCCACAGCATTAAATCTAATGATAAACCATTAAAAGGCGCAATACGTCATTCAGTAATAAACCAAATAAACTAGAGCATTGGTGTTGTCATGGTAACGCACAGACTGACTGACAGCTCATAGTAAGTGTAGTAACGGTTCCAGTGTAATGAACTGTTGCTAGAATTGGAATTTTATGTAGTGAACGCAGACAGGCGGAGTGATGGACACAGTGAAATGTCCCAGTCTGTTGTACTTAATAGCCGCACTCTTGGGACACCGCTTATCCAATCAAATTAGTGGGCCAGAACTAACTGAGTATGAGACCTCTTGGCAGAACTGAGTATAAAAGCCAACACTTTACCAAAGGTGTTCTGTTGTAGTCTTTACTGGAGAATTGGGGTCATTTTCAGACTCACAAGTAAAGTACATTTAATTGCATAGAACAGAAGAGTAGAGCTACACTAGTCTAAACCTAAACCTAGTATTGTCTTGGAACTCGCAAAGAAATCATTAAAATGACGCTTTAAAATAATAAAATACAAAATATAATACGGCAGACAAAAATTATGCCGAGTAAGGGAAATAATCAGCCTGATCAGCCAGATGGTTGTGCTATAGCACAGCGTTTTACATTTTGGCCCCCATCTCATAGAGTCCTAGTGACAAAATTCTCTTTCTCTGATTCCATAGCAATTTTGACAATTAAAGTAGGAGGGAATACCACCTGCTGATGAACTCTCACGTCTGTATGACCTACAGTTTGGTCTGCATGGTGAGCTTTAGAGGACAAACATCATCATCATCATCATCATCATACTAATAATAATAATAATAATAATAATCATTTTAATAACAGTAAAAATATTTGGCATGAGCACCCATTGGCTTTAATGTTGCATCAAATGGGTTCCAAACATCTTGGAGAACTTTTCTTCTTCAGACCTTTGACTCTCATTTGCCTTTGCCAGAATCCCTCGGTCATTAAAAAAAATCATGATTATTTTTTAAATTATTAAATCATTATTATGAATTATGCTTCATTTAGTGCTGTGTGGTAAATCCATAAAAAATGTGCTTCACTTTGACGAGCCTGAAGGTCTCGCAACCTAAGAAGTAAAATGACGCATGCAATACTCTGGAGTGGCAACACCTGTGCCTGATGTTTCTCTTATTATAAGATTTGCTGTAAGGTTTGATCTCTGTCAGCTCCTAGACTGATAAGACTACCAAGAGCACTATTTCATTTTCTCCGCTTCAGTGTCTTTGTGTTCGTGCTCTTGGCTAGTTTCAGGTCCTAGTACAGAATAGCAAGTACTGGCACTCACCCAAGTGCCCCATATGTTGAATACAATGATGTAATGAATTATTAAGTTCCTCCTTAATGAATGAAGCGTCAAGGTCTTCTATTACTAACAGCGATTTCCCATCAGTCTATTTAGTAAAGCCGATAATAAAATTCACAATGGAGGTTGGGTGTAGATTTGGGGACAGTAAAGCAAAACCATTATTCTTCAGCATTCTTGCACTGTGCATGTGAGGTCTGAGTTCTGAAAAGTCGTTAAAAGTCTTTAATATGCTCTATAGACTAATAGGTTGGAGAAAGGTGACCGGGTATAAATTACTTTGAGAATTTATTTCTGTGGTGTCAAAACCTTCATACCGTCAAAGCCTGAGTGTGAAAATTAGGAGTCCTTTTTTTTTTGTAGTGATGGAATCTAATCCATTGTGTTACTATCCAATAACAATCCTGCACTCCACCAGTTTGTTATGAAGACCTGTGTTGCGCGGACAGCCCTTGGTGTTACCTGATACAAGGTTAAACGAGAGGCTGGTCATGTGTGTTTGGGTTACCAAAGATGGAGTGAGTTGAGAAAGGGGGTCTCTCTGAAACCTCATCTCTCAAAACTCAAGAAATTCAATAGTTGCCTAGCATTAGAGGAGGGAACTTTTGCAATGTTGTTGGAGAGGTGAGTCCTGGGGTTTCACTTCAGATGGTGACACGTCACACTGACATTTGCATGAGAAAAAGTCTGTTTGCACAGGTGAGTTAAATACTTAAATATTTATCCTGTTTTTTTTTTTTAAATGTTAAATCAGTAGACCTCTTTGTTAATTAGTCATTATTTTACTGCTTGTCCTTACAAATTACAGTAGATAATGAAATAAATTTTTCAAACCCTGGACAAATGTTGTTGTCTGATTAATTGGATTAATTAAACGAAGGTTAAATGAGATTAACTTGAGGTACTCACGGAAACAAAGTTACAAAAGCGATGCATGCAGGATTTGCAATAAATACCGTGCTCATGCACCCACCTGTCCCCTTTCGTCTTCTCACCTCTACACACACTGAACCACAGCTATCTGAAATGCAGCTCTCTGATTAGCAGCTTGACCACAGTTGGAGATACAGGTATTCTGTCCACAAAAGCTGATTAGCAGGCCTGTGGTTGAGTGGTTTTACCTTGTCATGTCATGCACTGATCTTCACAAACCCCTCTAATTTCCCCATAGTTTGATTGCTGTTTACTGAGTGGAATCGTGCTCATGCAGCCAGTGTCTAAATCACTTGGAGGCAGAAGGTGGGCACCATCTATGTACTCACTGCCTCAGCTTTGAGCATCTCAGTGCAGTGTTTGACTCAGACCTCCCAAGGCTTATACTTTCAGCAGTCCCCTCCAGAGGAGCATGAGGATGCTATGCCTATACCCATGTCTGAGGATGAGGAAGCATGAGGAAGGGTCTGAGCTGTTAACTGCAACAGGCTCTAAGCTAGCCATCTCTAAAGCTGGTTGCAGCCCATGTTGAATTTTGAAAGTGCTCGTTTTTCAAAACACCTTGATTTTAGCAGATGTTTTATTAATGGCTTTCAAGGGGGATTTGGACAGACCCCAGCTCACTTGTGCCCAGACTCTGTGTTCTGCATTATTTACTGTGACAGAAAGCAAGGGTGCTACATCAGCATTAATATTTCTTTTGTTTATTTCTTTAGTAATGTCTTTAAAATGAAATGACTGGGTTTCACACACACAAAAAAGTGTGTAATTGATATACATAAGCTATTTAAAATCGACAGCATAACCTGTGTATGAATGGGCAGTACTCATCATGATTTATATGAGCTGGAACCAGTCAATCAAGCTTTACATACGTTATTAGTCTTATGCGTAAATTTACACACACTCAGGAGTAGGATACAAACGTCTTTCCGAAATTACAGGATTTACATGAAAAAAAATTTCTTGTGTACTCGCTTGTGCGAGCGACTGAAGAATTAATCCATTTGTACCCAGCTTGATAAATGAGGCCCAGTGACTGTGTATATACTAAGTGGGTGAATGTAGTAACAGGGGTTTAACAGTGAAGCCAAAATGTCCCCGACGCCCTCTAGTGGCTGGCTGCAGTACAATTTTAACTCCGCCCACTCCCATGTTAGTGAAACCTTACGTTTTTAAGCTGCATCTCCACAAATTAATTTCAGGAATAGTGTACTGTCATTTTCACAAGATCAGTTGACCTTGATCTCTCCCCTATAGGAGTTATCTGATGATAATTAAAAGGGCATTGCTGAGACGACTGAGAGGTTTTGGACACGTCAGTTGAGACGTATGCACTTTCTAATACGCACATAAAGCGTTTGACAGTTCCGTAGCAAAGCCATAACTTGTTCTGTTGTAACAGTTGTTTGTAACAGGTATGTTGCTCATTTCGATGTCTAAACTAGCTTGTTGTGCTGATATTATAAGCAGCAAGTCAACATGAGTGAAGTGATGGCGTAACCCAAGACAGCTAACACTACTGAGCAAACGACTGCTTGTTTTTGTTATTTTTTCCTCTCACCCCGCCTGCCCTATCACGGCCCTACCTTCAACCAGTCCCCTATCTTTTTTAAAAAGACCTTAATCTCATTCAAAGTAAAATTGCCAAAATTACAGTGAAATTCAGTTTAAAGTTCATTATAACTACAGCAGAACCAAGCATGTAGCTAACATGTAGAATAACGCAATATGTTTTACTAGTTAGCGAACATGGACCAGTAGTCCTATGTTTTTATTTATACGCCTATATATTTGTTCAGTTTCTTTGTGAAAAATCAGTTGGCAAATGTAAATGCCCCCTATTGATAAGTATACTCAGTTGACAGGAGAAAGTCAATCAGCCACAATGATCCTATTAATCCACATACCTTTAAATGAGAGAAAAATGCAAACATTTGCTAATAGAATTGAAATCTTTTTTCTTTTTACATTTGAGATTCATTTTAAAAGGTTACACACAACTAAACACAGTAACCAATCACAAGCCATTAGAAATTTCGATACATCCATTAATACATTTTCTCCAGTGGTTTAGATTTTGTTACATTTTCTTTGCATAAGAATGTAAATCTAAACTATTGATTTTATGACCAATACATTAACCTGATTCGTCTCTGCCATGCCAGAATTTTAATTGGAATCTCTGCACCTGGGTGTGGGAGCAGGCAGGGCAGTATGCCATTCCTCCCACCATGCTCCCATGGCTCTCGGCCATAGCACGCTGTGTCATCGTCAGAATTCGAACTCGCACTCTCCTGACAATAGGACAGTTAGCTTTCTGTCACAGCATTTGTACTGGATCAACTGCTTGTGGAATAATGCAGGTAGAGCACCATTTTATTAAATTATGTCAAATTCGCAGTGATTGACATGATAATAAGAGCTAGGACTATTCGCATATACATAAACATATCCAAAAATATCCAAAAATCTGAGACCATGTTTGAAAATCTAGGATTTTTAAAATTTTTTTATTTTATTTAAAACTGGAAATTAACAGAAAGTTTCAGAATTTTGAACATTCTGAAACAAAAAAGGAAATCTATTTAATATGCAAGATGTCGCACTGTTGCACTTATTTTTCTTTGTTTCTTATTTGTCTTATCCCTTCCACTGAAGCATGTGTTCAGTCGACACTCCGATGGATTTGATCTAACATGGATCATAAGGTGTAAACATGAGTAACATGGATCATAAAGTTTTACACAGACATGTGGAATCTGTGTTCGCTCGAGTGCACACTGTCATTAAAGCAAAAAGGGGACATACTGAAACCTAAGAAACTCATGAAATTCATGTAAATATTTCTAAGATACCTACATTTCACTCAAGTTATTGCTGATATCATTTGTAATGAAAACCTTTGTGTGAAATCGAAAAACAAAACCAAACAGAAGCATTTTCACTAGTGGCCTCAGACTTTTGGAGCCCACTGTATATTGACAACATACTAGACTCCTTAGATATTTATTTGGATACTTGCCATCTTCTCTATATATCATCATGTCAATCTTTCATATTAGTCTATCAAAATGTTGATAAAGTATACATTTATATGGAGGCTAACACACTAAGGACCTTAATATGTTTTACAAATTGGCACTGGAGAATCTTTCACACAAAAATCTATAACCTATTATGGATGGTTTTCTAGATGGACTTGTTGAATAGGAAAATCAGATGATGCTAATACACTCTCCGGTTTTTGTGTCTAGGTATCTGGTGCAGTGATCCAACCTGAGTAAGGAAGAAAAAGGGAATGGCGGTCTATCCTGGCTTGGGCTTGCTGGGCCTTCTACTGCTACAGACCACAGCTCCCATATGCCATGGCCAAGGTTGTCCACAAGTCTGTGACTGTGTACCCCAGCGAAAGTCTGTGAATTGTCAGAACAAGCACCTGAATTCGTTTCCAAATGGAATTCCAACTGACACAAGGTTGCTAGACCTGAGTAGAAATAAGTTGCGCTGGGTGGAGCGTGGCGACTTGGAAGCTTACACACATTTGGAGGACTTAGATCTTAGTGAGAATCTCATCAGTGTGCTTGAGCCCAATGCTTTTTCCAGCTTACTGAATCTACGTGTGTTACACCTGCGTGCCAACCAGCTGAAGCTGGTGCCAATGGGTGCCTTCTCACATCTTGCCAATCTCACAGTTTTGGACTTGAGTGGAAATAAACTGGTTATATTGGTGGATTTTACTTTCCAGGATCTGCGGAGGCTCCAAAAATTGGAGGTGGGTGACAATGATTTGGTGTACATATCAAACAAGGCATTTCTGGGCTTGATTGGTCTACGGGAACTTACTATTGAGAGGTGCAACCTGACCTCTATCTCAGGACAGGCTCTTTCCTATCTCCGTGGCTTGGTGTCACTACGACTACGCTACCTCAATATTGTCTCATTAGAGGAACAGAACTTTCATAAGCTGGGTGGACTGCGGGGTCTAGAGATTGACCACTGGCCATTTTTAGAGTACATTTCCCCATACAGTTTCCAGGGCCTCAATTTATCCTGGCTTTTCATTACCAACACCAACATTACTACAGTTCCAACTGGTGCCCTACGTAATCTTATCCATTTAGGCAGTCTGAATCTCTCGCACAACCCCATTTCTGTTCTTGAATCTTGGGCTTTACGTGATCTGGTCAATTTGAAGGACTTACACCTCGTGGGCACCAACTTGATGTGCGTGCAGCCTTATGGCCTTGGAGGTCTGCAGCAGATACGTTTACTCAACCTGTCCAACAATAGGCTAGTAACACTAGAAGAAGGCTCTTTTCACTCTGTAAACACCCTGGAATTGCTTCGGGTTGATGGCAACCCTCTGTCCTGTGACTGCCGTCTGCTATGGATCTTGCAGCGCCGCAAGACCCTTAACTTTGATGGTAAGTTCCCAGTTTGTGCAGGACCCATCGAGGTGCAAGGTAAAGCTCTCAGCGCCTTCTCTGACTCAGCACTCCTTGACCACTTCACATGCCAACGACCAAAAATCCGCAACCGAAAACTACAGCAGCTATCTGCACGTGAGGGTCAAGTTGTATCATTTTTTTGTCAAGCAGATGGAGAACCAACTCCAACCATCTTCTGGATTTCACCTCAGCGCCGCCGCATCACTACTAGAAGCACTGGTCGTCTTATAGTGTTGCCAGAGGGCACATTAGAAATCCATTATGTCCAAGTAACAGATAGTGGCACCTACATATGCATTGCCAGCAACGCAGGAGGCAATGACACCTACTTTGCCACATTAACTGTCAGTGGGGTACCCTTGGATGCAGGTCTTTCAGCAAATCGGTCCTATGTTGGTGACCTCAATGACACTAATCTGAATGACACGCGTGTCTCCCTAAAGTTCACGTTAGACCTCAAGACAATTTTGGTCTCCACAGCAATGGGTTGTATAACTTTTTTGGGTGTAGTCATCTTCTGCTTCTTGCTTTTGTTTGTGTGGAGTCGTGGACGTGGACAACACAAAAACAACTTTTCAGTGGAGTACTCCTTCAGAAAGGTGGATGGCCCTACAACCAGTGGGGGCCAAGGAGGGGCTCGAAAATTCAATATGAAAATGATCTAGAGGTATAAATCAAAGGTCTCTGTGTCTTTTTATATATATATATATATAAATATATGACTGGGTAACTAGGTACTGCACAGAAGATGTATATGGTGTATGTGTTTTCTCTATATTTTTTCTTAATTGTATGTTTTTATATACAGTTTGCCTGCCATTAGCACAAAATTAATAAGATAAAAAGAAATTTAACTTATACCAGCAATACATTTATGCCCTGACTTCCTAAGACCTCAAATAAAGAGTTTATATGTGTGCATTTTGATACTTTTGTTCTTTTTGTTGTGCAGTCAGTGGGGTTGTTGCAGGTGGCGGAGGCAATGTTTAATTGAAGTTTAAACAACTTGCAAATAAAATTGCATGTGCTAATTGTAGGATAGCTAGGTTGAATTTGAAACTCAAACATCTTCTGGAAGAGTAAACCTATAGTTGCCACACTTGCTGTATGCATGATTGAGTGATCCTCATAAAAACAGTAGGAATATAAAAAGGTGAGGTGCAAAAAGGTGTGCAGAAATAACTGTATGTTTTGTTTTTTGTGAATAAGGTTGGTCACAGACAAACCTAAATCAAGGCCTTTGTGTTTTACTGTTGTTTGTTCGCTGAGTAAAATCTACAGTTCTGTGCAAAAGTGTTAGGCACCCTATGTATCTAGGTATCTGGTGCAGTGCAGTTTTTTTTAGTGCCAATTTTTATAGCTGTTTATTTTATGACTACTGCATTACTGAATCAGTGCAAAAAACATTTTATATTTCGAACAATACATAAAATTTTATTCCAACATAAAATTAAATGTTACAGATGTTGGTATGTCACTAAAGAAAGCAGCATATTACATAACAGACAACATTTCAGACAAAAAAAACAATGAAGGCAGCAGGATTTTGCATGCAGAAAAAGAAGCAAGTGTGACAGTGAACGTCTCCAGAAGAACTGCAGCAGATTATTCAAGATGCCAATTTCCTTTTAAAATTGCAGAAGTTGTACCTGAGACTACTGATGTTTTTTCTTCTTCTTTTTATTTATTTATTTATTTATTTTTAAAGAGCAAAACTACATACTATATGTATTGTGTATATACAGTGCCTTAAAGGTCATCAGATTTGTATGGATCACAAATGACACACAGATTGTTCTAGCCAGTATTCTTTTGCAAACCAATATGGTCTCAAAGTAAATTGAGTAAATTTCCAAAGCCAAAATTCATTATTTGTCAGCAGATCTTTAAAAAAAATTGGGAGAGACTTCAGCATTTAGAAAATGAACAAAAACTGGGGCCCACATTACTTGGGTCAATTTATTTAGTCTTTTCACACACCCATCTTCTCAAAGACAATACTGAAGAGCCTTGCCCAGATCTGTACAAGGGTCACCTTTGTGGGACGATGCATTAGGGTCAAGACCTTGTCCACTGTATACCATATCATGCCCTCCATCTATGGCCAGAAGTGCCAGTTTTTGCCCACTTTGTGCATGACTTTAACCTCTATAGCTCCTGATTCCAACTGCTGAAGAAGACTTGAGACTCTCCATCTCAGGGAGTTTTTCCTTGCCACTGTCGCCTCGGCTTGCTCTTCAGACACACTCTCACACTTCATCTTACTTTTTTGTTTGTGTAAAGCTGCTTTGAGACAATGACATTGTAAAAAGCGCTATACAAATAAACTGAATTGAATTGAATTGAACTTGAGTAGTTGGAATGTCAATACCCCTGGTCACCTGAAAATCAGCAGTTCTCTTGACATTTGCTCCAACTCCATCTGCTGGACCCTTCCCATTGCCTGCTTCAAGAAAATTCCTATTGACTGCACTAAAGCCTAAAGATTCTGAAATCTGAAGTGTTGACGATAGAAAAAAATTATTTTCCCTATATTGAACAAAAAATCTTTGGACACCTGGGTACTTCTCTCTGAGAAAAGGCTTAATCTCTGACCAGCAGGGTCATGTTTCATTGAGAGGGTACAGAATGTTTCGATGATGTTTGTGGTATGTATACGACACTGTTCTGCAGTGTGGTCTGTCTGGGTGATGCTCCAAAATGTATCTGGTGCACTTCAGAAACATATTTGTATTGCCATCCTTTCTCAGGGAACGGTTCAGTGCTTGCAGCTGAGCATACAGGTGATGAATGTTGAAGAGATGTTTGCACACTTTTGTTCTCGTATCTTTTTCAAACATTTCCAAAAGCTCTTTGGCTTTACCCTCACATCTCGGTTTTACTGTTTTCGACACTGTGATCTTCTGCTCTGTTCCCAGTGTGTTTGAAATGAGAGAAATGGTTTGATCTTTACATGAGCCTCACTGTTGGTACATGCGAGCGTTGCTTCTTGTGTTGCAACGGTCACCCACTTTGATCAAGCTGTTGGTGTTGATCGTGCTCAGTTGTTTTACTCTGTCTGCTCTTAACTGAGTATTGCCATGCACTTTGCATAAGCGTCTTTGATGTTAGGGTACACAATCCAGAATGGCTTCAGTCTACAGAAGCAGGAATATTAAATGATCAGACAGGGCATCTCAAAAATCAGCTTCTGGTGAAGATTTTGGTATCAGTGGCTACAGTTAAATGCACATCAACATTAATAACATTTAATAACATTAATCGGAATTAATCGGTAATATTCTAATTAGTACTGAGTCGTGTAAATGCCGCAATCTGATTGGCTGATTCAGATTATGACATTATTCTGATTCCCCAAATTCCAGTTCCCATCCCTGGAATATGCATGTTTTAATTGGAAATTTTTTGCATGTAAACACCTTATTCAGAAAATCCACTGAAAGGAGATGCTCAGTCCGCAAGGAATTGTGGGTGCTAACAGATGCTTAGCTGTAGGCTGGGTATTTAGGAATGGCAACTCGGGCATATTTACAACAACCATGTATACAGGAATATTCCGATGCCTATGCGCATATAAATATTGTGTTTGGAATATGGCTGCAACCCAGAAAAATAGACCTTAAGCAGAATTTGATATGCATCAGACTGTAGCCAATGAGGATTTTTTTTTTTTTGCTTTTTTCTTTCCAAACTATGTGATTGTTTCTTTTTCCATGCTGAGAGATGACTATTGTCATCTTGTTTCAGAACGTTTGTCACCATTTTCAGAATCTCTCTTGTGCAGCAATTGATATTGTATGATGAATGTCATTATATTTTTCTTATTTCTTGTTTGGCTATAGATATAAGGAGCCTGTATTTCTTCAGCAGGGTAATTTACAACACTCTACCATACATATTTGGTTTAAGATTTTTGAGCTGTACATCTGCCTCAGATGGCTGATGAGTGTGTTATGAACTTTTGGACATAATCAGGAACTTTGACCTTCTCAGTTGTCTTTGTGTTCTGGATACTGGGGATATCCGTGTATTTTTGCTTTAACTCTCTGAAATCTCTTTTTGTATCTGTAAACCCTCTTCTTCATTTTCTGTAACTGGTTTGATAATTGTCTTATTTTCCTGGTAGTCTCACTTATTCTGTTCCTTCTCTGATTATACTCTGGTGTATGTTCCCTCTCACTTGTACCCTTGTGGTGGAGTGGTTGTTTGGCAAAAGGCTCACTGTGCTTTGGTTTCTTTGACTTTCTTTCCCTTTAGTGTGTGAGTGAATCTCGGTTCCTTTTCTGACAACTCTCTTACTTTTGTTTTGCATTTCTTGATAACATACTGGGTCCTCTCTAAACCCCCCCCCCCCCTCCCCCTTTAATGTGATATAGAATCCAACAAAATCCAAGTGAAAAACCAATAAAAAACATTTAGCCTGGTCGTGTAAGTGTGCACACCCTTTTATAACGGGGCATGTGACTGTGCTCAGAATTAACCAATCCCATACAAACTCATGTTCAAGTGTAATGATCTTACACCCGTCATCAACAAAGTGATTCTGATTAACCCCAAATAAAGATAGGCTATTTCTGTGGGATTTTATTTGATGACATCTTGGTTTCATCTGACTGCTGAAGCCATGCTCCACAAAGAGCTTACAAAGCATGTATGGGGTCTCGCTATCAAAAAGTATCAATCAGGAGAGGGGAATAAAGGAATTCCCAAAACATTGTACCATGGAACACCGTGAAGGCCATTATCAACAAGTGGAGGATATAGGTCACCAGAGTGTCATTACTAACAACAGGATGTTCTTGACACTCTGTCAAGGGACCTAAGGCAACATTAAAGGAGCTGCAGGAATATCTGGCTAGCACTAGTCACTCCCTGCATGTGACAAAAATCTCTTATATTCTTTACATCTTGGCTATGGGGTATTTTGGCTAGATGGAAGACCTTTCTCATGAGAAGAACACCCAAGCCACCTAAATCACCCCAAAACTTGGGGCAAAATGTATTGTGGTCTGATGAGACCAAGGTAGAACTTTTTAGGCATTATTCTGAAACATATGTCTGGTGCAAAAACAAGACAGCTCATCGCCCAAAGAACGCCGCACCCACAGTGAAGCATGGTGGTAGCGGCATCATGCTATGGGGCTGCTACTCTTCAGCTGAGAGACATAGAGGGTATCATGGACCCAAAGCACAAATTCAAGTCAACAAAGTCATGGTGTTAATATTTTAGAATTGCCCGCATCCTATCGAAAACCTGTGGAATGTCTTGAAGAGGGCTGTGTACTGAAGACCCCCTTGCATCCCCTCAGTCGGAATTAAAAAAATCAAGATGTGCTCAAGTTGGTGGACTCTTACCTAAAAAGACCGAGTGCTGTTTTACAAGCAAAAGGTATAGTATTAGTTAAGGGGTGTGCACAATTATGTAACCAGGTTATTTTAAGTTTTTTCTTTTTCCATAAAGCGTTTCCGTTTTTCACTTGAATTGTGTTGCTTACTGTATCACATTAAAGGTGGAAAAAGATCTGACATGATTTATCTTGGTTTCGTTTTTTTTTTTTTTACGTCACAAAACCCTGCCATTTGCAGACTTTTTATATCCACTGTAAGGTGGATGTAAAGGTGGATACTGAGGTGAATGCTGCAGGAGGAGAAAAAGAATAGTTTATCTTAGAAAACCAGATTTATTATCATTTCCACCTATTACTAGCATGTTATTTTAATCATCAGTGGAACTGTAAAGGTATTGTATTGCAATTTTAAAAAAAAAAAAAATAGCATAAATTGTTAGTAGATTGTGCCTCAAATGATTAAATAACAAATTTTGTGATCACTCCTCTTACTGCTGTCTGACATCCAATCAAAAAGCATGAGCATGTCGCACTTGTCGTATAATTGTACATATCGGTGTGTTGAAGATCACGGAGTATCATCGATATCATCCATTTGCAGTGACCTTATGTCACCTCAGTTTTAGACCAATAGCTGTTAATAATGATTAAACTGGAAACTGGTGTTAGAAACCCTCGTGAGGCTGGCCTCTGGTGGTTGGAAGAGGTTGGAAAGATTTTACATTAATGTTGAATATCAGCTGCCAGTGTCAATACCCCTTCTGTCAGAGACATTGCTTTGGCTATGGAAGTACAGTAACTTGTTTGCAGTGATGTGTATGCAGTGATAATACATTACACCACTCCTCTGTGCTAGTTTGATGTTGACCTAGCACTCAACACATCAAGGGTGAGAAATTATACTTAAGTTAAAGTGTCCAGCCAAAAATGTACTCAAGTGAAAGTAAAACAGTTGCTATTTTTAAATGTATTCAAGTATTGAAACCAAAAACATTTACTTACCCAAAAATGTTCAGTAGCTATACAGTTTTGGCTAAAAAGATCGTTCAGCATTCAGTATGTCATATGCATGACTAACATCATCTAATATCATGTAAACGACCAATATTTACCATTAGTTAGAATTTGACTTGCTGCCTAGCCTAAACTGATGCTAGTCTAAACTAGCGGTAGCAAAGAAAAGGGTTAATTTAGCTAATTAATGTTAGCAAATTAGTGAAACTTACCTTAATCTTATCTCTACTTTCTAGGAAGGCAAAGCAGATGTCTCATTTTATACCAGTCTTTCTTTACTCCAGTATACAAAAACATTTTCAAAGGCATTTTACTGAGATATTTTCCACCCCTGCAATGCAATATAATTTCCTACAAATTTTTGAAAATTTTGATTTTGGTATCAATGCACTTGCTGGTATGTTGGCATTTTGGCGTTAATGTCCTATATTTTCTGCATTGTGTGCTTGCACTCATTGTATTAATTCAGGCTGCATTTGTTCATTAGTTTATGAAAACCTTCGTTGTGTAAACAGTGGTGCATGGCAGTGTTTCCATGATTGGTGGATGGGAAGCTGTTGCAATTGTCTCTGGTTGAGCAGTAACTCCTGCAATAATGTCTGGTGGAATAGTAACTCCTAGATTCATCACTGGTGGACAGTGACTTCTAAAAAGATCAGTGGTGGAGCAGTAACTCCCACACTAGTCACGGGTGGAGCAGTAACTCCTGCAATCACCACTGGTGGAGCAGTGACTCCTACACCGATCATTGGTGGAGCAATAACTACTACAGTGGTCAGATTATTTCAGGAGTTACTGCTCCACCAGTGACAATTGCAGAAGCTACTGCTCCACCAGAGAGGAGTGTAGGAGTTACTGCTCCACCAGGGAGGAGTGTAGGAGTTACTGCTCCACCAGAGAGGAGTGTAGGAGTTACTGCTCCACCAGGGAGGAGTGTAGGAGTTACTGCTCCACCAGGGAGGAGTGTAGGAGTTACTGCTCCACCAGAGAGGAGTGTAGGAGTTACTGCTCCACCAGGGAGGAGTGTAGGAGTTACTGCTCCACCAGAGAGGAGTGTAGGAGTTACTGCTCCACCAGGGAGGAGTGTAGGAGTTACTGCTCCACCAGTGTAACTCCTGCAATAATCTCTGGTGGAGGAGTAACTCCTACACTGGTATTCGGTGGAGCAGCAGCTTCTGCAGCTTATATACTGCAGCAGATGGAGTAGAAAGAAGAAAGAAGCTACAGATTACGCAGTTATTTAGGGAACTTTGATTTTAAGACAACATCTAGGATCTACAACACAAAGAGAGAATTATCGCTTTCAATTGATGGTGAAACATGGGAGGACATTTGGAGGTATGCTAAGAATATATTAATTTGTATTCAAAGTAAGGGAATTCAGCTGAAGATTATACATAGGCTGCATATATCTCTTAAATGACAACATACTTTCAATTCCTCATCGTCACCTCTCTTTTTGCCATGTAAAGCTGAAATTGGTTCTGTTGGTTGGTTCACACACTGTTTATGGTCTTGCTGCATAATACAGAAGTACTGGTTGAGCATTATTTGTGAAATGAAAATTATCTTTGGTAAGCATATTCATGTGGATCCATTCCCATTGATATTAGTCATACCCAGTAAAGAATGAGCCTCACAGATACAGTGTTAAGAAACAAGCTGGGCAGAACTTTCTCTACACTTTACACATACAAGTGCAAACAGATTTAGTGCAAACAGATAAAGAATGTGAATTAAAGTGTAAAATATTAAGAGCAAAATGAAAGAATCAAACAGGACAATGGATTTGATAAATCAACAACATTAAAAACAGTAGAATTAGGTACAATGTGTTATATTTATCATGCTTGATCATGTCTGCATCTTAGAATACGTGAGGATTAGAATACATCACAGTATGTTTAATATGTTACACAATACATTGAGGGGGGAAAAAAGATGCCGCACAGGTGGCCAAGATGGGACCATATATGGCCTAATGATGAGAGATGAGTCAGTCCTGCATTCAGCGCTTGGTAATTTACGGGTGATTTACGGGTGATACATAAGCAAATACGAAATAAATCAGCGTTTCTGACAAGTTTTAATTTGATGTGGTTTACACAAACATTTACACTCAACTTTACTTAAATATTGACAAATGAGGCCCAATGTTCCTACTATTAAACTGTCACTGTCATCTGTGAACTCATGTATCCGGAAGGGGGAAGATAGTAGTTTCCTTCAAGTGTGTTATGCTAGCACTTTGAAAAGATGCAGTTAGCTGGCTTGGAGGAAGCACATGTTAGCCTTCACCCCCCCTGGTTGGTAGTTGTTATATGATAGGGGAGAGCTGTCTGGTGAACATTCTTCCTCTCCATCTCCATGCCTATAGCACCCATCCCTTCAGTTATTAGGGGGCCAACCACGTAGTGCTTCTTCTTCTTCTTCTTCTTCTTCTTCTTCTTCTTCTCTTCTAAAACTAATCAGGCAGACCAAACCACAGGTCCTACAGACATGAAACTCCCTCCCTCTACTCAGACAAGAAAGACGAGCCCTATCAGCCTAACGGTGCACTATAGCAAAGTGTTTTTTACATTTTGGCTCATATTTCGAATACCATAAGTCATACAGTGAAAACTCTTTTTACTACTTATTCCTTGGGTTCTCCCAAACAAGAACCATTTAGCTCCGCCCACTTATATTTTTTCTAATTTGCATAATATGCAAAACCTTCTTTTGAGAACTTGTCCTAGGATTTTTGTCCTATCTTCACAATTTTTGTGTCAAACTACTCAGTAGAGTGCGGGCCTCAATATTATCAAAAACACGTTGGCCTAATGGTTAGAGAGTCGGCCTTGTAACCTGAAGGTGAACTTGAAGGTTGTGGGTTTGAGTCTCAGGTCTGGCAGGGATTGTAGGTGGGGGGAGTGAATGACTATGACTGAGGTGAGACCCTTGAGCAAGGCACCGAACCCCCAACTGCTCCCCGGGTGCTGCAGCAAAAAAGGCTGCCCACTGCTCCGGGTGTGTGTTCACTACTGCGTGTGTGTGCACTTGGATGGGTTAAATGCAGAGCACAATTTCCGAGTATCCGGAACTTGGCCACAAGTCACTTCACGAAAGAATAAAGTATGAAATGTAGCAAGTAGAGAGGTTGATGACAAAAACATACTAAAACAATTTTGATTGGCCAAACTGTTTGACCGCTATAAGTCAATGAAATTTTAAGCCATTGCATGTATATACTAAAAGAGCTGTATCTTCTGAATGCGAAGTCAAATTTCTACAAACTTTATAATACATAGTCAGTTGGACACTCTCTGGACACCCCTCAAATTTCAGAACAATTGGCCCAGAGGGAGCACTATAACAAATAAAAATGCATATATCCCCTCAGCCATTTGACACGTCAAAATTGAAAACTTGGTCAAGTTATTTGTCTAATTTAGGGAAGAAATATAGCCTACCAAATACTGCATACTCAGAAAATGGCAGACTTTTGGCCCCTGGTGTGTGTGTGTGTGTGTGTGAGAGAGAGAGAGAGAGAGAGAGAGAGAGAGAGAGAGAGTGTCTATGGACATTGGTTCTCTGCAGCACCGAATTTTAGTTTAACACACCTGATTTATACGGATCCTAATCTAGACATTCTGTCTAAAAATCAGTTTTTTTTTGTATGTGAAGCTATCCAGAATTATGTACATGCGTAGAGCGAGGTTTAGGGACATTTTACCTGAATTGATTAACACCAATAACACCAATTTACAGGCCATAAACCCAATGAAGCTAAAATCTGTTCTACTGCATGGTTGTGCTAATCTGTGAAAGGATTTTTACTGTGGTCGCATAACTTTAAAAACATAGCAGCCATCAGCCAATCACATTGCAGAACACATTTAACAGTTTTAGCATTAAGCTAATGTCACAAAATTTTAATAGTATATTCACCTATGGTTGCTTTCGTGTCCTATGGAAGCTAGTGAGAACTAGCTACTTGTGGTTCAGTCTGCACACGGTACTTGACCCCTGCAGATTGCCGTTTGCGGCTATATTTATTATTAATATTATTGACGTCGTATGATTGTGATTTTCATTGCTTAAACAATCGACAACACCGTCATCTTCTGCAGTTTATTTGACAAGAGCAAACAGTGTGCTAATATTATTGCTAGCTTCAGCTTCAGCTTATTATTTAATTGTTTTCAACCTGCCGCCTGACACACTTAAGAATGTTACTCCGCATGTATTTTAACTCTATGGACAGTAAATAGGTTACGAGTATAAACAATAAAGTGAACTAGTAGTTCTGCAGGGGAAATGAAAGTCTCTTTAATTACTGCTTAATAGTAAAATCCTCCTAACATACTTACTGAGTAATTAACTAGTAGCTCTTAGTAGTTAAGAGGAGTAACATGCAAACCACTCATTTGTTCCTTAGTTCTTGCATAGGTAAGTATATATATTATAAAACAGTGTTACCAATAACTCTGGAAACCAGTGAACTTAGTGCCTGTTTGATATTTCATGTGACATTTTGACTACTCTGGCCATATATTCACCAGGCTAGTTCTAATCAGTGTTTACATTCTGAAACAGCATATCTTGTTCTTATTATCACAGCGAATTAGTCACCTTCACAATAAATCAAAGATCTACTGAGGGAAACCTGAGTTAGTGGAGACTGCCTGTCTTTTTTGCTAGTGTGCAGTGTGTTGTTTTGGTGGCTGGTGACTCATAACTGCTGAGAAATGTCCTCCCCCCACCCGCCTCATCCCCAAGACCCCCACCACGCACACATGCACAAACGCACACATACTCACACACCTCGTCATGCCACTGAAACTTCACTTGTAGCCACTCTCTTAACACTACTAAACCACAACACAGCCTGTTGATTCCTGTTGCTTTATTACTGCTAGCAAGAACTATTGATTCACCCTAACTTCCTCATAGACACGTCTGTAAAAAACGATTGCAAATAAAAGTAAAGATAACACAAATACATCAAACGCATTAGAAAGCGGACAACTATCCACCCCACATTTGTTGGATCTAATCATGGCCGTTATCTCTCTTTATAAGTCTTTTACCCATGTTCTGAATTTCTGAATCCTGCAAATAATACCAGGAGTCAAATAGGTTGTATTTTTTTGCACATTTATTATATATTTCAGACCAGCAATAGGCACCCATTTGGTGTGGTTCAAGAATAAAAACATCTAAGGAACTACTGGGATAAACATAGACATTCGTGTGAATTCAAATAGCAGATTAAATCATCTTCTTTTAATGAAGGAAAGAAAAAGGTCATTATCTACAGTTCCTGTTGCAGTTCAGTAGATGACTAGCCATTTGCAACCTAGAATTTAGCCATTAGATGTCTAAAGCTGCCTGAAATACTTGTCCTACACTATCAGTCAAAAGTTTTTGAACCCCCGGAACCTTCTTAGGCAGTATAATCACTATTAGTGCAAGAGACGAACCAAAATTATACCAAATAGCTTTTTAATTAAGGAAATCTTATTAACTGATTGCTGTCAGATCCTATTGCAACTCTAAATGAGTGCTCGATTAAAGGCAGGCACACTTGGACATGGTAAACCCGTTAAGCACTGAGATAAAAGACTCATAGTCAGTGCTAATATTGACTGTAAAACTATAACTATTTTGTATGCTATATGTGCCTATTTAGAGTGACAGTATTTTAACCTGTTTGATTATATCTATTGGTTCCAGTTGTTCCAATAATATTTCTCAATTCGCCAAGTATGTCATAATAAACATTACTCAATTCACTTATACCTATTCCGTGGTTAGATTTTCAAAATTTAGAGTATTTAAAAGGTGGTTTAAACAAAATGATAATATGGTGCTTATCTTCTTACACAGCAGTATTATCAAAAAGTTAATTCATTTATTTCACTAACTGCTCAGGATCCAGTGGATCCAGAGCCTGGGTGCAAGGCAGGATTACACCCTGTAAGGAATGGGATCACACACACATACTCACACTCATTCACACTTCATTTACACAATTTAGACTTGCCGTTTTTGGACAGAGAGTGGAAACCAGGGTGACCAAATGAGACTACGTGGAAGGTCCAAACAGACTCTAACTCAGACACTGAGCTCAGGATTGAACACAGAACTCTGGATTTCTGGAGCAGCAATGATACCCATCATGACACTGTGCTGCCTTTCATCAAAAAGTTTGAGAGTTAGTTCCATTACATTCTCTCATCTGCCTGAACATTTTTTTGATTTTTGTGATTTTTTTCAGAATTTAGATTTAACATTTTGAAAGTGATGGTATATGGCTTTGTGCAATTCATTTAAAAATGTTTTTTTTTTGTTTTTACATTTTAAATTTTTTATTTTAAACCTAGGGTTTACATTGAAATGTTACCATGTAGCATTCATCAAGCATCTTTCTTTAGCCGGATACATATATTGAGAGTGGGGATGTAGGTGAGATTCTGTCTTCTTTTTTCTTTGCTGATCTTGGATTCTTTAGCCTCAGCTTGTGAGGCAGCATAGCACTGCCATTGGCTGGTGGCTGCGGCTCAACCTCCTTGTGTATTGTTGTTCTCTGATTCACTGGATTTAACACTGGAATTTCTGGAAAAGAGGCAGCCAGTGGTGGGAACACAGGAGCTAAGACCATGGGTGTGCTTGTAGACGGAACAAAACTCGGTACATCCGGAAGGTAAGAATAGGCCCTGTTGATGGGGAAGGAGTGTGTGGCAACAAAGTTTGAGCCATAATGCGCAGCTATGGCCTCAGTTGCTTGCTGGTATCCAGGCCATTGGGAAGACTCCTGACTCATTTTGTCCCTTTCCCAAAGCTCTCTGTCTGGGTAGTTGTTTGATGTTTGAGCAAAGTACGAATGCATCTGAAGGAAGCTCCTCTGATGTGACGTGTAAGGACAATTAGAGCTGATCAGGCCATATCGAAGGTTCAAAGCCAGTAGCTCAGCTCGTAGAGCTGCGTTTTCCTCACTCAGTGCCACTAGCCGCGTCTCCAGCATGAAGTCATTTGCTCTGCGCTTCTCTCTTGAACGCTTGGCTGCCTCATTGTTCTTGCGACGTTTTTCCCAGTAACAGGCATCCTTTTTCTCTTCTGGTGTAAACTCACGTTTGCGACGCAAGCCTAGACCTCTATGAGATGGCTCCTCAGACTCTTTCTCGGCATCCCTCCTGGGGCTTGAGAATGCAGACTGCATCCTTCCCAACAATGGCAGATTGAAGAACTCCTCTGCTTCAGAAGTGCTTGCTATCTGTCAGTACATTTGTAAGTGGTACTTGGAGTAAGCCTGTGCTGAGACTCTCAGTCGACCTCTCAGTAAGTAAACCTATAATAAAAACACAAAAACATACTTTTTTTAAATAACAACATGTTTTTATAACATAAATAAGTGTATCCTAAACGAGGACTTAGCAGTGATACAGGATATTGACTTTTATGGATGCAGAAATTTCCAATATGTATGCAATTCAGTGCTTATTAAAGACCATCAGATTTGCCAAAGCCTTGGCGAGGCTTCGGGTTTATAAGGTTAGGTCTAACCTGTATGTTCCCGTAATGGTCCTTCATGAGCAACAAGAAATGCAATGAAAAAGAAAGGAAATTCCCCTTGTGGTTTGAGAAAGTGCATGATAAGTCATCTGAACAGCTCACAGCATTACAGCTTTTCTGTGAATACAGGTTGCAATGGCTTTTTACTAGTTTGTACTGCACACACACCTTGTGAGGAACTTCCAATGACATAATTACCAATGCAGCTAATTAATGCTTTTCCTACACCTAAACATAACCTAACACACTGATCATTTCATTAATCTCACAGACTGAATCACACAGACATAAACAACACACGGAGGAAATACATAGATTTGTATTAGTCTTCTGGGAAACGTAAATATCTTACGTAGCTTCTGAAGAGCGGTACTAAATGAAAAAAAAAAGATCTTTAAACAAATAATAACAATTTACATCCTGTTTAAGCATTTACATCCCCCTGGCTCTTAATGTAGTGTGTTGCCTTCTTGAGCATCAGTGAATGTTTGCACCTTCTGTAATAGTTGTGTACGAGTCCCTCAGTTGTCCTCAGTGTGAAAAGATGGATCTCAAAATCACATAGCTGCTGTTGGAAAGAGGTCAGATATGTAGTAGATGCTGGAAAAGCAGAGAATGTGAAGGATCTGCAGGATGTTTCTGAAGATCAGTGGGCAGCTTAACTCCTCAGGACAAACAAGGGACTCATGATCAACTATCACTAAACATAAAAACAGTCGTTGATCATCAGGTAACACACACAGTATAAGAACCAAGCGAATGTAAACTTTTGAACTGGTTCATTTGTGTAAATTCAGTTATTATTGTGTTTTGTGGACTGTATGTAAATATGTTATATGAAATAACCTATTCAAGGCAGTACTACATGAAAAACCAAAAGCAATTGTTTATGATCTCCCTTATTTTTCTTTTAATTATTAATATGTTGCAGATTCTGCAAGGTGTATGTGAACTTATGACCCCGACGGTAGAGCACATGGTGGCCCAAACTTCCTTCATTTCTCATAGCATTAGCACATTGTCCTAATTTTGGAACTGAGAGAAGACTATGTTTTTCTGTCTCAATACACAGATGGCTTGTAGTACAATTCTCTGTTATCTGTTTCATCAAACTAGCACGAGGCTCCAGAAACCACTTCTCATGGAACCTGTTCGAGACTTGTTAAAACACTTCATAATCCCCCTGGGTTCACCCTGTACCCTCTGAAACAGAATGGACAAATAATGATTGTGTAAAATTTCCTTAAACATTTCAGACCTTTCCTCTAACAAAAAAATCATTCTCATAAGAACAGCAACAAAAATGCAAAGGAATCCAACCAACTTGTTCTGGAAAAAAATGTTTATTTATTTAAACTGGATAGTCAAAAATTTTAAAAAGACTGGGTGACATTTTTACAATCTTCAACTGTCCAGTCAGATTTCTGTTCTTGACTAACAGGAGTGGAACCCGATATGGTCTTCTGCTGTTGTAGCCCTTTCACATTTAGGTTCAAAGTGTTGTGTGTTCTGGGATGTTTTTCTGCTCACCATGGTTGCAAAGAGTGGTTATTTGAATTATGTAGTCTTCATGTCAGCTCAAGCCAGTCTGGTCATTCTCCTTTGACCTCTCTCATTAAGAAGGTGCAGAACAGAAGCTTACTGGATATTATTTTTTTCAACCATTCCGTGTAAACTCTAGAGATTGTTGTGTTTCCCCATTGTGATGATTCGCTGATCGGATACTTGTATGAATGAGGAAGTGTGGCCAGTGAGTACATCCTCTGTTTCCTAGTCTACCTGCCCATTGGCCCCCAACGGTGCTAAAATAAATACATTAGTTTAAAAACTACCAGGGCTGCATCTTGCAATAAGTGGTATAAGTGGTTGCTTAGGGCTCGCGGACCACCAGGAGGTCCCGATGATTTTTTAAAAATAGATATGCACGCTCTACATATCATAGATATATACATCACATAGATGTGCACATCATTTGGAAAATGGTTTATGTATCAGACAGTTGCAAAATAAGAAAATTGAATAAAAATGCAACAATTTATGTAACTACACTAAAATAAGTCATATCAGAAGATCACCAAGAAGCATGATCATGAAGTCTTCATATCTATCTGGGGAGGAAGTGAGGAAAAAGAAAACGCAGAAACGGAAAACTGGTTTCAAATCATTGGCAAGAAACTATTGCTAATTAACTGGATTTAGTCATTGGATTTGTCTGCTTTCTTGCCTTCACTTGCTGATGTAATAGAATGAGAACTATAGCAACACAGATGATCACAACCAATGAAGAAGATCATTTTCCTGAGTTCAAACCATGCTAATGGGCTAATGGTCATTGTTCAGGTGCTATAAGGAAATATTTCAGGGCATCGTCAGTGTTAGAACCAAATGAGAGATGCAGGTACATATCAAGTCAAATTCTGCTTGACTAAATATAACTAGCTAACTTCCTCCAGTCAGGTCTAAATTATGTTAGCTAAGGCTTGTGTAAAGAAAAAAGTGTTAAAGTACATTGTAATTTATTTTATTTATTATTATTTATTTTTGTTATATATATATTGTTATTTACTTGTTTAGAGATTTAATTTGTTGTATATATATTCCTTGTTCGGTTGTTTTTATTTTATTCTTTATTAAAAGTTATTCTCTGAAACCAAGATAACGTATAAATTCGAGATAATTCTAAAGTATTCATTCTGTTTAATTCTCGCATATAAAACAATATGATTGGTGTGCATGGGGAACCTGACGACATTGTCGCTTAGACCCCCAAATTCGCAATTGTGATCTGTCAAGCTACATGCTACGCATGCTTTAAAATAGCTAACCTACAGCTAAACTACCATTTTGATAACATAGCTAGATACATTCCAAGCTACTAAGAAAGAGTATCTAACTACACTGAAGCTGCTTTTTTCCCCACTGAGGCTACTCTTGGTTCACTTCTTTTTTAGAAATAGATACGTAGCTAGTTAACGTTAATGGGTGTATGGTAATAAGATAAATAGCTGTGTTTAGGTGTTTGCCATGATATGGCCTGACATGAAGCGGGGTAACTGTTGCTCCCCCGAAGTGGAATTCGTTTCGTATAACAGTGCGGTCTGAACGGTGTTATATTGCACTTACACCACAGCAATTTGCCAATGATTAAAATGTTCAATGTATTAATGAACAAGACTGTGGAAGCAAGGGGCACAAGTATGTATCTGTACTTGTGTTCAGTTTTGTGTTCATACAGATACCCATTGGTATCTGTTTTATGGGTGTAACACAGTCCCATTATCTGTATCATTATCTGTTTAGTACTCAAAATATTCGCATCTGTTTTCGTATTCAGGAAAGTGGGCGGATTCTATGCCAGAAATTTGCTGTTGTTTGTTTGTTTTTAATGGTAACCCTACCACTATGCTCTTGAAACTGGACACCACTGAGCAGGGCTGCTGGAAAAGAGTTTAATTTATTTACCCCCTGAACCAGACGCCCTGTGGATGTCCTCTATATAATGTGACTGAGTAAACTGTTTCAAAGCAGTGGTGTCTTCCACAAATTGAGAAACTGTTAGTTAGGCTGCAGTAACCATCTAATAATATTTTCCTAGATTTAATTTGGTTTTTAGGGTTGATACATTCCAGAGAGATCAGAAAAGTTTACTGGACATGCTATCAGAGTAGAATTTTCTGAGAAGGTTTACTTTTCATACCAATGGAAAGTGACCATTTAAGAATGATTAGGCTATATAATTAAAATATATATACATATATATGTTTGTGGAGAGCCTGCAGAGATATGCAGCTCTGGGTACAGTGCACGGTCTGTGTGAGCTGTAAAAACAGTGGTTTAAAATATGACAGCATATTTCTTGTGTTTGTACAGAAATATGATAGAAATCAGATTTTATTTTGGAGCTCAGTAAGACAGTGTTTAAGTCCGGTTAAACGCAGACAGTGCATTACCTATTCCTATACTGTTAATGAACTTGGTATTTGTTCTGTGAGCAGGGTTGCCAGGTTCTGTGTACAATGCCCACGTATTGATAGATCATTCAAATCAGAAATGAGCGCCACTGTTAATTAACTTGCCCCTGTTAAAAGACTGAAAAAAGGAGAAAAACACCTCTATCTTCTCCTGAACATTTTGGGTTTCTTTTTGAGCAGCTTTTCAGTTGTAGCTGAAGTAGCATTTTTCTGAAACATGGCAACCATTCCCCTGAGCTTCCAAAAGCCGTTCTCTGAGCTCCACATTAAACAAAAACCTTGTGCTCAGGTGACGTTTTTGTGGTCCTGTAGGATCCTGACGTACACACCTATTCTGAAGCTTTCTGGCAAGCTTTCTTTAAATAAGTCAGTAAGTAAGTAAGTAAGTAAATATATATAAACCCAACTGTTCAGATCTGTACTAATATTCATTTAGAACACATATTTTGTTCAATCCAAACAATGTATTCATATTCGGTTACAACCCTCTGAGGATTAAAAACCGTAGTATTATTGTATCCACATTTTTAGATAGAATAGCACTCTAATCTCTAGCACATAGCATTCTAATCTATAATACAAAACAAGCTTTGTAATGGCCCGTATACAGAGTGTATCAATTATAATACCTATCTAATGATCAAATGAATACTTAGATGCCAAATCAGTATACTGAAAATGCCACAAAACTGTGTTGCAATGCTGCATACATGCACAAATTTTTACATTTCCTATTCAACCTATTGACTGACTACCAATCCACTCACCAGTCAGATGGGTTAGAAATAAGAAGCTCTGTGGGTCTCTGTATGAGGGTTGGTTTTGGTTTTAATAATACACATCGAGTAACTCCCAGTCAGAAACGTCAAATAACATTGCCACTACAAAATGCACAATATTCGCATACCCTGCTGTCAAAAAAACTTACTGTAATTAACATTAAGACTCAGTGAAGAAATGTGTTAGCTTTGTTTCCTTTTTAAGTGGACCTTGCTAACCACAGTAAAATGCAATACCCCCCTATATGTCACTTACACACGAAATGAGTCACTTTATTTAGCAGCACAACTGGGGAGGGGGAGGGGTTATGAAACCCATAAAATGGTCTGCACCCACTATTTAAATGACTTTTTACCTCCTCGATTTACTGTTTTAGCAGACTCTTTAACAAAAAGAAATCTGTCCTCGTCGTTATATAACAATATACGATGAAGGGTAAGGTTTGTTATATAACGTAATATACAATATATAACAGCCTTATGAAAAAGTCTCGCAAGAGTGAGCTGCTAAACAGGATGTGAGGCAATGACTATTTAATCACAGTTTTAATTTCAGGCTTCTTCATAGATCTTTATCTTGTTGCAGGGGATGGTGCGTTTTGGAGTCTCGCTTTTGTTATTTTATTTTTTTTTTTTACTCACTGTTTCTCCACTACTACTACTACTCTGCTTTCGATCTCAGACATCTTACAATAAGATCTCGCAGTCTTCCACTATGATTCATGTACAATCATTCTACATTGAGCAGCGTATAACGTCATGTAGAAAACGTTTTATACTAGACGTAAACAGATAGAAAATAAATCGTCTTTAACCAGTGTAAAGGTCTGCAAATCGATCAGCTCTTTTTTGCCTGAGTGTTTTTGGTAGCGGCTCTTTTTTTTTTTTTTTTTTTGCAGTAGCATCATCTTGGTTATTGCTATGAACAGTATGTAGTCGATAAACATTCACACTTTTCACACATTTCCATGATGTCATTGCTTTTGCATGCTACTGCATGCTACAGAATGTGAATTGTATTTGACTCTGTGTATCAGATTCTGGACCTTGTAAATATCATAACCATATGCAGTTTTTCATGTATTGGACAGCAATATCATCTAACTAATCATCCCCGCCATCTATATGATTGCACAACACTGACAGGCTTTTTTTTTTTTTTGCTCAGAACATGTTGAGGCACTTAGCATGCAGCATGGCCTGCTGGTCCAAATGTTGATGCAGCTAACTGGGATCCCAGAGTTTGAAAAGCATGGGGAATTTTACAAAAGTGAAAAAAGGTAATGTACAGAAGACTGTACTCATCTCTAAAATGTATAGCATATTAGTTAAAAAAAAAAAAAAAAAAACCTGCTGCAGCTACATGATGTTTCACATCACAGAAGTTTTTTTTTTTTTTTTCACAAGTTGTGCCTTATTGTGCTGCTCCACTCGCCAACTGATTGAGTGAGAGGTCTTAAAATGACAAGTAGATGCAAAGTATAACAGACGATCTCACATGCTGAACAGCTAAAAATACACCTGTGCTGCCATCACCTCTACCACACAGTGCCAGCTTCAAAAGAGCCTGCTCTTGCCCCTCTCTTTCACTTTTCTGTCCTTCCTGTACAGCCATGATGAGCTATACATTATACCCAATATGACAAATCTATTTTTTGTCTATTACCAACTGGTATTAATCCAACATTCATGATATTCTTATCGTCTTCTTCTTCTTATTATTATTATTTTTATCTACTGCAACTTGCTTTTGGTCATATGTCATATTCTTTGCAGTATGACAAATCTACGTGTTCGAAGTTGCACAACAGTGAAACTGCAAAACGCAAAATAACACTCGTTATTAAAACAATATTGATTTTTAAAAAAAAATTTATTTAAATTAATTTTCATTTCGTTTGTATTCCTGGGTGGAGGCATCAGGATGAAGCTTTCCTGACACATGCACCAGCAGCTTATTCTTTTTTCTGTGCATCTGTTTCTTTTAATACTTTTGTTAAGACAGTATGCTCTACATTACTATAGATAGATTTGAACAACAAAAAAAAAAAAACATCCTGTAGCTAGAAAGTGGTGATGGTATTTTCTTTGAAAGTGTCTCAGTAGTGGATGTGCTGGTTATCGATTATTGGTTTGTGGACAACTTTTGCTTTGTTATTATTTTTTTTTTGTGTGTGTGCGACGGATGTTTGCTTGCTGTGGATTATTTGTGATGCAGTGAGCAGGGTGAAAGAAAAAAAAAAATGTTCAGGTTGTAGATTTTGAGATTTGTTTTGTTTCTACATCTTTGTAACTTGCAGTGATAAATGTCTCTGGTCTTAATATCTGTATGAGTAGCAAAAGAGGGACATGAGGGTGTAGTTTATCAAAAGTTTAAACACTGTATAGGAAGATACAGATTTAATATGCAAATGTAGCACAATTGAAAAAAAAAAAATCGTAACATTATGTTGCATAGGCTGTCCATAAATAAAACTTTTCAACGATTTATGTAAACACATTTCATAATGAAAAGAACAACCTGCAATGATTTTCTTTTTTTTTTTTTATCTCTTATTAAAAACTTTATCACTATTCATATCTCAATGTCCTACACAAGAGACACATGCTTAGAAAACCACTACAAAGCATCTTTAACCCAAATACTATTATATCTTTAAATACTATTATATTTATTATAATGCATAACATAATCACAGCACATGTGAATCTGGGTAATTTCTTTTATAATGTTACTATCTGACTGCAAATATAAAAAAATGGACTCTTACCTTTTGTGTACAAAACCTCACTGAGTCACAAACATCGATATTAAGGTGGATGTTCTTCAGCCAACTAATGCCAGTTGCCACTGGTCCTGTTCGCTCTTAACAGAATGTGAACTGTGTGCTGCTCCTGACAGAGAGTGTTAATCGGGTGATGTGCTTATTAGCATGTGGCTTCTTTGGTGTTATTGTTGCAATGAGTTGTATGTATCTGTCTGTCCGCCTCTTACGTGTTATTAATGCTACCCACAAGCCCTTCACTCAACATCTCCTGTTCAATCAGCTCAAATGTCTGAAACTGTGTGTGTGTGTGTGTGTGTGTGTGTGTGTGTGTGTGTGTGTGTGTGTGTGTGTGTGTGTGAAAAAGCCCACAAAGTAGGGTAAAGGTGTCAAGGTACTCATCATGTCTACTAATGGACATCTTTCATCATTAAATTTAGAGCTTATATAATGTTACGTGGAAATAAAGTTCACCAATGACAAATAAGACCCTTTGCTTTTCTTGCAGAACTTTTTAAGCATGCAAGAAAGATGCAAGCATTTTCCTTGATTTTTGATTAGCTTTGTAAGTGAAGTGGAAAGATTTGTGAACATCTGTGCCAGATTTCATCTTCCTTCTTTTCCTCATCAGTCTGGCGAATTGGTAAGTGTACTGTAATATGCATGCTAGCAAATGCAGATTTTGCGCAGATTCCCAAATGATGTTTAGTTGCTTGATTTGTATGACCATTATCAAACTCACCCAATGCAGCCAAAAAAAAAAAAAAAAAAAGAGGACAGTGCACCTTTGCATGGAGAGTACGCCCTCTAGAGACAAAAATGTCACCACTGAGACTGCTATATTATTTAATTAAATGCTTCAAATAACCCTTAAAGCTTAACTCTTAATGCAGCCTTATGGAAATAGTATTAAGTACTAAAGTGTAGATGTAGCACCAGAAAGAAACAATTCCTTAGTGGTGTTAGAATTTCCCCTAATCTTATTTTCAGTATAACAGTTATTTATTTATTTAATTTTTTAAATACAAAAACAACCTAATCCATAGAGTGTCACTCACTCTATCTGTCTGAGAGCTGTTGCTATGGTCACCTAGATGTCAGTGACAATAATGGCATTATATTATTATATTATACATATTGTATACTGTATGTATATGTATTATATGCATATAGAGTGAATTCACTGCTTGATAGAAATAACGTGACTTGATTCATGTGACCTCATATAAGAGAATGCGATCAGCACCAAACATTAAGATAACCTCAGAAATGACATACGCTCTGGCTAGTTTTTAAAAATTATAATTTTCATGACTAATATATACACTATTAGGATGTATATTTGCATACAATGTACTATTGTAACAAAATAAGCATTATGTTAGTCCAAATCCAAAATAAAGTTCAAATGGTGTGAACATGGTTTATAATTTAATCTCTGTCAAGATAGCCAAGTGAGCCACACATGGGTCAGGTTCATTTGGACTGTTGACTAACTTACAAAATAATCTTGAGGATTTTTATTTTTTTTTAAATAAAAGATTACACAAGAAAGATTTGTGTATAGGATTCTGATTTTTTTTTTTTTAAATCTAAAAAACATAACCTGTATTTTTGAATTGGATGTTTTGGTACACTGGGCAAAATGTACATTTATTAAATACACAACAAACCAAAAGAATGAAGCAGACTGCTGAGTGTGCAGAGATTTTTACTTAGTGTACTGTGTTCATCTAATTTTAGAGATTGATGTTAATGTTAATTCTTTTTTAAATCCTGTGTTACATTGCTACTGCAAGAAATAAATTATAAAATGTACTTTACCTTTTAGTGTCTTTTTTGTGATTTTTACTTAACCTGTCCACACTGAATTTTAGACAAGATTGGTTATGAATTTGAAAAATAATCAATATTTTCTAAACCATGTTATTGTTGTTATTGCTTTATGAAATTAAAAGCTTGACCTTGGTCTCTTCAGATGCAATTTTGCAAACCTGCGTCAGGCTGCCATTTTCTTTTTGGAGTTTCCATAAAAACCATACTTGCTCAATCATTTTCTGATAAACATTTAATGTGCTTACTGTAGGTCACATGATGTAGCTCTTGAGTTTTTTGTTATATCTCTGAACATTAAATGGTCTGAATTTGGATTGGTTACTGTGCTTACTGTAAGTCACGTGATGTAGCTCTTGGGATTTTTGTTATATATCTCAGAACATTAAATTGGATTGACTTTGTTGGGACGCCCACTCCTAGGAAGATTAGCAGCTGACTTGAAGGCTCTCCTTTTGTACACAATCATTCTCACTATAGAATGCTAAATTTCAAATTGTTTGGAGATGGCCTTATAACCCTTCTCAGATTAATGAGCAGCAACAATTGCTTCTCTGAGGCCATGGCTGATGTGTAAAATTGGTTTTGAAAGCTGCTCTGAAAGTGCCCTTTCACACAACACTGGTCACAATGGAATTCACTCCACCGGTGCAAGGATTTTATTTAAATTTATTTAGTGCTGAAGGACAGAAAAATGCAAGCAGAATTCCTTGGGGAACAGGTGGGAGTGGGATTAAAAACAGTCTTCATCCCCACTACGTGCACTACATGATATCAAAGTGTTCATGCAATTAACACTTGTGCAGTTGAAATATTTTCAGACTAAGTACATTTAGCTGTTTTCTTTACCATCTGCTTTTCTGTGCTTTTTTTCTCCCACTGCCCAACTAGTTAGAATCCTCACAGTGCGATCAAGGCCAGTAGGCATGAAATGGCGGTGGATCCAGGCATCAGGAGCCCGATTGTAGCAGGAAATCTTTCTGCTCGTTTGTTGTTATGGTTGTTATGAGTCACTGTCTGTACTGTTTGTCCTACTTTTAAAAATATGTGGCTAAACACCTACAGCAGTTAAAGAAATGTTCAACAGTTTTTCAATCTAATCTCTATTTGTAGAGATACTCTCAGTGGTGGACTATCTAGTCTCATTGTGTGACTATCAAAGACAAGATTTTTGTGTACTGAGAATTGAAAAAAGCAACAGAAAAACTGTTTACTCCAAATTCATTTATGGAGAGCAATTGCACTAGATTATAAAACCTTGTATATATAAAGCTCTGTGTCACGATTATTTGATTTTAAGATATTAAGCCAGGTTTTGATCCTCAACAAGGTCAAAGCAGATATAAATGTTCAGCTTTGTTTTAATACTTTTAAGCAACATATTGATGTAAAATCAATTCTTGATTTCTTAGGTTACCCAGGATCACAGAGTTTTGCTAAATCCCAGATAAATGAGGCATGGACCCATTAGAATAATTGGTCTTAGGGGACCAATGACTAGGGGGAAAAGTGCTCTTCGGGAAGGCATTCAG
This sequence comes from Pangasius djambal, assembly GCA_022985145.1. Classification (NCBI taxonomy): domain Eukaryota; kingdom Metazoa; phylum Chordata; class Actinopteri; order Siluriformes; family Pangasiidae; genus Pangasius; species Pangasius djambal. The sequence continues at coordinate 24,232,182 of CM040985.1, read as the reverse complement.
AAGGTGTGGGTTCATTGTCCTGTGCTCTTGTCATGTTATCCAATATTTCCCATCAAATAGGCACTACTGTGCAAGCTGGGAGCAGAACAGTTTGTTCTGGTTGGGGCTCTAAGTTTCTTTTGGGACAAGATATTGGCTGTAAACTGTGTAAAGGAGCCAACGTGCTTGGCATGAATCTTTTCATTGATTTTTTCGTATAGGTGATTTCAAGGATCAGGAAGGGGTGCATCCTCCAGCGATCCCTCTAATGGTACCTCGATTGCTAGTAGCTCAGGGGTTCCTGCATAATAGTTGCTTTCAGCTGAAATAGAAAGCAGAAGGTGTAACTTTGGGGGATTTCCATTGTACTCTATGCCACTTTCTGAAGCATCCACTGAAACTACAAATGGCAGTGATGAATCTGGGTGATAGGGCACTGAAAAATGTGTCCAAGAAATTTTCTAAATTTGGAAGAATTTGGATGTTGCTTCATTCCACTTTAACCTCTTTGGTTTCCCCTTGAGTAGTGAGGTGAAGGGGCTGCCACTGAACTAAAGTGTCAAACATTCTGTAAATGTTAACAAAACTTCAGAGTAACAATCCATGTACATAAAGTTTTAATACAGATCATAGCATGCGTAAAATGCATAAAATTGCAATCCAATAGTCATAACCATTAAGGCAAACATTGGTCATAAACCCGATCATCCACATTAAACAAGGCCAAACCAGTACTACAAAGAACAGTCCAAAACAAACACGACAAAAGACAAACACACAGCAAGGCAGTGAATGGGCTCAGAACCTATTCAACTCAAGAATAAAACCTCATATTTATATAGTGAAAAAAAACCAAACAAACAGGAAGTAAGCAGGAAATGCATGACGGGGTCACACTAGAATTTGCTTGACTGTGAACTCTGAGCCCTTCTTTTATATATATATACATCAGAATACTTACCCATCTTACTGAAAATCCATCAGAATTCTGCTGCCCTAATACTGTTTATCACATGCAATGCAACTTTGTTCAAAATGCATCCAGTCAAACTTATCAAAATCTGCTTGTTATGATGTACTGTGAGTAGTGTAGTGTATTCTGGGAAATGAACAAATAGCAGGATAAATAGTTAATAAAATGGGATGTCAGGTCGGGATAGTGAGACAGGAATTTCTTAACTGAACCGAATCGAATTCAATTCAATTTTATTTGTATAGCGCATTTAACAATGGACATTGTCAAAAAGCAGCTTTACAGAAATAAATGAAATATAAATTCAAATTAAATTAAGCCAAAATAAATTGTATAAATGTGAATTTATCCCTAATGAGCAAGCCAGAGGTGACTGTGGCAAGGAAAAACTCCCTGAGATGATATGTGGAAGAAACCTTGAGAGGAACCAGACTCAAAAGGGAACCCATCCTCATCTGGGTGCTAACAGATAATTCCCTTCTGTAACTGTGTACTATATGGACAAATAGTGCAATTGTGCAGCCAGAAAATTCATTACAGCTTTCACATGAAGTCTGGTTTGTTAAACCTATCCACTATCCACTGATGGAGTGCTGAGTACAAAGCTGCTCGTGGCAACTGCAGTCCCAAAGCCACCACAGCAATCGCAGTCCCAAGCCATCACAGTACAACTCACCATATGAGATCCTCAAGCCATCTCCACAGCCCCCAAATGGCACCATCCCCAGCAATCCCAATCTTCAGGCTGTCCATGTGGGGCCACCCCCAGCAGCAGCAAGTGATCTCAACCAATGAGAACTCCAACCAGAAGTAGGGCATCAGGATGGGTCAGGCAGGTCCAGAGAGCAGAAGGGATCAGGATCACTGGTATCTCAGGAGTAGCATGTGTAGCTTGACAGAGAGAGAGAGAGAGAGAGAGAGAGATAGAGAAGGACAGAGAGGGATTGAACTGCTTTTGTCCTTTAATGGTTAAGGACAACGTACTTTGTGTGCAGAGTGCAAGTAGGGACTCCGGCAAGACTAGCTGTGACAGCATTAGTAAAAGGGAGAGCCAGAAGCTAACACAGACACGAGGACACCCTGGGACATAAAGCAGCAGCAACTCCACTGTCGACAAAATTGAGTGAATGCGTAAGAGTGGGAGGGCGACAGCATCCAAACATCCCAGTTCGCCACAACACTCTGTTCAGAATCTATACAAATCTATTCACAAAAGGCTTGACTAAACAAATGTGTTTTCAGCCTAGACTGATACACTGAGACTGTGTCTGAACCCCGAACATTAAGTGGAAGGCCGTTCCATAACTGTGGGGCTTTGTAAGAGAAAGCTCTACCTCCAGCTGTAGCCTTTGCTATTCAAGGAGCCAACAAATAGCCTGCACCTTTTGATCTAAGTAGGCGTGGCGGATCATAGAGACCAAAAATTCACTCAGGTACTGTGGCACGTGACCATTCATTGCTTTATAGGTTAATAGTAGTATTTTGTAATCAGTACAAAATTTGATGGGGAGCCAATGCAGTGTGGATAAGATAGGGGTGATGTGGTCATATCTTCTGGTTCTAGTAAGGACTCTCGCTGCTGCTTTCTGGATGAACAAGAGCTTATGCATGTCCTGGAATACCTAGACGGCAAGGCATTACAATAATCCAACCTAAAGGTAACAAAAGCATGAACTAATTTTTCTGCATCATGTAGCGACATTATATTTCTTATCTTACCAATATTTCTGATATGAAAGACAGCTATCCTAGTGATATTATCTACATGAGCTTCAAATGAAAGACTGGAGTCAGTAATCACACCAAAGTCTCTTATTGCTGCACTTGATGAAACAGAAAGGCTATCCAGAGTTATTATGTAATCAGAAAGCTTACTTCTAGCATGTGATCCTAGTAAAAGTACTTCTGTCTCATCAGAATTAAGTAAGAGATAGTTAATAAGCATCCAGTGTCTAATGTCCTTTACACTTTCCTCTACTTTATTAATCTGGTGTCTGTCATCTGGCTTTGCTGAAACATACACCTTTGTGTCATTAGCACAACAGTGGAAGCTAACACCATGTTTATGAATATTTTTGCCCAGAGGTAGCATATATAAAGAAAAGAGCAGTGAGCCTAAAACAGAGCCTTGCGGAACACCAAACTTTACCTTAGTATGTGTAGAGAAGTCACCATTTACGTTTATAAGCTGATAACGATCAGTCAAATAAGACCTGAGCCAGGAGAGGGCTGTTCCCTTAATGCCTGCTACGTTTTCTAGTCTATCGAGGAGAATAATATGATCAATGGTATCAAAAGCTGCCCTACGGTCAAGCAGCACAAGCAAGGAGACACAACCCTGATCAGAGGCCAGTAGAAGGTCATTTACCACTTTAACCAGCGCTGTCTCTGTGCCATGATGAGGCCTAAATTGCCTAAACAGACTGGACTATTGTAATGCATTGCTAGGTGGTTGTCCTGCATCTTCAATAAACAAGCTACAGTTAGTCCAGAATGCAGCAGCCAGAGTTCTTACTAGATCAAGAAAAGATGATCACATAACCCCAATAATATCATCCCTGCACTGGCTACCTGTTAAGTTTAGAATTGATTATAAACCAGCACTACTTACGTATAAGGCTTTAAATGGTTTAGCTCCCATGTATCTAGCCAATCTTTTAACACATCACAATCCACCTCGCGCCTTAAGATCTCAAAACTCCGGACTTCTGGTAGTTCCCAGAATATCAAAGTGTACAAAAGGGGGTAGAGCATTTTCGTATTTAGCTCCTAAACTTTGGAATAGCCTTCCTGACAGTGTTCGGGG
>CM040985.1:24204634-24219662 GCA_022985145.1 Pangasius djambal | reverse complement strand
ATTTACATGTCTGAAATAGCTATTATTCACTCATTCGTTACCGAAAATGTAGCCTGAGTCAGGCAGATTTATTGAGATTTGCAAAACAGTTGTGATCATTACAATTACAGATGAGTATTCTAAAGTAGTTTAAGAAGAGAGAGGGTGAAGACACTGGAGAAGACAGGAACGATATTTTAATGAAAGGTAAGTGACGGCAATGGAGAGCAAAGACAAGGGCTCGGTGAGGAAGAAATAGAAACAGTCAGTGTGAGCCACCTGTGCAGATGACAGCCTCCGCATACAACAAGGAAAATCCAACAAAATAGGCTCATAAAACATGTCAGGAACATGTCTGTCCTATTTTACTTCAAATGAAAGAAAAGCGTAAATTGTATACTTACATTGTTTTCATAACCATTACGCACATTTTACCCCCTAATTCTCATATCCACGCAGCAAAAAAGGTAATCATAGATCGCACTCCAGCCAGGAAGCCAAAGTGGGCAATCCTGCATGTAGACAAGAGCATCATGGTAAAATGTAAGTTATGTTCTGGGGGAAAAACACTATCGGCCTGTCTCTGAAGCACAAGTAACCTACTGAAGCACCTGACACGGCAACATAGACAAACACTTTTGAGAGATGCATGTACAGCGACGGATGAAACTGCGGCAACCCCTGTTAAGCAGGCAAAACATGGTTTTAAACAGAAAGTGTCTGAAGGTGAGCTTAAAAAACTGATTGCAGGGTACATAGTGGAAGAGATGTGGAGTAATCCTCTTTGTTAACTAAAGAGGGTTACTTTTATCAAATGATTACACATGCTCTCAAGCAGTTGTGTTGAAATACTGTAACTACAGTTTTAATACGGCTTATTGAGTCAGGATTTGCTTTTGTTTTTAGTAGCTCTTATTGTTAAGCCAGTTTTTATCATTTGTTTACATTTTTGTATTAAAAATGGTTTAATAAAGCTGTGCTATAGCTTTATTAATATAGGCTAGACTATTCCATGTTTGACTCAAATTTAATGAATTAAATTTACAATAGGTGTACATGATTAATCATGCACTAGTATCTGAAATAATAGTTCGAGATGAACTAATGGTGAATGAAAGCATGGATTAATCAGGAACTAATTAAGGTCTAACCTTAGCTACGACTGGAGTCATGAGGATTCATGTGTTAATAATGGCCACATTAACTACATTAGCATGCTTGATAGTTAACGTATTAATATAAAATAAGATAAGATAAACTTTATTAATCCCCAAAGGGAAATTCAGGTATTATTATTATTAGTCAAGGGTATAAAACAATTTTAAACTATTTTTTAACTATTTTTACAGTGGGTTCTGTCATTGTGAACTGATGACTAGGACCATGAGGAAAAAGATTCTCTGGTCTGATGAGACAAAAATTTATCTCTTCGGGCTGAACTTGAAGTGCTGTGTCTGGAGAAGACCAGGTACTGCTCTTCAGCTATGAAGCATGTGAAGCATGGTGGTGGCAGCATCATACTATGGGGTGATTCTCATGAATGTAACTAAATTCAGAGAAGTCCTTGAAGACAACCTGCTCCAGAGTGCACACAACGCCAGACTGGGGCAGAGATTCACCTTTCAGCATAACGATGACCCGAAGTGGCCACGACAACACTGGTGTGGCTTCAGGACACGTCTCTGAATGTACTTGAGTTGTCCAGCCAAAGCCCAGGTTGAACCCCATAGAATGTGTGGAGAGATATACAGATGGTCCCCATCCAGTCTGAGCTTGAGAGGATCTGCCAGGAAGAATGGGAGAGAATGCCCAAATCCAGGTGTGTACAGTTTGTAGAGAAATACCCAAGAAGACTCGAAGCTGTAATTGTTTGATTACAAACAAATCTATCTAAATGATAGATTTCAGTTTTTCTTTTTTAATAAATTTGCAACAATTTCTAAAAACTTGTTTTTCTTTGTCATTATGGGTTATTGTGTGTAGACTGATGGCCACTGATGGCCACTGTTGGCTGTTGACATTCTTAGCAACAGTTCCTAGCCTCAAGTATTCCTCTGTGATCTTGTCAGCTTCTTTCTGAAGAAAGGGTTTTGCTGGCATCATGGCCTCTCACTGGCCTTGTGAACTTGTCTTTGCCTAGCTTGATGTACTCACTTAGGCCGACAATGGCTGAGTTGTATGCGGACTCCAGTTTGACTAATCCAAATTTCTTGCTGTACAGTCTTTCAGTGTTAGCCTTCGGGTGATGGATACTTCACGTGTCATCCTCTTGATGTCTGTTCTCAATCAACTGACTATTCTGAAACTGTAGGCAATGACTGGCACAGCTAGAGTACTGAGTTCTCTATACCATCTTTCTCTTTGACACCCAGGTACTTGTATGATTCGTCGGTGTCCAGATTCCTGATTAGCATCTGGTCATTTAGCTGGATGTTTTTTATTTCGACTAGCTTGCCACATTTGAAGACTGCAGTAGCACATTTGTCTAGGCCAAACTCTATTTCGATGTTGTCATTGAATGTGTTCCCAATCATAAGGGTCTGGTGCAAGTGATCCTTATCCTTGGTGAATAGCTTCAGGTCGTTCATGTAGGTCGTTCAACAGGTGTCTGAGGTCGTTGTTGGTGTTGACATGAAATCCAGTGCCTTGACTGTTCAGCATATTGGTATCACCTTATAAAATACCTTTCTTGATTGTGATGTTTCCTGTCCGGATGTGACTTCCAGTCTAGTACAGCCACATCTCTGTCTTTCACTCTTTCATCAACTCTTCCACAATGCCTTTCTAGTCTATCCATGTCATACCCAGATTTCTCTGGTGTCTCTTCATGGCTACAGCCAATTTACTGACCAGCAGCTGATCTTAACATCCTCTTGATGCTCTGTGTCATTCTTTCTGTTTGTTTAGGAGGATTCCATTCTTGAGCAAGTGACTGTAGTATCTTGTAGAATGTGAACCAGCATGTGATTAGATGGTAGTTCTTCAGGTCCTTTGTGTCTTTGCCTTTTGAGAGCAGGAAGGTGGATCCGGTTGTTACCTGTCCAGGAATGCTTCTTGGATTTTTGATTGTCTCATTTATGGCCCTGGTAACATCTGCTTGCAGGGCGGAGAGTTGCTTGAGCCAGTAGTTTTGCAGCTTGTCTCACCCAGGTGACTTCCAGCTGTGAATCTGTTTAATGACTTTAGCTATCTCTTCAACCAACCACAAGTCGTGTCTTATGTTCTAGCTCCTCCAGGCTCATGTATGCTTTGTGTTTCTTCAAGATGTTGAGCTTCATGCAGACCTGGCCTGTGGTGACTCCTTTCTTGGCCTTGTTCACAATGGCTAGCTCTCTCCAGTAGGATTTGATTGTCTTGCGTATCCAGATGACAGTCTTAGTCATAACTTCTCCTTCACCTCACCGTCTTTGATGACAGCTGTGGCATACATAAGCTTGTTGATTACGGTATGCCTAGTGCCATCTTTTGTAGATCCATGTTGGCTACTGATATCCAGTGTCATACATATACGTTGCCTGGCCAGCACTGCGGCGAGGTAGAGTTGGGACTTCGCTGGCCTTATTATTATTAGGGGTCCAATCACCGAAGGTGCTGGAACCCTATTGTTTTTGTTAGGATTTTTCTTCTTTATTATTATCATTATCATTTTCCAATAAAATGGTATGGAGACCAAAGACCACAAGAAACACCAGATTAGCAGGAAAAGTGCAGTACGTCCTACTCACTACTCAGGCATACGAAGGGACCCACATAGGCTTGATGGTGGTACAATAGCACAACATTATGCAAATATGCAAAGTCTACTTTTGTGAACTAGTCCTAGGATTTTGTTTTATCTTCACAGATTTGGTGTCAAGAGTGTGAAGCTTGACAGGTGCCATTGTAATGAAATAATCAATGTTATTCACATCACCTGTGAGTGGTTAAAAATGTTATGGCTGATCGGTGTATGCAGGACTAGTGAGCCATGCTGTTCATTGTTTTTCAAAAAAAAAAAACCAATAGTGGGAAAAATAAGATTAATAGTGAAATTAATTTTTCCTTGTAATCGTTTGGCTGAACACATAAAAACCATTGAGTGGACCATTTAACCACACCCACTCAAATTTATGAAAATTTGCATAATGTGCTAAATGAATTTTTGCAAACTAGTCCTAAGATTTTTATGGCCTGTGTTCCCAAAATTGGTGTTAAATTACACAGCAGAGTCTAATACTGAAGAATAATCAGCAACATTTTTGTTGATTTGCAAAAACATGGCCTCCAAATGCCAATCCATCCAAGTGGGGCAGAGCTTGATTTACTAAAACAGTTGTAACTGAGGAATGAGGAAGTGTACAAAGTTTGGTGTGCTGAATTGTTCTGCTAATCTGTAATTGGATTTTAATTTCTATTGGGTAATTTCAAAAACATGGCTGCCCTCAGACAAATGTGTCATACAATTTCATACAATACCAGACATTTCAGTCCTCACAAAACTTGATAAGTATGTTCATCTACATCATCTTTATTGCCCTATGTAACTTGGCAAGAACTGGCAACTGGGGGCAATAATTGCTGAAGGTGCTTGGACCCTGATAATCGCTGCTTGCGTCTATGTTTTATTAAGTAGTGGAGTTGCATAAAAATAACAGATTAAAATATGCCACTGATCACTAAGCACTCAATATTTTTACATTCTGGGTGAAACAGGGTCACAGACAAGTCGAATGTCTGTAAGAGGTTTTCTTCTTCAGTAGCTTCCTTCATGTTCAATAAACAGTTCAATTTCAAATGCATAAAAATCGGCAAACCTGTTTTTTATTGTCCACAGATCCACCCTTCGAAAATCTACCAGAAATAGTAGACCACCTGGGTACCTTTGGGATACTCATGTCAATATACTACAATTTAGAATGAGCAGTTCTTAGTTAAGTAGTTGATTGGTGTTTTCTATTTTCTGTATTCGATAAATTCTATTTTACTGAACACTTTATTACCGTTTTGTGCTGATTACTTTGATATTGCAAGAAGCCAAACTATTCAGAACCAAGCCTTCAGAAACCAAGTCGCTGATTATTATTGCTCTCAGCTAAAATTTACTATAAGAAATTAATGTTGCAAATTTTCAAATTTGGACTTGTTTCTTTGGAAAGTTTGTAAGTTTAATTTCTAATTAAAATTCGAAACTTAAAAAGGGGATAGTTAATGAGATTAATTAATTGAATTTACAGTGAAGCACCTACTGTGTATTTTTGGTATGTACCTTGCATGTTTAGTGCTTCCTGTATAAACAGACCCATTTCCCCTACACTATTAACATTTTTCTGTGGGCTAAAACTCTGACACTTTACACCTGTTTCATTGAAAACTGTTGTATGGCCGTTTGGTCAAATCCAGACTTGGGTAACATGAGTCCTCAACCAGTGTTTATTCTGACCGCAGCAATGCATGCTCCCTCATACTCAATAAAGTGACCATCTTCTTGACATGTACATTATTAAAAGCAAGTCGAAATATTCAAGCATATCTTAATTACAGAATAATAGTATTATTTTCTTGTCAATAATATGTAGAGCTTTTTTCAAGTTCAAGTTCAAGTTTTATTGTCATTCTGCTACGTGTGGGAATATAGTCGAACGAAATATCGTGTCTCGCAGGACCACGGTGCTACATACAAGTTAGACATAAATACAAACATAGAGGTATAAGAAAAACCCTCAGCGTTAATTATTATACCTATGAGTATTTTAAAAAAAATCTGTGTTTCCTTCCTAAGCCATCTGGTGCTTGTTAGGTGCTGTGGGAACCTGGGAATTGAATATTGCTTTATTGTTACTGAAGCAGTAGCTATGTATAACCTACACTGTAAAAATGGCTGTGAAATGTATGGACACATACTGTTAAATAGCAACAGTAAAAAAACTGTAAGGGGGGCTTTTTAAAAACATCAAAACACCATAAATAGTAATCTTTGGTATCTTTGACCTTGTTGTACTGGTACAGAGAGGCATCTGCCAAAACATACACACATTTGTTCAACTTCCACAGGGTTCCTTTGCAATACGCTTCTGGAAGAAGGCGAATGTAGACAATTCTGGTCACCTGTATAGAAAAACTGCTTTGATATCTATGGAGTTCAGCTGCCATTTCTTCTGACATATGACCGCCATAGCAATTCTTACAGAATCTGAAGCACAAGTAGCTGAGTCTTTAGGAAGGTCATTGACAGTTATTTCTTCAAAACCTCTTGCAAGTAGCCTAGCCTCAAGCGCTACACCATCAAGCGTTTCTTTGCCTGAGCACACCCTTCTTGTGCTGATACATTTTTGACGGTCATCTTTCACCTAATTATACACACAGTTCAATTTCCAGTTATCCATCTCGATTTTTTTTTTTGCTGCAACAACAGTCCTGAAAAGTCTTCAATAATGAATACATCACTCTGATGGTGATTACTGGGACCCTGACTTCTCACTTCTTCCTCTGGCTGGGACAAGGAATCACATTGTTCATCAACTTCGCATTCTTCCTATTCTTCAAACCGGTGATTTTCCACGCTATCAGTTTCACTGTTGTTTTATTTTGTCCAACATTTATTTGACTTAAAGTTACCTATTTCTCTATCTCACCTATGCTGTAAATTTCAGATTATTGTTGACAGAGAAAAGTGGAAGAAGCCACATTTTTGATTTGTAATGAATTCAGAAAACAAAATCCCATGTTGCCCACTTTCATTTAAGTAGAAGCAGGCAAAAGGGTATGCTTACCTGCGTATTTGGGCTATTTGCATATTTACATCTTGCTGGGACAAATACCTTTTCAGATTACAAAAGAAACCCAGAATTCTTGATCCCATCAAAATGACAGTGATTCGCTTCATAGCTATCATAGCTCATTTGGTTTTACATGTGTTACTCCAACAGTCAAAAAGTAAGAATTTAAATCACTTTTTTTTCTTTTTTGCAAAATAAAAAACATGAAAATAAAAAATATTAAATACTCAAAGCAAAAAGTTATTAAATTTTAATTCATTTTCTTTTTCTTTAAAAAAAGCAATAAAGTAAAAAAAAAATTAAAAAAAAAAAGAGTTCGATAATGAATGGCATCATAGTGCATTTGGTTTTATATGTGTATCTTGTACAGTCATTGAATTTTGATTATTTTTCTTTTTTTAAAACTTGCTTGTTTCTTTCTTTCTTTCTTTATTCATTTCTAATTTTATTAGATTGTCTTTCCTAGAAAGAATGGAGTATAAAATAGTGGGAATCCAAAAAATTCATTGAGTTTCATTTCTATTTGTTTGCAGGAAGAAAAAAAAAAGCAATTAAAAAAAAAAAGCACTTGCTTTCAAAATCATTTTGCTGTAGTTGCTAAGACTGACCCTGGGGTTTATGTGGCACAATGAGTTTATGTGTAATCACTCGTTTAAAAAAAAGTACGCTATATCATTAATAATCATTAATAGATTATAAAAATAAATAACATTTACTACTGTACTCATACAGTAATGTGATGTATTACTGTATTACATGGATTGCACTTGTGAGTCTTACATCCCACTGTACTGAATCCATACTGTATCCTAAACACACTGTAATCTCGGTGCAATCTTCTGCAGGTTTCACAGTTGCCCAAGGCATGCACTTTTTAGACAGTCCCTTACTGACACTGACAGCAGCGCAAATTATATGATATATAATTTGATATAAAATATTTGATATTTGGCTAGCTTATGACCGGTGTTTACTGTAAAATGCTGCCTCATCAACGAAGCTAATAACCGTTTACAACCTTTTTCCATTTTGATTTTGATTTTGATTTGATTTAGGAGCGCGGCTGCATCAGTGTCCCCTTCACGTGCACATTTACCTGCCGTTTTACAGATGTTAGTTTCATTTTGTTTACGTTCTGCGTGATACTACGTAAAGTATTTATTTATTTATTTATTTTTTTTTTTACAAAATTATGGCATTACAAAAATCGTGTTTTTTTTGTTATGCGTGGGCAATATTAGTATTAGTGATGATATTAGTGGTGAGATTGGTGATAATACAGTTTCTTTGATCCTGTTATCATGCTCACAGCTGATTGCTTTTTTATTTTTAACCAGATGTGAGAATGACGGTGAGCAGATACGTGCTGCAAAGAGAGCAGAGACAAATAAGCATGCAAGCTACAGGCAGTCCACCGTGTCATGGAGAGCAGAGACTGTGATGTTAGTGTGTTAATGAGCCAGGCGACGAGGATAGTGAACACAGTGTAACTTCCTCATTACGCCACCATGTTGCACGCGCTCAATTATTGTGCATTAGCCGCAGTAACTATGCTGCAGATGTTCTGTGGCTTCAGCCTTTCAACCTCGATGGCATTTTTTTTTTATCACTCTTCCGGATCTAGCGGTTACAGTCGGTTGTATTTGACTCTGAGCTGCATCACACTGAGGTGTGTGATTTACCACTGCAGGTCCAGATTGCTCTGTGACATTTTCTTGTGTTTCATTTGTGCTTGAATCAGTATGGGTGTCTGTCTGTCTGACAGTGGAAGCTCCTGCTCATCTGTGCTCAGCAAATGCTTTCTTTTTTCTTCTGCAGGTTCCTTCATCTGGTGTACGAACAATGAATAATCTTGGATGTTTACTATTGCTGGATTCCAAACCTGCCCTTGATGTATTCTCGCTTTATTGTTTGGCTTGTCTCTGCTTCGGTTTCTCTTGAATCTGTCCATTTCCTTCTGGAGTCAGCACTTCAACCTTCGTCCCATTAGAAGTTCTGCTGGTGACAGTCCAGTGCCATCTAGTGGTGAGTTGCAGTACTCCAGTAATGCAATGTATGGATCTCGCTTCTCATCTTGACACCAGCACAACTTTCAATGGGACAAAGGCTGAAGACAAAACTGCCAACCTCCACCACATTGGTGACTCCAGAAGGAAATGGACAGATTTTCTTTCTCCCTTCTCACCTTGTGACTTTGTGAGAATGTATTTGATTGAACAGTGCTTTCAGCTTGGCCATTTGATTGAGCATGTCCAGTACTGGAAGTTTTATGTTCCCAGCTTTCTGCAAAATATTTGAACTCCAGACTTGTGTACTCTGGTCCATTATCAGATATGACTACACCTGATATGCCATGTCTAGCAAACAGAGACACCTCGGCTTGTCATTTCACTCAGTTTTGCAATTTCTGGAAACTTGGAGTAATAGTCTACACAAAGTAAGTACTTAGAACCACTGTGGTGGAATAAGTCAGTACTTATCTTTGCCCATGGTCTTCCTGGCAATCTGTGTAGTATTAATTTTGTCCAACATTTCTTGTCTCGGCTGACCTGGTACGATGAGTTTTGCCGCTTTGAACGTCAGTCCTGATATGTAAGTGATTTCTTCTTCGAATGTCCAATATGTTTGACTTTCTTTTGGAACAGCACTTTTTTTCAACAGGCCCTCCACTCACGATGATGTCTCTCAGCAGCTACATTTCAGGATCCTCTGCTGCGGCTTTCTTGAACTCCTGTAGTTTCTTCTGAGATGGACAGCTGAGGTGTGATCCATTTTACCTCCAACTCCTCTTCAAGCAAGTCTTCTGTATGTTGGTTGAGGTATGCACGACTTAGTGCATCGGCTAGATGCATTTCTTTGCCTGGCTTGTATGTCATTTTAAGACTGTATTTCTGAAGGCTGAGCATCATCCTCTGTAGTCTAGAAGGGGTTTGATGGAGCAGCTTCTTGAAGATACTCTCAGGTGGTTTGTGATTACTTTCTACTTGAACTTCTCTGCCGTAGACATACTGATGGAACTTCTCACATCCGTAGACAATGGCAAGTAGCTCTTTTTCGATCTGTGCATATGTAAGTTGGCAATCTGTGAGCACTCGTGACCCATATGGTATTGGTCTTTGATCTTGCAGTAATTTAATTCTGTGCATGTCTACTTCTTCATTGAGTGCTTTTACTTGGCTAGGTGTGATTTCACTGGCATGGCAAATAACAGCTTTAGCTAATGTGAGGTCTGCCTCTCTGAGCAGTCTGGCTCTTACTTGGTATTCTCGTATTCCATCAACAATTCTATCTCTGATTAAAGAGTCATGAAGCTCTCTGAACTCACAGACTTTTGCCTTGTTCTTTAGGTCCATGACATAGGCACCAATATCCTCCCATGGTCCTGGAGCCCTCGTGAAGAACATGTGGCACGTGTAAGGTAGGTTCTTTCTCAGTTCGCAGTAGTCTTTAAACTTTTGCTTGAGCACAGTGATTTTGTCTTTCTCATTGTCTTGAAATTGTGTTAATGAGCTAGATGACAAGGATGGTGAACAGAACTTAACTTCTTTGTTCCGCCATCTTGAATACACTCCAACTACAGCCTTCTCTGTATTCACGTACACCGTGCATCAGGTACGTATTTTACGTGTTCTGACAGAATACATTACAGACATGGTTCCACAGACTCGGGAGCCTGGACAACAGCTGAGGTCTGCTGACTCACACTCTCCCCTGAGTCTCTTCAAACTGTTTTTCTCTGAGAGTGCTGTGTCACAACACAAATGCTCAGGCTGCCAGGGCAACACTACACTGCACGGCACAAAACCATGAAGTGATAAAGAAAGATCTTTCTACGCTTCTTGGACATTGCTGCTACCAGCTATACGGCAGCATGATCCACAAATGGAACAGCTTTTTGCAGAGCTCTGTGGAGTGTCACAGAATGTAGCATGCAAAAAAACCCAGTAGTGACCATGTGCTGGTTCCAGGAGCTGAGCTCAGATGCCAGGTATATTGCCACTGCTGGTTGCCGGATCTGTGTGCATTGCAAACCAGTGCATGGCAAGAAGCTGCAACCACCTTGGAAATGCCAGGCATGTGACATTCACTGGTGTCTTCAGTTGAACAGGAGCTGTTTCCAGGAATAGCACGAAGGTGTGTGACTGTGTGTTCATATCTGTGTGCTCAAAAATGTCTGTACACAGAATGCCTTTGACCATCATTTTTTTATATATTGTTTATATTGTGCACTATATTGTAAATAAACTATAAACAAAAAAATTCTTTGTTTTAGTCCTCTCAAATTCTTTCTTTTAGTCTCCACAGTGGCATTCCACCTTGACAGACCGATTAGCGTGTGGGTCATTATCTCCCAAGTGTTTTCAGCCAACAATTTTCAGCCACCTTCGGTGATGCATCCATTATACACCGATCAGCCATGACATTAAAACCACCTGCCTAATATTGTGTAGGTCCCCCTTTGTGCTGCCAAAACAGCTCTGACTCTTCGAGGCATGGACTCCTCGAGACCTCTGAAGGTGTGCTGTGGTATCTGGCACCAAGACGTTAGCAGCAGATCCTTGAAGTCCTGTAAGTTGCGAGGTGGGGCCTCCATGGATCATGAATTTGGGAATTTGGAGGCCAAGTTAACACATTGAACTCTTGCTCCCCACTTGCATCAATTAGCCTTGGGCGCCCATGACCCTGTCGCCGGTCTACTGGTTGTCCTTCCTTAGACCACTTTTGGTAGGTACTAACCACTCCACTGCATACCAGGAACATCCCACAAGTCCATCACAATTTGGCCCTCGTCAAAGTCACTCAGATCCTTACACTTGCAGGTGGCATTGTAACGAGATAATCAACGTTATTCACTTCACCTGTCAGTGGTTTTAATGTTATGGCTGATCAGTGTAGGCCACCAGCAATCTTTTTTTTTAATTCAGTCACAGGGGTAATAAATGTGAACAAGGTGGAATATTTACTCTGTCATCCCCTTCCCCTCAAATGTGTTTGGATGACAAACTGAAAGGTGATCGACTGAGCACACATTCTCTAATCAAAGTACAAATTACACAAAAGGACAGACAACATAACTGTAAATTTAGTCTTTTTTTTTTTAAAGAAAGAGTTACATCTTTTCTGTTCTACTACAGCATGAAGCCATTATGGAGTTGAAACGAAAAAAAGTTAGAATTATCATTAATGCAGCTGCCTGTTTCCTTGTTGAGGTTTTAAGTTTTGGCACCCCTGTAATATCACCACCAGCCAAAACCGCATAATATAGTCTTATTACATATATGTATGAGGTCATACATAGTCTTATTCTTTTAAAAACATTTTTACTATAGTTACCTGGTTACCCTGCTTTCTTTACCTTTAAAGATAAAACTTTCGTGAGCATGTGATTGCTCATGAAATGACTAAGGAGCTCCTGGGAGGCCGGGTATTAGTATGCCATTGTTCTGTCTCTGCACTCTGGGGACATGGAGCTGGTGTTTATACTTTTGTTGTGACCTTGTGTGTGCAATGAATTGTCTCCACGCTCCTCCTCTTTTTAACTGCCTATGATGTTTCAAGCCCATCCTTTTTCCACCTGCAGAAACAATTTTCCAAATTAGTTTAAGAGAGATGGGGAAGGCAGAGGAGGAACAAACTGAATGGCATAAACGTGAGTATATTGCTTTTGGCAAGGTCAATAACTTTTCATGAAAACTCGTTGCTGTATCAATTCAAGGGTTTAAATTATCTGGGTGAGACACTGGAGACAGCAATGAGGAAAAATCCTCCTCCTGAGACGTGGCAGCTATAAACAATTGCCAGGTAAGGTGTTTGTCGGCAAATCTCCCCAGTGATCATCATCTAGCAAGTCATTTTGCTAATTAGACATGTGAATCTAGTTCACTGTAGGTGGCATTATTTGCACTGATTTACTGTGTATGGCAGGAGTTCCTAAAATTTCTGGGCAAATGTTCCCAAATGGACATTATGAATTTTCTGCGACCCCAAGCCTTGACCATCCCCCAGTTTTTTCAATTCCAGATTTGTGTTGATATAGGAAAATACTCCATGCTGGGGTGGTGTGATACAGAGGAGCCTTAGTTCATACTTGAGGCAGGAAGTGGTAGAATAAAAAGTCACACCCTCTACAGATGGAATGTCAGAGCCAAAACATCTCTGTCCTTCAGGCTTCCAAATCGAATTGTAAAATGTTTAGCGATTTCATGCACGCCGACAAACTCTGTTAATCTTTAAAACTTTCTGCCATCAGCTTGATTGTGCTTTCCGCTGTGTCCGACCTTACATTCAAAAGTAATTAGTGATTTAGAAAATCCAGAAATGTGGTACGCAAAACAGACCTTTCGGTAGGTTTGAAGGTGACACCATAATAGGAAAACCAGTGTGCAATTTGAGACACAAAACTAGTTTGTTTAGCAGAGGTTGATGGATAGGAAAATTTGTCTGCTTCTATTGCTTTGCTAGTGCAGTGCGTTATGATAGTGAAAAGACGAAAATATTGGCTTGATTTAATGCGACTCCCAGTAACATTTCAAAATACAAAATCCAATTTCAAAATCCATTCTGAGTGATATTTCTATTTTAATTTGTAAAATAAATGAATAGAACAAAAGAGGAGATGGTGAGTTTCTCTCATGAGTCCATCTGTTGTATGGTCCGCGGCATGGCCTCTTAAATACGTAAGTCTGGTGCTGGATTGACCCTCTTTTTAGAACATTTTTAAAATGATACAGAAGTCAACTCTCTTCATGTTTCAGGTATGACTTGGCAGGTGCAAGCTAAATGCCGTAATTTCCATGAGCCCCTGGGACGCAGGACTTTCCTGGGCTGTCACAAGAGGCGTTATGCAGTAAGTAGAAATAAAAAATCTTTTGAAAATGTTTGTATTAAATTAGTGACCACACATAATCAACGCTCACGTCCTGACATGCTGTACTTTTGGAAATGTTTCTCTAATGCACTATCTCTACCAGGACAATTTAGTGCGCAGCTATAAGTACACTGCCTTGACCTTCCTGCCATATAACCTGTATGAACAGTTCCAGCGTGCAGCAAACTTCTTCTTCCTGCTCGTTGTAATCATGCAGGTATGTGGTTGTATTTATTTTTTTTCCTCAGATAAAAAAATAACATTGAAGCGTTACTCTTTATGAGTTGTGTGTGTGTTTTGTATTTTGTTTACTGTGTGTTTATTGCAATACTTTACATTAAGGTTCCTCTAAAGGAGCATTAGGCAACATTTGTCAAAATTATGTCTCTAAGAATTAAATAGCAGATGAATAAGATTTGGATGATTTTTTTTATTCCATCCCAGAACCTACAGTGGTTCAACTAAAGTTAGCATGGTAACTACAGCTAGCATTATCAAGGACTGTCATGACATCACTTTCAAGCGGCATTCATCTGCTTGAAAACCAAGTAATAACACTGTAAACATCTGAAATGTGGCTCATATTGAATTATGAGAATGGTCAAGAGGCCCTTCGCTATTCTATTTTTCTTTGCAATGAGGTTTTGAGGTTTTAAGCTCTGGTATTATCAACATTAGCCTCATTATTATTGTATAAGTTACATGATAGGCCATTCGTCTGCTTGAAAACCTGTAAACTGTATCAGTGCAAACGTGATATTTGGCCCATACTGGTTTACAAGAACGGTCAAGACTGCCTCTACATATGTTTTTCATTGTAATTAGGTTTTTTAAGCTTTGGGATAAACATCATTAGCATCGTAAGCATTTTAAGCTACACAATAGGCCATATAGCTGCTTGAAAGCCAAGTTAGTTGGTTTACAAAAATGGTCAAGATTCCCTTCTCTGTCTCATTTTTGTTTATAATGGGAAAAGGGTATTTCCTTGATTCTGTACATAAAGCAGGCCATTCGAACAATTCAGAGCTTTCTACATTTCCGTGTACATACCAGTCCAGGAGCCACCGATTTTGAGATTGCACAGAGTGAAAGGTCATTGGGGAGTGTCTATATAATGACTGAGAGGACCACAAACACTAAGCACTCCAGACTGTAAGGCAGTTTTCCAAATGGGTTTTCTCAGCCACATAATACTCGTGCTGTGGTCATGATTTATACAATTATTTTTGTCATGGTCTACATATTTGCTTGTGCAAGTAAGTGATAAATAAAAATTGAATATTGCAACCAACCTATAAACCAATGTTTATACAATTAGAAAAAATTGAGCCCATAATGACCAATATTAACCAACACTTTAATTAACATCTGTGATTGTTAACTGACAAAATTCTGAAGTGAGAAGCAGTAAGTTCCAATATTTACA
>CM040985.1:24171850-24202153 GCA_022985145.1 Pangasius djambal | reverse complement strand
CGTGCTTACTGAACAATTTAACTGAATGCGAGACTTTTCTTGCCTGTCTAATTATGGGTTCAGAAGTTGGCAGAACGTGACCCATCCCATAGGAGCTTTCGCTTCATCCTTGAGAGGTTGACTAGGGTTCCTTGTTTAAGTACAGAGAAATGTCTTGTACATTGATTCCTCTTCTTGTTGCCATTGTGTCTTTGCCAGTTTCTGTTTAAACTTTGTTGGGTATTTTAGCTTGAGCTTGGCCCTGGCAACTGGAGGATTGATCCTCAGGATATGTCCCATGAGCATTTCAGCAGGTGCTTAAGGTCCTTAGCATCAGGAATGCCATGTGAATATCTTTTTTTATTTTTGCTCTGGTTAAGCATATTTTAAGCATATTTTATAGCACCTCCTATACAGTGAAAATCAACGTCCTGTCACAAGTACACTAATATCTACATATCAAACTTTCACGCCACTGCTCTGTAGGTTATGTTGGGCACCAGTGTACTTTAATCACGCCCACTTCTCCATATAAACCATTTGAATAACAATAAATACTATATATGTAATAAATACTTTTACATCATTTTTAATCGTTTGGAGCATACTGAGCCAATTACCACCCACCAGCTAGCTCTCCCCTATCATACAACAGGGGAGACGAATGTGCTTCCTCTGAGACACATGAAGTCATCTATTAACATCTTTTCAACCCGGTGCTCATGCTATGTCACAGGGCAGCGTAACACATCCCGGAGGAAAGCACTATGGCCTTACAGATGCCCATGATTGGCTAATGTTGCTCTGTTTGACCGGGAAGAGAGAGCAATGCCATCCCTCCCACTCAGAAAGCCAATTTTGCTCCCTTGAATCCATCTTTATACATTTACAGTTTCTTTGCATATGTGTCAGGCAGACATTTTAGACAATGGGGCAAAATAATAATAATAATAATAATAATAATAATAATAATAATAATAATGTTTCAAACGTTATACTTTTTTTTAATTTTAATCATCAGCTTCTAATGCTGCCATTACAAATACTACAACCCCCAGAATTCTTGTCTTCTTTCAGCCTATCAGAAAAGCAGAGATTCAACCAATCATTAAATTTTTTATTTATTTATTTTTTTTATTTGGGTATGTTCAGATGCGTGTCCAAAATGTTAAATAGCAGAGGTTGTAGCCTGCCCAAGGTTTTGGGGAAGGTCTCTGTAGTCTAAGAAATACAGCGCTCACACGTTGCTACAATATCCATAAGTCTAGTCACCCTCCGAAAATCCTCCCCACCCAAATGAATCAGAAAGGCAGGACTTTGTGCTGAACAAATAGCATAATGCACTCGTTTGCCACTTTAATAGGAACACCGGTACCCCTGCTCATTCATGCAATTACTCAATCAGCCAATTATTTTCCCAAAATGCAATACATAAAATCATGTAGTTATATTTAATGTTTAAATATGAAGCCATATTGAAATCTTATTGAAACCTAGCTTTTTTATCAGCCTCAAAATAAAGACTTACATACCAGGTTGTGTGGCCTATCTCATGAGGGAATACATGTTCATAAGCTGAGTACAACAAACATGCAGGCATTTAAGCTCTAGGGTGGAAAACACAACCATCCACACGAGTTCTCTCTTTCTCCATTCATTCTCTCTCTCTTACCACCATGCACACTCTCTCGTTTTGATCTGTCCCTGTTTAGAAGTAGGATTTCTTAGTTAGGCAGTTGATTGCTGTTGTGTTTCAATAAATTCCCTTTTATTGAAGCTTTTTGCATTTTCTTGGTCATTATTGTGATACAGCAAAAAGCCATTTAGGCTGATCTTTCAGAAACCAAGACTTTGATTGTTATTTCTCTCATCTAAAATTGAGGTATTAATAATTTTGTCTTATTTAGTATATGCCATTGTCATTTTTGTTGTTGCCATTATGCTAATTTGTTCCTTATACAAATATAAATATCAATGGCATTGGTCACTGTCACAGATTAGAATTTTCTCAGCAGCAATTTATGCTGACCATAATTTTGTTTGTCTTAAGTGATAAAGTGATAAATTGTCGATGTGTCGATAAATTGTCGAAGCCTAGGCTCGATATGTGCATTGCATATATCTAAAATTAGGGCCTCAGTTCCAGAAAGGTTGAGCTGTTGTATATTTCTAACACTTGAATGGAATAAAATTGCTCCATTGCTTTCTTTTCTTATAGGGCCGGCGTCGCAGTGATGCCAAGATTAACAAAAGGCACTGTGACATACTTACTACCCAGGGGTTAGTATTATGGAGATCTGTTAGTGTATATTTGGAGTTTACACTGTACATGTAAAAAAAAAAATCTGTACTACTATGGCTGTAATATTTTTCAATGTTTTTAACTGCAGCTTCGCAGCAGCACAGTGGAAAGATGTATGTGTTGGAGATGTACTGAAAATTTATAGGGACCAGGTGATACCGGTATGTGTGTATGTATTTATGTGTGTGTGTGTGTGTGTGTGTGTGTGTGAGTGTGTGTGTAGGAGAGCGAAGTAATTGTTCTGGCCTTTTTGTGTTCCACAGGCAGACCTGTTCCTCCTATGCAGTACTGAACCCCACGGCTTATGCTATATTGAGACAGCTGATATAGATGGGTAGGAATGCAGCTAGTCCTGCTGCTCTGCTTGCTCCCAAAATCAATGCAAGATGCAGACAGTTATTCTGTTTTTCCATTTGTGCTTTAGATGTGAACACATAATGTATCTGTGATTCTTTGAACACCTGGATACCTTCTTGTGCATGTGAGCACACAGACCTTACCAAAAAGTCAAGGGGTGATAAAATGACATAGTATTTGCTATGAAATACCTGCCTCAATCAGCGTCTGTCCATGAGACCTTCTCAATGACTTTTATTTGGCGTTCGTAGAACCACAGTTACAAATGTAACTAGTAGGGATGTAACGGTACACAAAGTTCAAATTTGATAAGATATGGTGGTGTCTCAATATGATACATTTTCAATACGCCAAAGATAAACATTGTCTGAATATGTGACTTAATTCAACATTATAAAAGTATTTAATAATGAAACAGTGTTTCTGTGATCTATTCAGACACTTAGCAGCATATAATGAAACAAAAGCTGTGCATTAGAAAGTAACTAAATGAAACATGGCTACTTAATCATTAGCTTTCTGTGCTGCTGTGCAGGGTTGCCAGGTCTCAGCAAAATTTATACCCTGACCACTGTCTCAAAAAGGCAAAAAAAAAAAATGCAAGTCCTGCAAGTAGCTGTGCAGCTCTCTGTAGCTCAAATATGTTTTTGGATCCTGCACCCTCTACTTTTCAGATATGATTCAAGTGGTCATTTTCTGACCCAGCCAGGAATTACTGTCTTGAAGCAGTAGCAGCAGTAATATAATCCTTTGATGAATAGCACACTTTGTTATGCACTATACTAAGTGTATTTTCTGATATGTAGATGTGTCAAATCGAGAGCCTTGCATCAAACAAAATGATATGTTGTATCATTACACCCCTACTGTGTGTTGGTGGCTGTGCCAAAAGGTGTGTGTGTGATGTGTCTAGTGCAGAAGTGTAGTCGCAGCCAGTGTTCGCACTCTCTGTTTTCAGCTGCTGCTGCTGGCTAGCCGTAACACCCTCTAGAGGTGAAAAATGGGAGCTGAGCGCGTAAGTCTTCCCTTGCCAGTACATAGCCTCTCCACTGCCAAAACATGCATGGCATGTGGACATGCATGGCACCTCATCAACCGCTGCCACAGCTATGGGTTAAATAGAAGCATAGTGCCACAGTTTGCTTGGATGAAGCCATTTACTGGTTCAGTGGGCTGACGAAATGTGCCAGCAACATGCTGTGGAGTGTATAATACAGGGAAATCACACATGATGTCCTGGTTATCCACTGCACCTTATCCCTCCTCCAGCTGTATTGACACTGTCCTGCCACTGAACCCAGGTGGGATCCAGGAAGAGAGATTGAGGTTGAAGCTGAGGCTTCGCAACTCTCCCTCATTTTAATTTAAGTAAAGAGTAAGTCATCTTCAGCCTTAGTCTTGTAGACCAAAGTCCTGTGGCAATGGGCAAGCAACGAAGCAGCAGGTGTGGACACACTGGAAGCTGTAGTTGCAAATGTGCACACAGTAAGCTCAGGCTATAGGATCATCTTTTATTGCACCAGAAGCAGTAGTATAACCCAACAGCCACCTGAGCGACTGCTCACCTCCTCAGCCTGGGGCTAGAAAAGATGCCTTAAACATTGTCTGCTTCAACTTAGCCTGGCCAATTTAGCATGGCTGGCAGACATACCACCTCAGTGGTAGAAACAAGAAAAATGTGAAGGCCAAGGTGATGTCTATCACCATTGTAACTTGGAATGTTCGCACTCTGCTGGACACTATCCAGTCAAACAGACCAGAGAGAAGAAGCTCCCACTAAAAGGCAAAAAACAAGCAACTACTGCATTGTCAGTGCTTATGCCCCCACAATGACCAATCCAGAGGAATCCAAGGAGATGTTCTACTTGGATCTTCATGCCCTGACAACAGATACAGTACACTCTGACAAACTGATCATACTAGGTGATTTTAATGCCAGGGTGGGCACGGACTACACAATGTGGCGAGGGGACATTGGCAAAATGGAACAGGGAAGTGAATATGTGCTCCTCCTCGCCAACAAAGTCTTTCACTTACCAGCTTGTAATAGGACATCTTGGATCCACCCACGGTCAGGTCACTATCACCTCATTGATTATATCATCATCAGGAGGAAGGACAGACAGGATGTATGGGTCACCAAGACCCACCCACCTAGACCAATGTGTGGTGCTGACTGCTGGACAGACCACAGACTTGTGGTCTCCAAGATGCAGCTGAAATTCCAACCAAAAAGTGTCACTTCTGCAACCTGAATGAGCTGCATGCTACCCAGGATAACACTGAAGACAGTTGGACATCCTTCTGAGATGCTGCTTAAACCACAGCCTTCAAGACACTTGGTGCAGTCAAGCTTAAACACCAAGACTGGTTAGACAAAAATTTTGGCACAATCATGAGGCTTCTTGAGAAAAACAAGCTGCACAAAGTTTGTCTGAATGACAACTTCACAGCAAATAAAAAGGAGCTGGAGCTGATGCAATCTCAGCAGAGATCTACAAGCATGGTGGACCACTGTTGCTCAGTAAGCTCACTGAGCTCTTCCACCTTATGTGGGAACAGAGGACTCTGCCACAGGACTTCAAAGATGTGACCACAGTCCACCTGTACAAGCTCAAAGCTCATGATAGCAAGTCCTCTGCCCCCTTTGCTGTCATCAATGGCATGAAGCAAGGCTGTGTTCTGGCACCAACCTTCTTCAGCATAGTCTTCACTGCCTTGCTCAATGATGCATAACAAGATGACAACTCTGGCATAGACATTAGATATCAAATGGATGGCTGGTGACTGTGCACTAAATGCCAGGTTTGCCACCACCTCTGACAATTTTAGTCTCACAATTGGCATAAAAAACAGGAAGTGATATATCAGCCAGTTGTGTCAGTCAACAGCCAGATGCTAGTGTGCTTGGATAAATTCACCTACCTGGGGAGCACTCTCAAACTCTTAAACTCCTCAACATCTCATGGCAAGACAAGATACCAGACACTGAGTTTCTTAGCTGAGCTAGCATGCCAAGCATCTTCACACTGCTGTAAAAGTTCTAGCTTTGCTGGGCTAGACACATTACAAGAATGGCCAATGACAGACTCCCCAAACGTATTCTCTATGGTCAGCTGATGTCTGGTGCATGCTCGCATAGTGGCCAGAGGAAGTGCTTCAAGGACATGCTGAAAGCCTCACTCAAGGACTTCACCATCAACCACACATCATGGGAGTCACCTGCACAAGACAGACCAGCCTGGAGTAATGCCATCACCAAAGGCAAAGTGTTTGGTGAGAAGAGCCAGAGAGGGCATCACCTGGACTACCCCGGACTCTTCAACATTGCTTCAACCCTACTGTAGCAGAATCTTCTATGCAGAGATCAGCCTCATCAGCACCTCTGCACCCACCCCAACATCAAAGTAGAGTTCTATTTCACCCTTCCTAACTGCAATTAACAGTGTTTAACCTACGCCACAATGGCATGATGAATCACTTCACCTTAGGAGTGACTGGAAGGGTGCTGACCCCCATACTCATCCCACTATGAGCGGTGATGTTACCTTTTTCCGATTCTACAAGGGTATCTTGTAATGCCTAGGTAGCAGCGGCACCTACTTCCTAGAGTGGTCTGTCCAGACTCAAAAGGGAACCCATCCTCATCTCAGTGTGATTGTAAATGATTTCCCTTCTATAACTTTATACTATATAGTCAAAAAAGTGCAACTGTGTAACCATATGAGCAACTTATGAATATGAACATCAGAGTCATTTCTGAATTATAGCTTTAACTTGAAATCTATTTTGTTGAAGTTATCAGCTGTTTAATGATGGGTACAAAACTGTTCATGGCAATTGCAGTCCTAAGGTCAAACTGAGCAATTGGGGGAGAAGGGCCTTGGTAATAGAGGTGACCAAGAACCTGGTGACTCACTCTGGTTGAGCTCCCGGGATCGTTTTTGGAGATGGGAGAAACTTGCAGAAGGTCAACCATCAGTGCAACACTCCGCTGATCTGGGCTTTATGGCAGAGTGGCCAGACGGAAGCCTCTCCTCAGTGCAAGACACATGAAAGCCCGCTTGGATTAAAAAAATATATATATATATTGCTCTGATATGCATTTTCAGCTGTTATACCTTATGTAGACAGATGTGTGCCTTTCCAAATTGTGTCCAATCAATTAAATTTACCACAGGTGGACTCCAATTAAAGAGTAGAAACATATCAAAGATGATCCTGAGAAATTGGATGCACCTGAACTAAATTTCAAGCATCATAGCACCCATCATTGTACCCATCATTGTACCCATCATTAAAGGGTCTGAATACTTACGTCATTGTGGTATTTCAGTTTTTTTCTTTTAGTAAATTTGCGTAGTTATCATAAATCAGATTTTTTTGCTTTGTCATTATGGGGTATGGAGTGTAGATTGATGTGGAAAAAATAATTTCAAGCAGTTTAGCATCAGGCTGCAGTGTAACAAAATGTGAAAAAAATGAAGGAGTCTGAATACTTTCTGAGCGCATTGTATCTAGGTCTTAAAACACTGCCCCTGCAGATTAGGAGGAGTGAAAGAAAACTTGAATTTTTAACTTACAGCCAAGTATGGTGTTAATACTTGACTCCTGTCTCCTGATTTGTTTGCAGAGAAACCAACCTGAAATTTCGCCAGGCTCTGACTATCACCCACAATGAATTGACAAGTGGCCCAGTAGAAGAGCTTCTCCAACTTTTTGATGGTTAGATCATGTCATTATATTTGTATTATTAACTTTCAGAACATATATATTTTCCTTGTTCCTCTGTCTGTCTGCTTCTCTCTCTCTCTCTCTCTCTCTCTCTCTCTGTACACTCTGTGCTCTTTAGGGAGCCTCTATGTGCACTGAGTCTGTCAATGTGGTTCTGTGTTGTTGGTCATTGTGCTCAGGTAATCTGCCACAGTATACCATGGCTTTATGGCCAGATAGCAATAAGTTTTGGCTTATCCATTGCCTCATGTAGATCTGTTTTTGGTGTGTCTTAAATTGGTTTAGTCGGACTCCGAGTTTAGGCTGGTCCTGATGCATTGCATTGTTAGGATTTCTTTAGTGCATTGTCAGTGTGTGTTAATGCAGTGTTGGTGTGTTAGTATACTGAGGTTCAGGACCAGCTCAGTGAGGAGACTCTGCACTATGTTCAGCTCTTGCATATCTGTCAACCTAACTGTAAAGGAAATATGGAGATGGGTGATGGAAAACCTGTAAAATGTGGTAAAAAAAAATTAAGCCATGTCTTCTTTTTCATGTCAACTAATACACTGACAGTTACTCAGTAGGGTAGCTTGCTTTCTACTCTTGAGCATTTGCAGAGTTAACACTAAATTGTAACACTGGCTGTCACTGATCATTTTCACAGGTATACCGTGAGACTTGACAGGCATGACTCGTCACATTGCAGGGCTTTGAAGTGGCATGAGTGCAGCTCATTGTTCTTTAAATGGAACCAGTATTTTATATTTCTTATTTGAATTTTGAGTAATAAATTGAAATTGGCCTAATTCAGCTCCATAGCCATTGTGTTTTGTGTTTCTGTGTACTCAAAGAAAGTGCTTTGAGATTGTGTATATCATTTCCTCTGGGTGTTTTCCCCACTGCCTGAAATTTTGGTCAGTCATTTTGAGTAATGTGAGCCAAATTTGATTTGGTATTTGAGTATGGATTTGTCACTTAATTGTGTAGAATTACATGCATGTCCAGACGTAATTTGACGTAATTTTTAGTCCTAAGTAATTATATATCTCCACATTTCTGATTTCTATGTCCCTATGTGAAGAGTGGTGTGTCCCTGAGATCTGGCTCTTTTCTGGAATAAGAGAGTTTTGGTCTTTTTGAGGCTTACAGTCAGGGCCCAGGTCTGACAGTACTACTGCAGCAGGACCAGCTCGTCTGCATACAGCTGGAATTTGAATTCTGACTTTCTTGTGTAGCGTGAAACTAGATTGGATGAAAGTTTTTATTCCCTTTGTTGGCAAGTTTTACACTGCACTTGTTGTTTGTGCACATGGATTTGATTATATCACATGTTTTAACCCCTACACCCCTTTTCAGGTTGCGATAAATTTGCCAAACTGAATCTACTGCTTTTTGTAATTCTATAAAACATGAAAATCTATAAAACGTAAGCCTATAAAACATGTTTCTCTGTTTCTCAGGGGTTGTTCTGTGTGAGGAGCCAAACAATCGCTTGTACTCTTTCAGAGGGGAGTTACAGTGGAAGGGACAGTGTTATCCACTGGACAATAATCACATACTGCTCCGGGAAACTGTACTGCGCAACACTGACACTGCATATGGCCTTGCAGTTTACACAGGTATACACACCTATTTAACAGATAACTGATACAGTGCAGTCCAGATACTCATATGCATTATTAAAATAGATTGCGCAAAAGATTCTTAACAGTCATGCAAGCATGGACCCAGAAGATTATAACATATCATATTAAAGAGGACATTAGGATTTAAAAAAAAAAAATCTCTTCAATTATATTCCAGGCTCTGACAGTAAGATTCTCAGGAACAGTGGGAGTCTGAAAGTCAAGAGGACACAGGTGGAGAAGTTTCTTAACAAAGTGGTAGGGATGGTAAGAGTGGACAAAGGCTTATTACTTTTCAAATGTATATTATTTACACACAATGGACATTCTGTTAGATCAACCTACCATTAATGTTCACCTTATAGGTTTCTACTGACTCTTGCCCAGGTGTTGTTATGCACAGTTATGAAATGGACTACCATTTACCAGATGATAGGTGGGGGTTCATTCTTAGCACAGCAGTGATACTGACATAATAGTGTGTGTTGTGCTCGTATGAGTGTGTCAGGCTCAGCAGCACTGGTGGAGTTTACAAACATTGTTAGACTTACTGGCCTACATTTTTAGCATTGTAGTTGTACAGTTACGGACTATATGCCATTTTTTCCCATAAACAGTGGTCATTTTATGGTGATAGGGTGGCTGAATATAGACTTAACAATCCCAGAAACCTTGCTCCACCAGATGACAGCACCATGCATATTAACAGGCTAATAGCATTTCACTGTCATTAAAAGATTTCTTTATGTTTAATAATTTAGCAAGATTTACAGTATATGGCCAAAAGTATGTGGTCACCTGACCATCACACCCATATGTCGTTCTTCCCCAAACTGTTGTCATTAAGTTGGAACCACAGAATTGTGTAGAATGTCTCTGTATGCTGTAGCATGAAGATTTCCCTTAACTAGAACATAAGGGGCCCAAACCTGTTCCTGCATGACAATGCCTCTGTGCACAAAACGAGCTCCATGAAGACATGGTTTGATAATGTTGGAGTGGAAGAACTCGAGTGTCCTGCACAGAGCCCTGACCCCAACCCCACTGAACACCTTTGGGATGAACTGGAATGTCAACTTCCCAGAATAGTGATGGTCAGCTGTCCACAAACTTTTGGCCATATAGTGTATTTAACCTTATTTAACTGGAGAAAATTGGAAGCCATCCAACTATCCTCAAGGCAATTGGAGATAAAAGCTTTCACTGGGTAACGAGCAGCTTTTCACTGGGAAGATAAAGCTGTATGGCATGTGCATAGAAATTAAAGGATTCTGGATGATTTTCTTTAATGGGAGCAGATAAAGAAAGAAAAGAATGGGCCCTAAGATGAAACCTTGTGGAAC
Organism: Pangasius djambal; assembly: GCA_022985145.1. NCBI lineage: Eukaryota > Metazoa > Chordata > Actinopteri > Siluriformes > Pangasiidae > Pangasius > Pangasius djambal. The sequence goes on along the minus strand of CM040985.1, from coordinate 24,191,831 downwards.
TTCGTAAGTTACAGGAGCAGAGAAAGATGACCAGGATTTACTGAGAATGCCCTATGTTTACCGTAACCGAGTGAACGTAACGTTTAATCATAAACAACATAAACATAACGTAAAACACAAACAGAAAATACGCTTGCATCACTCTCTCCCCCTCGGCATCTCCAGCCGTTCCTTTATCCCTCTCTCCCACTGATTAGCCAGTTTAGTGCCAGGCGTGCGTCCTCACAGCCTGGCCCCTCCCTCCTCCCCGTCACAGGCACAGTTTACTGTGTCAACAGCAGGCAGTAAGCCTTTGTGACCTTGAGAAGCCATGTATTTCCAAATACAGTATGTTATATTTGTAGTGTAAGTCTTTGTACATCATTTACATAACAATTACATAAAGCAAGCTCAGAAACATTTGTTTGTGGATAACAAAACCCATTTTGAATTATACAGGGTGTCCCAAAAGTCTCCATACATAGGGGACTATGTGTGCCAGCACCACGTCTGTTGTGCCTCCTTCAGTGGATGTTCGTGGACTTCTACTTCTTGTGGCGAATGCCTTTGACAAAAGAAGAACATATCGAAATCATTCTCAAGGATGGATCGGGAAGCTGTTAAAGGCTGAAATCTGAAAAAAAATTATATGATATAAACTAAATATGAAAAAATTTGGAAGACTTTTTGCTAAAATTTATTACCTATGTATGGAGACTTCAGGGACACCCTGTAGTTCAATGTGACAATTCTGTGATTTTAAGAAATTGAACCATGAAGTTATGAACCTCAGTGAGGTTAAAGCAGATAAAGACTTTCACCTTTATACTTTCTGTGTATTTCTAAACCATATGTTTGTATAAAATTTCTCTCAAATTGTATATTCAGTGGTATGTAATATATTTATATTGTGCCAATTTTATTTGCCAAAAATATCAGAAAGATCCTTATAGCTCCAAGGTCTTGATTTGTAATTGATCTCTTATTGATGTTTTAATTATTACTATACAAATCTCTCTAAGAAAAGTTTTGTATGTCTTGTTTTTAGATTGTCCTCTCAATGCTGATTATTTCTCTACTCTTGGCTGTGGGATGTGCACTCTTTGAGCATTTGGTTTCCCCAAATATCGAAGTTCTCTCTGCAATAGGAGGCAATTTCAAGGCTGCCTACTGGGGCTTCCTGACCTTCTGGGGCTATATTGTACTGCTAAGCCCTGCAATGCCCCTCTCCCTCTACATCTCGTAAAGCCTCTAAATACATATATGTGTTTCAATAAACTGACTTAGCTTCTCTAATAAGTAATTTTGAAGTGATTTAACATGTGTGAAGTATTGAACCTGTGGCTGATTTATGATGCTTTGCCCTGTTGAGGTTTGAGCTGATCCATGTGGTGCAATGTGTCCTGATTGGATGGGACATTGTAATGTACTGGGAGGAGAGCAACAGCCCTGCGCAGGCCAAAACTAAGTCTTTGACAGAGGAACTTGGTCAGGTGGGCCACCTGCTCACTGATAAGACGGGGACTCTCACACAGAACCACCTGCTGTTTCGTCAGTGCTGCATCGCCGGCCAGATTTATGGTCTGTGTACTACTCTCTTTATCCAATTATCATCTCACTACCATCTAATTGGATCTTTAAAGATTATGAGTAATTTTGTTAAAGTGAAGTAAAGCTGATATAGGTTTTACCTTTTGCAGTGATGTGTATTATTTATTTCGGTTATACCATAGGTTTTATTTATGGATTAATAAACATGAATGTATTTTTTGTGTGATACAGGAGATTTGGCAGCAAATTCACAGGTAAGATCCAAAATTTTAATGAAAATAACAGTATATATGGATTTTTCTTGCTGTGCATAATCTAGAGTCAGTTCCTGAATTACTAGAACTGTTGATAAAGCTAGGTAAAAGGTTACTAAAATGTCTTTCATGTCATTTAGCTGAATCAAATTTATTTTTAAAAAAAAAAACTTATCATTAACGCTTAACCCTTACCATTATCATTATATTATTTTTAAACAAAACCAAAAACAAGAACAATTATTGACATGTCTATAAATTCTAATGAACAAGATGTAAAAAAAAAAAAAAAAAAGTATATTCCCATTTATATTATATATCTGAAAGTTCACCTGTGTATTTAGGGACACTTAAGCAGTCATCCATGACTTCCTGTATCACTGGAGTATAAATATACCATGACACAAAGGCCAAATTCCCTTATGGTATGTCCATGGCAGCAAACTATTTGGAAGGCATTCCAGAAGAAAGCGTTTTCTTCAACCTAGCCACATATAAGTGCCTGGAGTTCATGAGATGCTGTGTACATTTTGACAGTAACGGGGTTCTGTGGTCAGATGAAACAAAACCAGGGCTTTTCATGGACTACATGAAGTGCCAGGAGATTTTTAAAAAAAAAAAAAAAAAACAACCACATTGACTTTTCCACAAAGTTTCAACTTTGTTGTGGTTAGATCTTCCAGCTAGACAGTGATCCGCCGCATACATCCAAATCCATGCACAAAAAAAAAAAAAGTACTGAATGCACGGTTGCCAGTGATTGTAAGACATGGTTTTAAAAATATATTTCTGACAAAGTTTTTTTTTTTTTTCTTAAATAAATGTATTTCAATTCAAGTTTAGGTTTCTCTCAAACTTTCAGTGCAAGATTAAGTTAAACCACTAAGAAATATTTTCTGGAGCTGACTGTACATATACCCATCTGCTGTCCTGTGCAGCCATTGGACCTGAGCTGGAACTGCTTCTCATGCGGTGGGCTGCCCTTCTCTGACCAGCGGCTGGTGGATCGTTTGCGGGAACAGAACTGCCCTGAGAACAGGCAATTCTTCACTGCCCTGGCACTGTGTCACACTGTCATGAGTGAGTGGAGAGATGGTCAGTGTCACCCTGTTAACTCTTCTCATTTTCCATGTCGAGACAATGTAAAATGAAGTAAAATAATGAGGGCTACTGGTAAGCAAACCAAGCCAGCAACAGGATTGAGACAGCCGAAAGCAGTGAACAGAATGTGCAAATAGTTAAACAGTACAAGCAGTATCAGATTAAACATGAATGTTCACAGTGGGCCATATTTAGAGTGACTTAAGCCCAAATGTTACATTAATATTTGCATGAGGAATGCAGTTGCTTAAGTCGATTTTTCATGCATTTTTCATGCATAGTCCTAGTTCACAATATTCACTGCAAACTTAGTTTAATTTAACAACGTGGCTTCCACCCTCATTATTCAGCAGCCTATAAAATATCACTTGATCTCGCACATCCTATTATTTTGAGATTTTATTTTTTATATCAGGCACCGACAGTTAATTGTGCACAGAACTTAATGTAGATAATAAATCAAAGTCATTACATTATAATGTGGTATGTAGCCTATTTTATTATGCTTTTAATTTGCTATTATGAGCTGCTGAATTAATAAAATAAAATCACTAATTTTTTTTAACACGCCGATTGTTTGAAGGATACGCTGACTGAGCATTCATCTGTTATGCTTACAGCTCATTTTAATTTAATTCATGACTATATTTAAAAAAGGTCCTCAAAATAACAATAGTTGTAATGGTGTTATATTTATCTATTTAATTTTATAATGCATCAAATGGCATTCTATAGTTTATTTGAGTGTATTCAAATATTCATTCATATTGTGGTTACATCAAACTGTCAGACAGTGGAGCTGCATTTTACAGTTTGCATTTCACCTCACTTGAAATGAGATTGTGCGAGAAACGTGTGTTTAAGTCCAAGATCAGAATTATGCATACCTCACACGCACTTCTGTTTTAAGTAAACTCCATTCCGTATATGAACACCCTCAATTTTGGTATTAAATTCTCACTACGCACTCTTAACTCTGCATACAGCCCAATAAGCACAAGTATACATTCATTTTTACAATAGTGCTACTAGTTATTAGTTTCAAATTTGATACTAAAGGCTTTAATTAAAAAAATTCCATAATTTACTTACAGTTCATAGAAATATCACTTTAAAAAGTTTTAAAATTAAATTTTTTTAATGTTTTTTTAATAACGGTTTTTTCATGTGTCAGCCTTTATAGAGCACTGGGGCCAGGGTCTTTATACACTGTAGCATGATAATCCTGTGTTTTATCCAGGGCTTCCTCATTACCAGGCAGCGTCTCCAGATGAGCAGGCTCTGGTGTGTGCAGCTCGAGAGCTGGGCTGGGTTTTCCTGTCACGCACACGTGATTCCCTCATGGTGAGCGAGCTGGGAATCACACGTCAGTACCACCTGCTGGCCCTCCTGGAGTTCACCAGCAAGAGGAGGCGCATGTCAGTGCTGGGTGAGAGCACAAAAAGCAGTTATTATTTTTATGTGCCTGGAGATTTACTAGATGCTACTGGGGGTCTCATCTGACAAAATTGCCTTCGAAAACACTGTAGCCCACCACATCTCTGACGATAAAGCGGTTACTGAAGTCACTGAAGAATTTTTTGTCAAAATTAAATTTAAAAGAATTTTCATGTCAAAAAAAATCTCATGGCCACAAGTTCATTTGATTTGTATAGATTTGTATGTAGTGCATGTCCTAGCACAAAACTAACCTGCTAGTCTCTAGATCTACCAGACAATGCTAGCTAACATCCGCACAGAATCACATTTCATGTCATTCCCTTTTAACCAAATATTACCCTATGACTGTGAGATTTGTGTTAACAGAGCTCCAGCAAATATTAGTGTAGAAAATTGTTCTAATTTTGTAGCAAATATTTTGTAAGGATTACTGTGCATGCAAAAGCCTAGCTACCAATCACCATTTTTCTTCCTCTGATTTTCTGTGGCATCATATCCTACCATAACCCTATAGCAAAAGGGGAATACAAAAATAGATAGAATTAAAGCTGCAAGCAGCATTTTTGGGGGCCAAGCACCCAGACTCGGTGAGCCACACATTCACAGACACGCTACAATTGTTGCCTAAGAAACCACAGCAAAGCAGAGCCATAACTTTAGGCAAAGAGACTCAAGAGTGATTTGTAGTTTCACTCATGATGTGTATGTTTTGACCGTGGACAGTGGTGGAATTCTCTGATTGTAGGAGGAAAGGTCTAGATGAACAAGTGTGCAGCAGGGTTGCATTGCTGCAGCATTGTTTAAACAGATGTCAAGAAGATGTGAACCAAATTTGGTGAGGATTGGAGAAAATTTGGAGGAGGAGTAGCAAAAATGGCAGTTAGATGTAGCCATTTTTAGCATGTTATTGTTACTTTTGACCAGTAAGTGGCGCTATCACAAAATTTGTTGCATAGCCTCAGGTCATCCTAAAGATGCCTATCAAGTTTTGTGTCAGTGTGCAAAGTTGTTGCTGAGATACAGCCCCAATTCCTGTTTGGTGGCTTCGCCATCAGATTCGTTGGCCCCGAAGTAGCAAAAAACTGTCAAACAAAATCCAAGATGGCAGAAAATCTAATTAGGCAGAAATTGACATCATAGGGTGTATTGAACTCGTCTGGACCCAGGAAATCCAGTGATGGCTTTTAAACTTTGGACACATGGTTCAAAAGTTATGACCATAAATGTACTTCCAAATTAGGCCCAAATTTGACCCGATAGTGGCGTTAGAGTGTTGACAACATTTAGCCCAAATTTGGTCAGAATGTTCCTTAGACCCTCCCCAATCAGTGTGCCAAATTTCACAACTTTTTACCAGACGGTTCTATGGGCTTCCATAGACACCCTAGCCAGAAGAAGAAGAAAACATAGAAAACAATAAGGTGCCTATGCAACTCATTTTATATACATATATATATATGACACAGTGGGCCTAAAACTGAGCCTTGTGTAACCATATACTATTTGTTATTTATATTAACATATCTCTTTACAATGGCACCTGTCAAGGGGTGGGATATATCAGGCAGGAAGTGAACAGTCAGTTCTCAAAGTTGACATATTGGAAGCAGGACAAGCATAAGGATCTGAGCATCTTTGAATTGGGGCAAATTGTGATGGCTAGACGACTGGGTCAGAGCATCTCCAAAATGCCAGGTCTTGTGGAGTGTTCCCAGTATGCAGTGGTTAGTGTCTAGCAAAAGTGGTCCAAGGAAAGACAGCCAGAGAACCGGCAACAGGGTCGTGGGAGTGAAGGCTAGCCTGTCTGGTTCAATCCCATAGAAGAGCTACTGTAGCACAAATCGCTGAAAAAGTTAATGCTGGCTATGATAGAAAAGGTGTCAGAACACATAGTGCATCGCAGCTTGCTGTGTATGATGCTGCGTAACCACAGATTGGTCATAGACTGTTCAGAGTGTCCATGCTGACCTCTGTCCACTGCCGAAAGTGCCTACAATGGGCATGTGAACATCAGAACTGGACCATGGAGCAATGGAAGAAGGTGGCATGGTCTCATGAGTCTTCCTTTACATCATGTGGAAGGCCGGGTGCGTGTGCATCACTTACCTGGGGAAGAGATGGCACCAAGCTGCACTATGAGAAGAAGGCAAGCCGGTGGAGGCAGAGTGATGCTCTGGGCAATGTTCTGCTGGGAAACCTTGGGACCTGGCATTTGTGTGGATGTTACTTTGACACGTACCACCTACCTAAACATTGTTGCAGACCAAGTACACCCCTTCATGGCAACGGTATTCCCTAATGGCAGTGGCCTCTTTCAGCAGGATACTGCGCCCTGCCACACTGCAAAAACTGTTCAGGAATGGTTTGAGGAACATGACAAAGAGTTCAAGGTGTTGACTTGGCCTCCAAATTCCCCAGACCTCAATCTGATCAAGTCGGATGTGCTGGACAAACAAGTCCAATCCATGGAGGCCCAGCCTAGCAACTTACAGGACTTAAAGGATTTGCTTCTAACTTCTTGGTGCCAGATACCACAGCACACCTTCAGAGATCTTGTGGAGTCCATGCCTCTAGGGGTCAGAGCTGTTTTGGCATCACAAGGGGGAAGTACACAATATTAAGCAGGTGGTTTTAATGTTATGGCTGATCGGTGTGAGTATGTATATATATGTAGATGTTGGTACCAGATGGGCTGGTTTGAGTATTTCATAAACCGTTGATCTCCTGGGAATTTCACACACAACAGTGTCTAGAGTTTACACAGAATGGTGTGAAAAACAAAAAACACTGTTCTGTGGGTGGACCTTGTTGATAAGAGAGAACAGAGGAAAAGGCCAGATTGGTTCAAGCTGCCAGAAAGGATATAAAACCTTGTGACACTCAGCATTATCCACTAAGGTGGATAGGGGCCTTTCTTACTGCAAAAATGTATGTTAGCGTGTATTGTATAAAAAAAAAAAAACCCACAGATACCCAGAAATACGTGGCACAGACACACACACACATTCCACCAGAATATGTAGGGAAAACTAGCAAATCAGCTCAGAGGGGAAATTTTGCAAGCTTAATTTTACAACGACTAATCAACTATTCGTCCAGCGATAAATTGAGATTAGTGTATTTATTAATTCTTCATTATATATTACCTCTGGGATTCCCTCGTTGTGTTGTTGTCTGGAGGGATTTCCTGGTGATGTGGATTCGCCAGCAGTCTGGTTGTCTTTTGAGTGGTGTCCCCGGAGACCAGTCAGGATGGTGAATGGAGTGCAGTCTTGATGCAGAGTCTCGAGTGTGATCTCCTTGTTGAGAGGTGAAAAATTCTGGAGCTCTTAGTGACTCTTAATGGATGACGCAACTCCTCTGGGTGTAAGCCATGTTCTCCGCCTATGACATTTATGAGTCTATTGTTCCTGCAGTCATGTGATTTCACATTTTTTTCATGAAGTATGGATCAAACTTTAGTCCCAAATATTAACACATGCATATAATGACATTCTAGTTGACCCTTTTAATGTAATAAATTGTGTGCATACGTTGACAGGTACATTATGAACGTAATGTTTTTGTATGAACAGTGTAATTTTTGTGAGCATTTGTATTTTCTTTTCTCTCTCCGTGCCATGCTCTAGTGAGGCAAGCACATGGTTGAGTGAATGTAAATTTCCTTTTTTTTCCCCTAGCTCTTTCAATGAATGTCCACAATATTTTTGCCCTGAGTGCTTATACTACATTGTTGGAAATTGCAGGTATGTCATTACCGTGTTTGTATTTTTGTATACGCCAAGCATGTGTTAAATGAGTTATGCTTATATTGTTAGCCTCAGCAGAATCGACTGTCACTGCTGTGGTTCTTTTGATGAATGTCAGTATTTTGCCGTGAGTGCTTATACTAACCTGCTGGAAATTTCAGAAATAGATTGGAGAACACTATCCGATGTGTGTGTGTGTGTGTGTGTGTGTGTGTGTGTGTGTGTGTGTGTGTGTGTCTACTCATCTGTGTCCAGTTTTCAAGTTTAGAAAAAAAAACACTTGGTCTTTCTCTAGTCTTAGACAGAACTTAGACAGATGTCTTAAGTACATCCTTTGTTGATGGAGGAAGTGTGCATCTCTCACTTGAGATACTGTGACATGATGATGCCCAGGAACTTGAATATTGTGATTTTGGTGACCGTTGTGTTATTTATAACACAAGAGAGGAAAGTAAGGATGTGTTTTTCCTGAAATCAAAATGCGTGTCCTTGGACATTTTGCTAGAGGTTGTACTGGCTGCACCAGGAAGTTAAAGGATTCAGCTCCTGGTGATACTTACTGTCCATTACAGTGAGGTGATGAGCAAACTTGATTATTTACTTTGTTTCAGACAGAAGATTTTTGATCCTCATGCAGATGGAACACAAGGACATTTAGCGTGTAATGTTTCTCTTGAAGTAACCCAGGTACAATTGCACAGAAGTGAAGTCTACAAAGAGAATTATAGCATATGTATTTGGCAATGCTCTAGTAGAACATAAAGTACAATGTCGACTGCACAGGTCCACCAAAACTGGACATTTGAAGACTGGAAAAACGGAGCCTGGTCTGATGAATCTCAATTTCTGCTGAGGCACACAGATGGTAGGGTCGGAATTTGGCACCAGCAGAATGAATCCATGGACCCAACCTGCCTTGTGTCAACAGTCCAGGCTGGTGGAGGTGGTGTAGTGGTGTGGGGAATGATTTCTTTGCATGCTATGGGCTCATTACCAGTCAATCATCGCGTGAATTCCACAGCCTATTTGAGTATTGTTGCTGACCATGTGCATCCCTTCATGGCCACAATTTACCATCTTCTAATGGCTACTTTTGGCACGATAATGCACCATGTCACAGCAAAAGTTGTCTCAAACTGGTTTTATGACCATGACAATGAGTTCAGTGTTCTTCAGTGGCCTTCCCAGTCACTGGATCTGAATCCAATAGAACACCTTTGGGATGTGGTAGAATGGGAGATTTGTAGCATGAAAGTGCACCTGAAAAATCTGCAGAAATTGCATGATGCAATCATGTCAACATGGACCAGAATCTAAAATCTGTTTCCAACATCTTGTAGAAACCATGCCGCATTAAATTGAAGCTATTTTGAGAGTAAAGGGAAGCCCTATGCAGTAAGGCTGATGTTCTGGCCCCATCCCAATGTAGCATGATAATGTAACTTACACTATACACTATGCTGCACATTAGAGCTTTTACTTTTAAAACTTACAGATTTATGGTTTGTCCACCCTATAAGTACTTAATGTAGCTAAAACATACTTTTAGCTTTGAAGATGAAATACAGAGAAACTGACAGAAGTGTGTGTGTGTGTGTGTGTGTGTGTGTGTGTGTGTGTGTGTGTGTGTGTGTGTGTAGTGAGAACGCCAGAGGGAGCAATAAAACTCTACTGCAAAGGTGCGGATGCTATAGTTCTGGAGCGTTCGCAAAAAGGCAATCTGCATGAAGATAGCACAAAGCATGCGCTTGAGGTTAGTGCTGATGGGCTATTCACCGCCTACTTTTGTGTTTGTGATCTTTTGTGTTTGTGATCTTTTGACCTTTCTTGACCATTTAGTATACTGAGCATATTTCTGAACTCTGAACTTTTGTAGTTGCGTTCAGTATGTATGTTGCTTTACCATGACCTTGTTGAAGGTGAAATGGAAATAATTAACAGTTAATTAGTGCCTTTGTTTGTTTGTGGCGGCAGGTTTTTGCTCAGAGCTGTCTGCGGACACTGTGTGTGGCTGTACGCACTGTAGGCGAGGCTCAGTGGGTGGAGTGGAGCCATGCGCTCCGGCAGGTTGCCATGGCAACGACTTGTCAAGAGAGTATACTGGAGGAGTTGCATGACCAAATGGAAAGAGAACTGATGGTATGATAACAGACTGTTTTACAAAATATGTCGCAGTTGACTTGTAACTTTTTTCATTTTTATTTAAAAGTCAGTTGTTGTGATTACTTTTTACAAGACAGTCAGCACCGTGGTCTGGGCCTGACCAATCAAGTCAGGGTCTGGCATAAGTAGTTTTCAGTTCAGAATAAAAGCTTAAAAGACTTTTTTCTATGTCAATACTGAAAAGACATATGCAGGCACATTTGGGTTACTGTTTTCTTGTATTGCATATTTTCCCCATGTTAATGTGGTTTTCCTGTTGGTTCTCCAGTTGCCTCTTACTGTCCCAAAGCATGTAGGTAGGCAAATTGACTTTGCCAAATTGCCCCTAGGTGTGAATATGTGTGCTTGTTGCCCTGAGATGGACTGGCATCCCATCCGGGGTGAATTCTCCTGCCTTACCAGGATAGGCCCCAGATCTGTAACCCTGATCAGGATTAATGAATTACTGAAAGTGAATGGGAGTGAGTGAGAGAGAACATTCTTTAGTTGTTAGTTCCCTAGTTCTAGTCTGTAAATAAATCAAAATATACAGTACTGTGCAAAAGTCTTAGGCACCCTGCTATTTGCCACAAAAGTAATGAATGAGAACATGCTACCTACCAGTAAGCAAGGCTGGATGACTGTATCTAATTCACCCATGAGGACAAACACTCAATCCTTTTATAGTAAAAACCTTGTTCTTTCCTCATTGACTGCAACACCTGCCAAACAATTATGCTCACGCTTTGTTTACCAAAAGTGGAAATTTAGTTCATCCCAGTGTGGGGACTGTTATCTCCCCCACCACACATACCACACTAATCACAAACTGTTAAAATACTCTAAAGACTTAATGATTCAATTTCCTCCTAAAGGAAGTAAATATTATATAAAGCTATTTTTAAAAATGTTTTCTTTATAGAGGTACTTGCAGCTTGAAATAATCTATCAGTTCCACCAGATGACAGCAGTGACTAGATTTTTTTTGCCACCACCAACCCTACCAAACTAAGCATCTAGTGTCTAATGTGCTTAACACATTCCTCAACTTTGTTAAGCTGATGTGTCTGATCTGGCTTTGCTGAAACATACAATTGTGTGTCATAACAGCAGAAACATACCATGTTTACAAATAATTGTACCTAGAGGTAGCATCTGTATAGACAAGAGCACTGGGCCTAGAACAGAGCCTTGTGGAACATAAAACGTTACTTTAATATTCATAGAGAAGTCCTATTCCTGTTCCTTTTCTAGGATCTTTGAGTTACAGGGGAGGTTTGATATTGGCCTATAGTTGGACAGCTGACAGGGGTTGAGGTTTGATAGTTTTTTAGGGTTTTTTAATCAGGGGTTTGATAATTGCTAGTTTAATTTAGATTTAGGTACATCGCAAGTCCTAAAGGAAGAAGGGGTCTAGTACATAAGTTGATGATTTTGATGAGAAAATTAGTGAAATTACTTTCTATGGTTGTCTTGTTTCTAGTTAATTTTGCTACAAATATTAAATAAGTGTAGCGGAACACTGACTCTAAGCATCAAGTCACCTGATCAAGTTCTGTGGGGACAGACAGTGATCCAATCAAGGTTGATAACCCAGGGAGATTATTTATAAAAGTATGTATGGTAGCTGACATGAATGTATGTTTGATGTGGCAGCGTGGTAAAGTTCATATATTATGACTAAAATACATTTTAAATGAGATGAGGTAGTGATCTGAGATAGCTTCAGACTGGGTTAGTGAGACAACATTGTCTATATTTAATCCAAATATTAGTATTAAATCAAGAGTGTGTCCACCATCATGAGTGGGTCCTATTATGTTCTGGTTAATTCCTACTGAAACCAGAATGGACAGAAGTGCTGTTCTCAAAGGGTCTTGTGGATTATCAAAATGAATATTAAAGTCTCCAACAATTAATACTTTGTCTACAGAAACAGCAAGGTTTATCTGAAATATACAAATTCATGGGGGGGGTGTCTGTTAATAATAATTGGTGGAATCGACTGGGTAGACTTCTTTTTTGTGGATACATATGTTATGTTACAGTAGTATAAAGAACTTCAAATGCTTCAAGGTCCAGGTTTTTGTCTGGCACCTAGAATATCATTATAAATAACTGTGATCCTCCTTTGCCAGTCAGATCAGGGCAATGTATATAACTGTATCTGGGAGGACTATCTTTATTTAATTCTACATACTCACTTGGTTTAATCCAAGTTTCTGTTAAACACAGATCAGTAATAGTTTCATTTACAATAAGCTCTTTAGATGGAAGAGATCTCATATTTAACAATTCTAGCTTCAGATCAGACATGTTAATTGGGTTAATAAAACAAACTATGAGTATTTCAACTTTTTTTGCTTAGCTCATGGAACAGTCACAGTCTCAATATGGTGGAAACTGAGTGATGACTCAAGGCAGCTAGCAGCTAGCAGACGGTCGGTTTAGCCTGCTTGTCTGCTCCCTGGCCTTGGCTATGGATCGTCACGGATTAACTAGGCCTGTTCTGAGACTATGAGCTACGCTGCATGAAATGTGAGCAGCACCTTCCTGAGTGAGATGGATACTGTTTTGCACTAACAGGTCAGCCTTTCCCTCAGAACTACTCCAGTTATCTATAAAGCCCACATGTTTTTCAGAGCAGCACCTGGACATCCAGCAGTTCAGCAACCATAACCTGCTGTAAGATACATCTCCACTGGGGCCAGAGCATATTTCTGCATTGTACATCACCTTTGTTAATTTACACAATTCTACAATGTTACTTTTAGTAACCTCTGACTGATAGAGGTGTATATCATTAGCTCCTGTGTGAATGTCTATCTTTGAAAACCTATGCTTGCCTAAGACCCTAAGATTACCTGCTATGTCTGTTGCCCTGGCTAGCTGTACACACCTAACTAGTGCTGCTGGTGCCCCTAAAGGTCTAGCTAATTTCATGTGCCATAAGATAGTGTCCTATAACCAGAGCTCTTTCAGGCTTCTCAGTCGGTGCTTCACCGAGGAGAGCAAACCTGTTAGACATGTGAAGTGGAGAGGAGTGGTGCTCCCATGGGCAAGACTTAGCATTAGGCTGCAATTAGGTTTTGCAATTAGGCTGCCGGATCTTCACCCATTCAGCCTGCTATGAGGGCTGTAATGCCTCAGGCATCTTGTATTTCCCCTACCAGAAATATATGCTACTCTCACTCTCGCTAACCCTCTCTGTCTGGATGCGCACCTCTAGAGCTGCAATCTTCTCCATCAGGGAGCTAACTAACATACACTTATCACAAATAAAGCTACTACTAATGAAGGAAGAAGAATGACTAAACATCTTGCACTCAACACACTGAACAAGCTGAATGTTTGCCATGTTAAACAAGTCGAGGCTTTGTTGAGATGATTTTAGGCAGATCCGACATAGATGGCCTCCTCTTGCTGTCTTAGACAAAAAAAGAAAAAGCAATCTCTGAGAAAGTGAAAATGTGTCAGAAGCTGAAAGTGAAAAATACAAAAAAAAAATGATAGCACAAATTATAGATGAAAAAGAAAAAAAAATCAGTATAATTTAAACCCTGACACAGGCAAGAAACTCCCAGCAAATGATTTGAAAACACGAACAGGAAAACATTAGCAAAACACAGGCAGGCAGAAACAAACTTGGATAATCCATATTCAAAACCAGAAATACAAGCAAAACCAGGAAGTAACATGGAAAACACTAAACAAGGTCTAGGAAACACAGATTTTGGAAACAGGGGAAAAAAGGCATAGTCTTAATAACATACAGTGCACGATAAGCATAGCATGAGGATGTACACTGCCTGGCCAAAAAAAAAGTCACTGTTTAGATTTTAATAGGCAAATACATAAGAGTCTATGAAAGGATCATTATTAGAGTGATTATAATGTTTCTAGCATGTTATATGTTTGGCAACAGTTCTTTTAATCTTAAAAGATGAAGTGTGTAGCTTTTTAGTTCTTTAATAACCATGTAGAAAGACGTATCATGGCCATATTCCAGGCCGAGAGTCATCAGGGTTAAAATTGTGAAAGAATGGTTCAGAGAGCATAAAGAATCATTTTCACACATGAATTGGCTCCTCTGAGTCCTGACCTTAACCTCAGTGAAAGTCTTTGGGACGTGCTGGAGGAGACTTTAAACAGTGCTCAACTCTTTCATTGTCAGTACAAGATCTTGACCAAAAATTCATGCACCACTTGATGGAAATAACATCACAATTTATTTCCATCAAGCGATGCATCAGTTTCAAATCCCAGAGAATCTGTGGCAAGACCTGAAAATTGCTGTCCACCAATGGTCTCCATTCAGTCTGACTGAATTTAAGCAATTGTACCAAGAAGAATTGGGCTAAAATATCTGGATCCAGATGTGCAAAGTTTAAATATTTTTTCATCAGGAGGCTTGCAGCTGTAAATGCAACCAAGGGTAGTTGTGCCAAGCCCTGACTCAGGGGGATGAATACTTATGCAACCTACATTTTTTTAAAATTAGCATTTGTAGCATTTGTGTTACAATAAAAATATTTTTTTTTAGATCCTGGGGGTGGCAGCTATTGAGGACCGTTTACAGGAAGGTGTCCCAGAGACCATTGTCAGCCTTCGACGGGCAGGGGTGAAAGTGTGGGTGCTGACTGGAGATAAGACAGGTACTGTGATTTCTACAAAGGTTCCTAATCACAATACAGAATCATATAGTACTAGTGATGCGAATTCTGCCTCTTTCAGGTCACCGATAAGTGCAGTTTCACAAATGGCTCGTTTGTCTTTTTAAACCTGACAAAATGTTGACCAGTTGAATTAAAGCTGAAAGTCTGCACCTCAGTCACATCTTGATTGCTTCATTTCAAAACCATTGTGGTGGTGTACATGTCACAGTTCAAATAGTTATGAACCTGACTCTGTGATGGGTTCTTGGTACGGTTCCAATCAAACTCTAGTGTAGTGAGAAAGCATTTTGATCCTGAATTGGCCCAAATACAGGAAGTGAACCAATCATGTCGTGTGTTGTGGGTTGTGGACGTTTGAGTTCGTTTCCATTGTCGTATTTCTGACCAATGAATGAAGGAGTTTTATACATGCATTTTGTGGTTTGTTTAATTATGTGCAGTGAGAAAACAAAACAAATCAAATAGCAAACAAACCAAAAGTATCAATTTCATTCGGACTCAGGAACCTGAATAATAGGTGTGAAAACACCCTTAGGTCCTGGTCCTTCACTAACGTGTGAAGTTTGGTCTAAATACGTAACACTTCCTGTTTGGCAACTTTGCTGTCATATTTGATTGTGTGTTTTGGATGAATTGTCCCGCATATTAAAAATCCAAGAAACAAGTTTTTCTTCGGGTTGGCGTCATGTAAACTTTGTGATGATTGGACTAAATTTGTAGGAAAAAAGTTGTTGTAGAAAAAAATAAAAATAACAGAAAATCCAATATGGCAGAAATTAACATCATGACCAAAGAAATCAGAGGAAAGTGGAATCGTGTTTCTGCAACATTGCATTGCAAAGTTATTATTGCAAATGCATGTCCAAATTTGCCCTGTTTTTGGCACTAGAGCACTTGAAGGTTGTACACCAAAATTGCTTTGTAGGTTGCTGAATTGTCCCCCGCAGCTTAGATGTGGAAAAGAGGTTTTCTTGGAATCATTTGGAGCAATTTACACTGCAAGACACGGTATCTCCTTAATAGAGGGTGACTAATTTCTCTATCTTAACCTGAACAGAAACAGCTGTGAATGTGGGTTATGCCTGCAAGTTGATGGATCCACATACAAAACTGCTTCAAGGCGAGGAGCTCAGGTCAGGTGTATGGATGCATCCACACACATACATTTGTATTCATATACAAACACACTTTTTAAACTGACTAATGCACCAATGTAGTGATGGATATCTTAACATTTCATTTTCAGAGAGATTCTTCAGTCTCCCTGCCCAGAATTATGTTTCAATAAGGGTAAAGTGTCTCATGTGTGGAGCACGCACAAAATGTCTCAGTGGCATGAAGCTGCCATTGTTGTTGATGGATTTGAACTTGTGAGTATCTGATTTTGTGAATACATATATGTCATGTCATGTCATATGTCACTGTCAGTCTTTGCTGAGCATTTTGCCAAGTTATGTCAGAAGAAACAGGAATATTCTGCAAATCTTCAGGCAGTTCCTTTTCCCCCAGTATTCAGCTTAATTTTTCTGTAAAATGCAAGGCAGCTTGTTTTCCAGTGTGTAGGCAGCAAACAAGGTTTTGTAAAAATTAAAGAAGGTGGAGTTACGAAGCTTATGGAAAAACTGAATTTTAGTCTGTAGGTGACTATGGAATCAATAGTTTGCCCAAAGTATCCTACTCAAGTTCTATAGTTCCTGTATTACATCATGTCCACCCCAGTACTCCTTTTCTTGATTTTTTTTTTTTGTAGGAAGAACTGATCAAGACACCTGAGATGGGTGCCAGGTTTGTGTCTTTGTGCAACCAGTGCCAGTCAGTGCTGTGTTGCCGTGTGACCCCAGGGCAGAAGGCTAAAATTGTAGAGCTGGTGAAGAAGTTTGCTTCCTCCATCACAATGGCAATAGGAGATGGTGCCAACGATGTGAATATGATTAAGAGTAAGGAGCAGAGAAAGACTAAATTGGAGTATCAAAAAAAAAGACAAGATGTTTTTAATTTTTTTTTTAAATAGATATTGTACTGGTCAGATATGTTAATCCAATATTGTCAAAAACTAGTGTCCAGAACTTAAAAAGTGACTACAACTCTCTCTCTTTTCCACATATCAACACAGTGGCACATATAGGGGTTGGTATACGTGGTGTAGAAGATGGTCAGGCTGTACAGAATGCAGACTTTGCACTGGCACAGTTTCGCTTCTTGCAAAGACTGCTGCTGGTCCATGGCCACTGGTCTTACCACCGCATCTGCAGCTTTCTGAGTTACTTCCTGTATAAAACCACTTCCTTCGCTCTGGTGAACATCTGGTTCAGCGTGTACAATGGCTTCAGTGCCCAGGTAAACCTGCAGAGCTGCCTTTGATTGACTGAATTTTAACCCTTAGATGCATAAATATAAACACATTTTCCCAGGAGTTGGGTAAAAAACGCTTACTATACAAAATCCCATTACCTGCATATAAAAATCGAACCAGTTTTTTATTTATTTATAAGTGCCTGTACTGTGTTTTTTGTCATTTTTTTGTATACTGAACCTCAATCCTTATTTAACACCGAAGTAACTGATAGTACAAAAGTATTTCAGTATCTTTCAGTTTTGCCTTTTTACACACAATTCACAGTTCTTATCAAAGGTGAGTTTTGAGTCAATGACTGTGCCCAAGAGCTTATCCAGACCTGCCAACCTTTATCCATTTTGCATAGGAGCTATGCTGCTACAGGTTACCACTCAAAAATAAGCCAAAAGCATAGTCTTTCTCTTTTCCCCAATATCTGTCATAGCCTGAAAATGTTTTCCACTTAAAAGATAAGCTAATGTGTTTCCCTCACTTTCAGTCAAATTAAATGGAGAATTCTGTTAGTTCATTGTTATGAAATAAAATCTATCAGTGTGTGTTTCACTCAGCTAATATTAGACACATATAAATTTAACACCAGTTAATTATATTTATTAGAGATGCCACAAAAAAGTTTTGGCCTAAAATGGCCTACTTGCATTTTTTTCACCCATTCTAACTTTGGCCTATTTGTTCTAACGGCACAAATAGGCCAAAGTTGCCTTCCCTCCATCACTTAACACTGCCGGCCGCATCTTTGCTGAGACAGAAACGATTTGCACTGCACTCAGCTAAACTTCCAAGTGTGTGCCTGTCACCACTGCATCCAACTAATCAGGCTACAAGCTGCTAACATTCAGGATGGTACTGGCTGATGTGTAATACAAAATCAAGAAATGCTTCAAGATTCTCTCCAAGGGAATGGCTGGATTAAAATCATACATAGTTCAGTTAGAAATATTAAGGCTGAAGCCTTATACTATGGCTCATGCTCTTCAGCAGAGCCCTCCTTATAGCTCAGGGTCCAAGCCCTCCACGTAGTACTCGACCGTCAATTGGATCCCGACTCTGTAGCATCCAGAAAAGGACCCTTCGTCAGCTCACAGACACAGTTGGCAGGCTCTGGCCTAACCACTGCAGCTCCCCTTAAAATGGCAGCCCAAATAGGTTTAGATACTGTGGTTCGATCCATAAGACTGGACATGCTCTTCTGCTTGCTGGTCACCGATGTGGTACTGAGGCCCCTTACTATGAGCCTCGGTTAGAAGTAGACAGACAGGATTGGCCTGAACCTCAGATGTACATAGTGATGACTAGCTGACAAAAGCTTATATTGCCAGAGTATATTAGCAGCTTACAAACCACTGACCAAAAAAAAAACCCCAAAAACTAAGTAAAAGTTCAGTGAACAGGGTTGCCTGGTTCTGCGTGTAATATCCACGTATTGCAGATGGTACTGTATACCGCAAATCAGAAATGTGCATTTCCTCTTTTTTGTGGTTTTTGAGTTGTTGTTGAAGTAGGCATTTTGAACAAACCTGGCAACCCTCCTCACAGCATGTTTTCCTTTAAAGCTCTACATTAAAATAAATACCGTATGTTGCATAACTTTTTTGTTTCCTCCTGCAAGATCCACACCTATTGTGAAGCTTTTCGGCAAATTTTCAATAAAAAGATAAATAAAGAAAAATACTCTGCCTCCTTAAGGCTAACTTAAGGCTAACAAAAGACTGCGGCTAAAGTATCAGAAGACTACAGTATCAATATCCTCTTCCCACTGTAAAATAAAATTTTGAACATTCAGTTTTTTTAAATATAAAATGTGAATTTTTCTTTTAAATATCAAAAAATAAAAAATTGTGCTCACCTCTGATCAAAACGTTTCTGAACACAGGAACGTGAACATGAAGTCACACAATACAGCTATTTATTTTTTGGGATAGTGCCTCTGGTGTTGGAAGTAATAACAGTGCGACAAATTATGTAACAACGACTTGTCTGATAGCAGTTACACAACTTATATGTAAATTATTTTGCAATTCTGAGATGTTACTTACGTGTAATATTTGGACTAAAACATACCTTCTGTTGTTTATCATCTAGCTTATGTATGAGAGCTGGTTTATTTCCCTCTACTCCATTTTGTACACGTCCCTGCCTGTTCAGTGCTTGGGTTTGTTTGAACAGGTGAGTAGAACAGCTGATCTGATCAGAACCTTACAGTGATTTTCATTTGCTGAATGATTCACATGAATCTGGGTACTGGTGCAGAACATGAGTGCTGAGAGCTGTCTTGGCTGGCCAGAGTTCTACATGGTTGGACAGAAGCAGGAGCTTTTCAACCCCCTCACCATATGTGTGACATTGCTCTACTCCATCTACACCTCCATCATCCTCTTTTTCTTGCCCTTTGGGGTATTTCAGGATTCAGACCTAGACTATCAGACTTTGGCTGTTACTGTGGAAATGTCAGCTGTTTTCTCAGTTACTGTTGAGGTATTTTTATTCTCAAAACTGTTCTAATCTTTCAGAAGAATTTGAATGTGAATTTTCTGCTTTGAATTTTATACATGTATATTAATTTTTGTTTTTTACATGTGTCTCTTAGATCATTCTACGGACTACATACTGGACCAAGTATAATTTTGCTGCAGTGTTTGTCAGTCTGGTTCTGTTTTTCTTATCCACCATTATCCTTCATGGTCCTCGTCTGTTTACATCTTCCCCCAAAGACTACAGTTTCTTTGGTATTCT
>CM040985.1:24148253-24171750 GCA_022985145.1 Pangasius djambal | reverse complement strand
GTGTGTGTGTGTGTGTGTGTGCGATTTCACCCAGACTGGCTCCCAGGGACCCTGCGTAGGATAAGCGGTACAGAGAATGGATGCATGGATGGATGGATGGAGTCACAGAATTGTGACTATAATGCAACTGCTAATAAATTATACTTCTACAACCTTTTATCTCAAGATCACCTTTAAACATCGCATAGTTGTGACTTAGTGCTTCTGTTTCCACACGGTGTTCTTGTCGGCGAGAAAGGGCCACTCCGAGAGAACGTCTCAGGCTGAACAGGACGGTGCGCCTGCTGTGCTGCTGTGGCTCGGTTAGGGGTCGGACATAAGCGGAAGCACAAAGTCGCACAAAAGGGTCATAACTGTGCGATATCAATACGATATAAACTCTCAATTTTCTTGCAATTGCGACTTTTTTTTTTTTTTTTTACTGAAATCTGCGTATTATTTTCTCATACCTGGAGTAAACAAGCTTCCATAGATATGAAACGCTACAGAAATGATATTTAGTTACGTAAACATTTTATACAATGCATATGCCATAGCACTAAAAGTAGCACAATGCTAAACACAAGATATTAATATAAACCAAAGGAGTTCACTCTGTTTAAGGCGCCTGACCAGCCACATTCTTCACACTGAAATGAAACGCTAAAGCATCACGTAGAAGATCTGCACAGAGGCTCCTTCTCTACTCGAACAGTCTAATTATATTCACTACCTAACAGCAAAGTCCTGCAGGAGGACAGCTGTTTGTTCACGGAAAACTCTGGTATAGCTGATTTTTTTCAGAATTTTTTTTTTTTACTCATTTAAATAGCATGGACAATATTTAGAACATGATTAAAAATGTCTGAAGGATAAAAAAAAAATATTCAAATGTTCAAATCTCCATCTGTTAACTGCTAGGGACCCAGTCTGTAGAGAGCACATACTGTATGGTTTCATTTCAAAGTGAAGAGTTTGTAATGACTACATTCAGTATTTATGGAGAGGGTAAAGGAGCACACGGGACGAACGTAAGTCTCAGTAGTAAAGTGAAAGCTTTCTGGCCTGCCAAGCCACGTTTTTTTTTCTTCTAATCCGCTTTCAGCTGTGCCTGTCAGTCAAAGACCCGTTTCTGACGCAGAACATGAGCCTCTGACAGTCCAAGTTTGCGATATCCACTCTTTCCCTGATCATGCCAGGTGAGTAATGAGCCATTTCTATATCATAGTGACAATTACTTCTGATTCTTTATATACAGAATATATGCATATTTATGTACACATGTATTCGTACATGTCATTTTAGCTCTCCGCAGTTTGACCTAAAGTCTATTTTAAGCCATGTTGAAAGTGTCGTGGGACTCGTACAGCCGATTTCGATGCATTGCTGAAAAATCTATGGCGTCTAGGCATCAAGAAACGACTTATTCAGAAGTGCCAAACTACAGAGTTGTGTTTTCACTCTTCTAAAACAACTGATTTGGCTCTGGATATATTAGTTGATCAGCTAAATCTGGTGTGTTATGCTAATCTTTGCTGTGGCCCTCCAGGACTAGCTTCTGAAAGTGTTAGCACTGGAATTGTTTATTAATTTGTTCTCCTGATGTTAGTTTTGCTTTAAAATCATTGATGTTACTGTACTGTACACAATATTGAATACTGGCAGGTGAAAAGATTGCTAACGTAGCCTCTCCTTGAATGCGTAAAAATCACGAGTGAAAGCTGTAGCCTTGTAATAGTAACGCTACCAACAGCTACAAAAAACAAAACAGCAATTCTAAGCCAAGGATTATATCACTATTTAGGAACATAACCATGTTATTTGTAAATGGGACAGTTATTCACACGTATACTCACCGGCCACTTTAATAGGAACACCTGGTTTCAGTATTTCTGAAACTGCTGATCTCCTGGATTTTCACACACAACAGTGGTGCAAAAAACAAAAACAAAAACAAAAGTCAGTTCTGCAGGCAGAAACTTATTCATAAGAGCGGTCAGAGTGTATTGAGCTGACGGGAAGTCTATGGTAACTCAAAAAAACAAAAAAAATACCACACTCTTTACAGCCGTGGTGAGCAGAGAAATCTCAGAATGTACAACACTTGAGGTGGATGGGCCACACCTGCAGAAGACCACATCAGGTTCCACTCCTGTCAGCCGAGAACATGAATCTGAGGCTCACTGAAACTGGACAGCTCAAGACTGGATAAACAACAAACATTCTTGGTCTTTTTCCAATCTTCAACTGTCTGGGTTTGGGTGAGCTTGTGCCCTGGATGTTTTTTTATTTCTTTCTCCACACCGTTCTGTGTAAACTCGACAGACTGCGTGAAAATCCCAGATGATCAGCAGTTTATGAAGAACTCAACAGCCATGCCACGATCAAAATGACTGAGATCACATTTTTTCCCCCCATTCTGAAATTTGACATCAACTGATTGACCGAAAATTCCATAAATGTGCAGGTGTACGGTTGTTTCTAATAAAGTGGACAGTGAGTGTATATAAAGTTTGTTCATCCCATAGAGAAATATAGCCGGATTCTACCCATTAAGTCTTTGAGTGAGGTAGAAAACCCATGGAAAGGAATTAGCCTGAACCGCTGCATACTGGTGGCAGTGGCCATTGTGGTGCTCAGCTCTGGGGCTGAACTAGTAAAAGGTGAGTCATTTACATATGTACTGTTCAAGACATTTTCTCCAGGTTTTTTTTTTTTTAAATATTCATTACTTGTGTTTTTAGAGACATTGGAGCCTTTTTTCAACGTGGCAGAAGAGGCGGATGTCCAGGATGAGGTAAAAGTCCCCTGCCTAACAGTCACTTTAAATTTAGAGGCTCATAGTAATAAATCCTCTCTATTTTTCTGTTGTTTTTTTTTTCAGTTTGAAGAATCGTGGTGGGACAGTCTGGCATTTTGGAATTGGGGAGAAGATGAAGAAATTGATCAGTTTAGCAAGAACAGAGCAGCCATGCAACCTGGAGAAAGGCCCAAAGGAGTCCGGAAGAGACTTCCTGAGAGACTCCTAAAAGAAAGGAATTAAATGTGCTAATAGGGCCATAATTGGAGGGAACCACGAAATACGATAACAGTCAAATAAATGAGCAATCATTGTATCTTGAATAAGGACAACGTGATGTATTTTTGTTTATTGCTGATATCTCCAAATATACAAAACCTATAAATACACAACAAATGAGACATTTAGATACATGTTCTCTTGGTGCTATTTAGCATATGTAGTTGATTCAAAAGTAGCATGCACAAGCACTGATGTTACTAAATATGAACACAAATCAACCATTCATTAGAGGGAAGAACCACTTTTTGACATTTATACATGTCTAATTGTAGCCTTTGATAATTACTGCATCATTATTTCGGTTTGTTGACTTATTATACATGCTAAAATGCTTTACCTAAGAGTCTTATGCGATGTCTAGTAGCTTACAGTTCTGCACTTTGTATTTTGAGAAGAATGTGTGCACTTGCAAAAATAAATGTAATATAAGGTAATGTGTGAGGCATCTTTATCATATATATAATGTACATATGTGTTTATCTCGTTACTGATATTATCAGCGACATCCACACTCCTTAGCTACCATATTGGTCTTGTAAGAAATGGTGGTGGAATCACTGTACAGCTCAATCACACACAGGTCATCATACGCCACGGGCACACAGCAGAGTGTACGATTTAGAGGCTGTCCACTCTGGAAGTGGCTGTTCAGTAGGATGGCATGGTTGTTACCGTTGATCAGCGGGAAACCACACGCTCCTTCACAGTTGTTAATGTTGGCCGTGGCAGGTTCCAAAAGGTACTTCTCCAGAGACACGGTGAAACTCTCAAGGTGACACTGACTAAGTCTTGTGGGTCCTTCCTGGCCAGCTCGGGCTGCCCTCTGCGCTCGTTCTACTGCCCAAAGACTCAGCACAGACTGCAAGGCCTTCAGCAGTAAGAGGGCTCTGTACTGGACCTCACGTTGGTTCTCCAAACCTTTGTAGATGAGATAAAGTTATGTCTTAGGTAAGCTTCTAAGTTTTTAAAATGCACATTTACAGTAACTTACAGACAGCAAGAACAGTAAACTGATCACCTGTTTCCAGCTCTTCTCCATCTTCAGGAAGTGCACTGAGAACACAGAGAATCCGCAGCGTATCTATTGCACCACGTCCAACTTCTTCCCTCCGCACTTGGGCTAAAGCCTCATCTAGTTTTAATTTCAGCACAGAGAGCAGCGATGGCTTTAGGGCCAGCTCCACTCGGTGGGTCCTCAGTCCAGAGCTTTGGTGGGTGAAGTAGAACACAGTTGGGCCTGAGGAATTGACAAGCTCAAGAAGAAGGGACTCGCTCGAAGACACTCCAAGAGTTAAAGGAGGCAGAGAGTGAAGAACACTGGGGCTGACTGTCCTGACCTCATCTTGTACAAGTAGTGGATTTCCTTGAGGGGAGACTTCATTTAAGAACTTCTGTAGTTCACACAAGAAGAGAAATGTTCTGGAAGAGGGCAGAGGGCTACGTCAGAGTATGTCGACGGAATGCTTCAATGAAACAAATGCAAGATTTACATTTTAAATATATTTATATTTTATAGCTGTGACGTGCGAATTGCTGATGAACATACCCATTTGAATGAGGTACATTTTCACTGTCAGGTTTTTTGGGAAACAAAAGAATCACTGGATTCCGTGCATTATTGGACCTGGTGCTCCTCCGATACATGATGGCCTGAAATTCAGACAAACCTATTTCCTTCCCTAAAAATAGTGCAAACATTTACATCCACTGACCTTCAGGAATAGCCCTAGCTACAATATTAATTACAGAAAATATGTCATCACCACTGTCATGCTGAACGTCCATCCTCAGTTTTATATGCTCAAGACTGAAGCTTTCTATCTGAACTCCAGTAAGAACCAGGAAATGTGTTGCCTGAGAAACACACACTGTCTGGCAAAAAATGAAAAAGGAGAAGCAACTGTCAACACAAAACATCACAACCATGATGATATGATCAGTAAACTGGAACTATTGAGTTCCTATTAATGTATTATTATTATTATTATTATTATTATTATTAGTAGTAGTAGTAGTAGTAGTAGTAGTAGTAGTAGTATTACCTGGTTGTTTGGCTGAAGGACATGACTGCTGAATTTTATTTTCAACTCATCTGTGTTGCAGGAGTCGATAAAAAACAGGAGCATCATGGAAGCCAGTGTGGTTTGTTGATAACACTTCCCAGGTTTTGCGAAATGTAGGCTCACTGTCAAAGTCCCGTCCTCTTCAACATCCCAATGTTCTTAAAAAAAAAAAAAAATTAAAAATGTAAAAAACAATCCTATACCACTGTCTTTGACCAGATATGTACATTACTTGAAAATGTATATCCACAGGAGTATTAAATTAGAGCACTAGTACCTCTTTTGCTGCGCAAACATTCTGGGCCGTTATTCTCTTCCTGCAGCATCTGCGTTATTAGTGATAAAAACTGGGAATACTGCACACCATCATACTGTGAACACAATCCAAACTGAGCTAATTCCTGCTTCACCAGCTCACGCTCCTTACTCCAGCCATTTCTTAAAGCAAGGAGGACCTCACGTAGTGCATCAGGGTGATGCTGTTTCTCCACAACACATGGCATGTCCTCCAAAAGTTGCTTTACGGGAGAAAGCATGCAACTGGCAGGTCCTCCAGAGCGCACATGCTTTTCCCTTTCAGTTCGGTTTTGTCCTGTGAACGGGTGCACGATACGTTAGTGAGACTGCTAGAGATACTGCACATAGGCAGCTAACTGAATAAAATACTCCTACAGCAGTGCAAACTCCCACTCCAATCAAGTGTCAGAATTTCAGCCAAGGCTTTGCTACATGCTAGATTTCACCTATAGAAATCTGAAGAAAATAGAAGCATCAGAAGCATCGGAGGTGACTGACCTGACTGTGACTGGACTGGCATGAAGTCCTCGCCTGGGTTAAGCTCCGTCTCTGCAGTACCAAGTGGCCCCGAGACCACCGTTAGTGGCAGAAGCAACAACGGCCAAAAGCACATCTTAACACCCATTTCCTTTGAGTCACAGCCGTGCCAAGTCCTTGTTTGGGAGAGGTTCAACAATGGAAACGGGTTTTATACACAACTTCTGCATTCCTGAAGGAAACAAGGCTGCCAAAATAGCTTCAGAGTACCATGTCCTTGAATGGAGGGATTTTAATGTGTGCCTTTTGTTGTACAAAAGGGGGTCGAAGCAGACGGTGTGAATGTGGAGAAACACTATAATAGCCTACCACAGAAAGATAAAGCAAGTCAGACAGACAACGGATTACTGTGCTGACACCGGGTGTATTAAATCAAAAGCCGATAGCTTGGGTCGACAACAAAGGTTAAGGCATTCCAAAAAATAATAAATCTCTTTTTTTCATGCATCATATCCAGTTTTTCATGTCATTTCTCACAAACATTGTAAAACATACTGGATGTATTAATGTATTAATGCATCTGACCGCATCTGACTGGTCTAATTCTTTAATAATAATAATAATAATAATAATAATAATAATTGCAAGCAACGATTTGCCTAAATTTGATGGCAATGCGTCGAGCCGTTGCTGAGGTATTCACTTCCTCACTTCCTGTTTTTAGTAGCCCCCTCCCAAGTTGCACATAAAGTCAAAGATTGTTAACAGCAGGACATGGCGCTTGACATATATGACAGGTTTGGTGTCACAGAGTTGCTGATTGTCCCTGTTTGGTGACTTGGCAGTCAAACTCACTTTTGGTATGGATGAACTGTCCTGTATATCAAACAGAACAAGTGAAAAAACATTTCTTGTTAAAACCCAAAATAGCTGACATCCTGTTGGGACAAATCACAAATTTGTTCACGTTCAAGTTTTCAAAATCAAGAAAGCTCAGGGATTTTTTCAGGGAATCAAGAGAAAGGAGAATCGTGATTTGATGCTGAGCGGCTCAGAAGTTGAGCATTTGTAAATTAGACTTTAAAGAAATGTATTACATTTAAATAAAACGTCTCTAATCCCTTAGGAACTGGAATGTCACACACACACACACACACACACAGTTTGGTCTAAATACATCACGTCATTTCTGACATGTCCTCGCCTCCTGTTTGTCTTTCCAGTCAAATTCTTTTGCATGTTATGAATAAACTTTCCAAACATTTCAAAAATCTAATCACAAATCCAAAAAAAAAAAAAAAAGGTTCAGGCTAGCCTCACATTGCTCTGATCCAAATTTTGAAATGATTTGACAAAACTGAAATAGAAAATAGTGGAATTGCGTTTCTACGACATTGCATTGTGGAGTAATTATTGCAAATGTATGTCCAAATTTGTCTTTTCGGTGACTCTAGAGAGGTGAACGCCAGAACTGCTGTGAAGAACATACAACATCTGTACTTGGCCCTCTAATAATAAGAACGCTTTCATTACAACATACTCACTACTAATCACAGGTAAAGCAGGTGAATCCAGTAAGTTAGCTCTGTCATGAAATAGACTTTGCCCCAGTTGTCAACAGGGTGACTTAGAAACTGAGATATGCTTCAGTATGACTGGACAACAACTGCAGAACACACACAGCTGCAAATGTTTTGAAGTTTTTCAAGGTCTTTGTTCTGGCAAGCCTAACCGTATGAGACGATCCCCCCAACACACACACACACACACACACACACACACACACACACACACACACACACACACACACACACACACCATTTCTAAAATAAGAAAAAGTGAGCATAAACCTGCACAGAAGGGTTGAAAATTTAACATGCATATACAGTTGTGTTCAAAATAATAGCAGTGTGTGTAAAAAAGTGAGTAAAGCTCAAAATCCTGATAATAACTTTTATTTCAATGCACACAAATGCATTGGGAACACTGCACATTCTATTCTAAATCAAGACATGAAGAAAAATGTATCAGATTTGTTATTACTTTACAGAAAGTGAAGAAAAAGGAATATTAGGCTGTTCAAAAAAAAATAGCAGTGTCTTCACTTTTCTACTGTATAAACTGAAAAATGCTTGAAGATTTAGCTTTCTTGTGAATCACTCAGCTAATATTTAGTTGTTTCTGAGAACTGCTTCACATCTGTGTTGCATGGAGTCGACCAGCTTCTGGCACCTGTGAATTCCAGGTATTCCAGCCCAGGACGATTGCACTACATACCACAGTTCCTCTGCATTTCTTGGATGTGCCTCAGAAACAGCATTTTTGATGTCACCCCACAAGTTTTCTATTGGATTAAGGTCTGGAGATTGGGCTGGCCACTCCATAACGGTAATCTTGTTGGTCTGGAACTGAGATGCTGCTCGCTGACTGGTGTGTTTGGGGTCGTTGTCTTGTTGAAACACCCATTTCAAGGGCATTTCCTCTTCGGCATAAGGCAACATGACCTCTTTAAGTATTTTAATGTACTCAAACTGAGCCATGATCCCTGGAATGCGATAAATAGACCCAACACTGTAGCATGAGGAACATCCCCATATCATGATGCTTGCGCCACCATGCTTCAGTGTACTGTGGCCTGAATTCAGTGTTTGGGGGTCGTGTGACAAACTGTCCGCGGCCCCTAGACCCAAAAAGAACAATCTTGCTTTCATCAGTCCACAAAATATTGCGCCATTTCTCTTTAGGCCAGTCAGTGTGTTCTTTGGCAAATTGTAACCTCTTCAGCACGTGTTTTTTTTTTTTCCAGCAGTGCGACTTTGCGGGGGCTTCTTGCCGATAGCTTGGCTTCACATAGGCGTCTTCTAATTGTTACAGTACTCACAGGTAACTTTAGACGTTCTTTGATCACCCTGGAGCTGATCATTGGCTGAGTCTTTGCCGTTTTGGCTATTCTTCGATCCATTCGAATTGTAGCTGTCCGTTTTCTTCCACGTCTTTCTGGTTTTGGTTGCCATTTTAAAGCATCTGATATCATTTTCTGCACTTCTTTATATGTTTTTCCCCTCTCTAATCAACTTTTTGATCAAAGTACGTTGTTCTTCTGGTCTGGAACGACCCATTTTACTCAGCTTTTCAGAGAAAAATGCGCAGTACAACATTTACTGCCTTCGTGCTTAAATAAGGGCCACTTGTTTGACACCAGTTTTTTTCCACAGAATGATTTGCCTCTCTAATTGAACTCCACACTGCTATTATTTTGAACATGCCCTTTTCAATTACTCAGAATCAGCAGCGTGCATGTCATGACTGTTGGGTCTGTTTGGTTTTCTATTACCCTACTACACCTACTAGTAAAACATTTGCCATGCAGAAATATAATTTCTACCAAAAAGTGATTGATCTGGTTAGTGATGTTGGACTGCTATTATTTTGAACACAACTGTATGTAGCTGTATGTGTAAGTGTAACAGCGGACACGTTTCTTTTAAACACCACCATTCAGTGTTTATTCTTTAATGGATGCCATTTTAGTTCAATAGGCAAATGGAACATATAGTCCAATAACAGAGTAGCAAACACTTCTACAATAATTATATTTTTCCCCTCCACAAATATTTCAGAGCAGAAAGGTGAGGGGCAATTTCCCGAACAGTCAGGCCCATGTCTGGCCAAGGCTGTGATAAGAGATGAACAGTACGTACTGCTCTGCAGTGGCAACACAAAACAGCTCAGAGAGCCCATGCTTAGTGCGGCATCATCTCCTTCAACATTCACACGGTGACATTTTCTGCAAACGAGTATTTATTTTACACAATTTAACCTCTAATGCACTAAGTGCCAATAGTCAGTGTCAGCTGCCAAAGTGTATGTATGTGTGAACAGAGGCACATGTAAGAAATGCAGTTCATTTGAACACCAAACCTGAACAAGGTGTAAAAATAAATTGACACACAAACAGATTGAGGCAAACAAGGTTTTTTTTTTTTATTTTATTTATTAGAAACACTTCATTAAGCAATAGAACCAGCACCAACAACAGCAATTAGAACACTGGTGAAGATTTATTGCACCATCATCCTGTAACTGTTCTATGTGGAGAGTGGAAGTTTGGTCATTCAATATAACAGCAAATGCAACAAAGTTACTTTTCTCTTACAGATAACTACGATCATCTTTATAACTTAGTGTGAAGAAAACAATACAGGTACAGAAATGCACACAACGTGGCTAGAGAAAGCTGGCAGACATTAGAAAAGGGGAGAAATCCTCACGATCTATTAAAGAATGCAAGAAAAGAACATTGTTTCTCTAAACCCACTGAGAAGGTGGGCAATGTGTATAATCGTTCCCTTTATATTTGAGACGACTTGTGAAGTCAAACCGGTAAGGCATCTTCCTGAGACTACAGATCTAAATGTATCTTTACAGTTTATGCCAACGTTACGAACACGTGCCAACTGAAGTTGCCTTGAAACGTACAATTCTAATCTTGCATGTACCTGAGTAAATATATACTACCCTATTCTACTGTCGTGTTAATAAGAATTACACAAGTACTTCCACACATGAAGCTTTAGAGAGGTTACATTTCATTTTCACCCCCGAAGCTATAAATGAAGAAGATCAAACGTCACAGAAAGCAAAAAGAGCAAACCTTGTAGGGGAGTTTATTAATCATGTCTGTACTTAGAAATGTGTAGCTGCACTTTCCTTGTTTAAAGTGTAGGAGAGCACCATTATTCACTGGTCTAAACTCTATTAAAACTATCAGGAGCTTAAATCTTAATAACAGCACTATCAATAAACACAAACAGGCAACTGGTATAGCTAACTTTAACAATGACTACATAACAGATAGACAGTGCTGGTAACATCCTACTATATTCTCTGGCTGCTGTACACAATTCACAGTCCTCTGCGTTCACGTCACAGAGAACGTATCATTATGCACGTCTAATTTATAACACGCTGTAGTCTATTCAACATCAAGGCGAGGATAACGTTTGGGCGAGAACACAAAAGTAGTTGCGAACCAGCTCTCGTTTGTTAGCGGCGTTAGCCTCAAATATGGCCAGCGACGTTTTCTCCAGCCCCTTTTCTAAATATACAAGAACTAAAAAATTTCTGAATTCTTTCTCATACCAGACAACAGGCTCACACTCTGGAATGTTAAGACAGCTGCTATAATGTCCTGGGATAGGTGTTTCTTTTCTTATGGACTAAGCAGAAACAGATTCACAAAAAAAAAAAATAGTTGTATGTGAGTGATCCCATGACATCAGTAACAGTCTCTGCACACTTACAGTCAGGCTGAGCGATATGATTTTATATCCACCTCATGATCAACTGTCACACTTTTGAGGTATTGCAGATACTGTGATCTATTTTAATCAACTAATGAATTCTCTTTTTATTACAAACTGGATGTTGCTAAGGGACAGATTATATATATATAAATATAACACCTGTACATCCATGGAGTTATCTAATCAACCAAGCAGCACACTGCAAAAAAAAAAAAAATGCAGGTTGAGAACTTCAGTTAATGTTCACATCAGGGTTAAAAGGGAAAAGTGTGATCTCTGTGACTTTACCTGTGGCATGGTTGTTGGTATCAGATGGGCTGGTTTGAGTATTTCAGAAACTGCTGATCTCCTGGGATTTTCACACAGAACATCATCTACAGTTTACACAGAATGGTGCGAAAAACAAAAAACATCCTGTGAGCAGAGGGTCTGCGGGCTGAAACACCTCGATGATGAGAGAGATCAGAGGAGAAAGACCAGACCAGTCTGAGCTGACAGGAAGTCTGTAGTAACTCAAAATAAGCACTCTTTACAACCGTGGTGAGCAGAAAAGCATCTCAGAAAACACGACACATCAAACACTGAGGAGGATGAGCTACAACAGCAGAAGATCACGAAAAAGAACCTGAGGATATCATGGGCACAGACTCAACCAAACTGGACAGTTGAAGATGAGAAAAAGAGCAGGTGATTTCCCCCCTAATCTTCAGCTGTCCAGTCTGGGTGAGATTGTGCCCATAACAGCCTCCGATTCTTGTTCTTGGCTGAGAGGAGGTGAACCCGATGTGGTCTTCTGCTGTTGTAGCTCATCCACCGCAAGGTTCGGTCTTATACCTACCGAGTTGCTTTTCTGCTCACAACGGTTGTAAAGAATGATCATATGAGTTGTTATATCCTTCCTGGCAGCTCGAACCAGTCTGGCCATTTCCCTCTGACCGCTCATCAGCAAGGCGTTTCCACCCACAGAACTGTCGCTCATGCAATGTTTTTTGCACCATTCAGCAGTTTCTGAAACACTCAAACCAGCTCATTTGGTACCAACAACCAGGCCACGGTTAAAGTCACAGAGATCACACTCTTCCCCATTCTGGTGTTTGATGTGAACTTTAACTGGAGCTCTTGACCTGTTTCTGCATGATTTTATGCATCGTGCTGCTGCCACGTGATTGGCTGATTAGATAACTGCAGGAACGTGCAGGTGTACAGGTGTTCCTAATAAAGAGATCAGTGAGCGCGTGTGCGTGTCATACATACACACACACACAAACAAACAAACATTTATTCATTAAATATCTTTTCGTAATGGTTTTTCTGGAAGTTTCTTCATGATCCTATACAGTGAGGGGAAATGCGCATTGACAAGTACTGAATTTCCCAAGTTTCACAACACGTCCTCAGACTAATGATAAGGAAGTTTAAGTGAGAAAGCTAGAGTTCGCACACAAGCATTTAGGCAAATCAATCCTATGTTGGAACAAAAGATGAAACAAATGAACTCTTTGGCAATAATTCAGCTCATTATGATTGGAGAAAGGTGGGATGTGTGTATAATCCCACAAACACCATACCCGCAGTGAATTACGGAGGTGAGAGCGTCATAATATGGGGGCTGCTTCTCTGCAAACGGTACCGGGGCACTACTCTTTATCAAAGGAATCATGAACGGGGTGATGGATTTTGGAGGGGGAATTTAATCTCAGCGGCCATGAGACCCAATCTGAGGAGACGACGGATGTTTCAACAAGACAATGACCCCCAAACATACAGTCAGAAGAACTCGAGAATGCCTTACATGGCCGAGCCATCTACTTGGCCTACTGACTTGAAGGCCATTGAAAATTTATGGAGAATTATGAAAATGCGAGGTCGTCAGAGGGAACCGTGTAACCCTGGGGAACTGAAGACACGAGGAATGCGCCAAAATTGAACCACAATGCTGCAAAGAGCGAATTATAAAAAAAAATAAATATAAACACACACACACACACACACTTGTTTCTGCTTATGAATACATACTTTTTTTGTTCATATCTGTAGATATAAATAAAGACATTGTGCGTGTAAAACTAAAGTGGCTATAAATGCACTGGAAGAATAATAAATAACAAATACGAAAGAGCCTGAATGCTTGTCCCCTCACTGTATATCGTAAAACCTACTGCGTAGCACAGAAACGCTTTTGAGAATCGTGATATTTTTTTTTTTGTGTCATATCGCCCACTCTTACCATGAAGTGTGTCTAAGAAAGATGATTTGCACCCTGCGGAAAAGCTGTTAGCACTCGAAACAGGGTGGACAGAAGGCTTTGGCTGTGAGAGTGCCAAATGCCAGCACCAGTGGAGACAGATCCCCACTTTAAAGTCTAGAGTAGCTCAAGTAAGAATTCAGTTAAAAATGCTTCGGATCGATGCAGCGTCTGATTGCTTTCCACTTGGTGCTACATAATGCGAGGTCCCTGTCAACAGAAGCACCCAGAGTCTGTCTCTTATCTGATGTTCTTAATATAAATAGGCACAGTCCAGAGTTAGATTGTAGCACCATGTTTTCTTTAAGTCATGTACACACAAGTTGCACTAATTATGCAGTACGTTAACACAAAATGAACAAAACAATCACAACAGAAATGATAAATATTCGAAATTATATACAATTACACTTTGAGAGTTACTTCCATTCACAGTACAAAAACGTCTAAAAGAAAAAAAAAAAAAAAAAAAAAAAAAAGCGGCAGTTGCACAGTAGATTTTTTTTTTTTGCCATGTTACATTTTACCAGTGTTTGAAGATTTTTTTTTTTCAATCATGCGTGTGTGTGTGTGTGTGTGTGTGTGTGTGGTTTTCCTACTTGCAGAGAGCACCACAACATTAATCATGAATGCATCATTCGAAAGCAGATACTAGCACCTTTCTGAGCAGAAGTGTTTTCAGCACCACGGATCTTTATTTGTCTCGGAAACAAAAAAAAAAAAAATCACCTGAATTGATTCAATCATGTCCAACGCTGAGCTCCAACTTTACATGTGTAGGCATCATTTAGAAAAATCTGAAATAATTCTTTTTAAAAATTAGATATAGCATATTGTACAGTAATATGTCTCTCTTTAAAAGCCCGAAGTTTATTTGATGTTTTCACACACAGGATATTAATACGCTTAACAATTTGTGCTTTAACCACTGTGTGTGTGTGTGTTAATGAGTTAAGAGAATTTTCATATATATATAAAAAAAAATTTAAATCTATGTAACCCAAAACAACATAATTGAGCTTCCTCAATGAGCAGGCCAGTTGTTTGTAGTGAATAGTCTTCTATCCAGTGTAAATGTAAAGGAATATATAATGTATACGTATGCAACAAATGCTGCAGTTTCGAATAATTTAAATCACAACGATTCATGATGCCATTACAGAATTGTAACTTTTTTTTTTTTTTTGTAAATCACATTTCCATGTTCAAGTTCAAGTCTATATTCCCACATTTACCTCTACGGAAGTTGCCGGAGTATTCCAGGCAACGTTAAAGGCTAACACAGTGCTGCGCTTCAGCATCGAGCGAATGTTCAATAATTTAGGTTACCGCTCAGCTGATGCCTTGTTTATATTGGACTCCCCCCCCCAAAAAAAAATAGTAGTTATAAAAATTTTTTACAGATCCCAAATTTTGCACAAAAATCATCAATGATGTTTAGAATTTACCATCCGCTAAGGCATTGTTTAAATACATAATTAATGAATGATGGCATATTCACTTTTGTCAGTGCCTCCTTTTTTTTTTTTTTTTTACAACTTTAACCAGACAAGAGCACAAGGTTATGAGTGGTCCTGACCTGTTTGTGTGTGTGTGTGTGTGTGTGTGTGTGTGTGTGTGTGTGTGTGTGTGTACACACATGTTTCTGCATGTGTATTCAGATGCGTTTGTGTCAAGTTCTGGCACCTTTGGGTGGCTTTAGCTAACATCGGAGCACCAGTGAGGAAGAGCCCATTGGTCTACACCTGTCCATTGCATAGGTTGCATTGGGTTGAGGTAGATTGCTTCAGTTACCTGTAATGATAAACGGCACATGAGAAGCTAAACAATAAACGAACGTGCCATTACACGCATGCATACACAGGAACATGCAAATATCTGATGAGCAGCTTGAACACCAAAAGCAAAGCACATACCTTGTTCAGACTGAGGCACAAGTTTGGCAGGTACCATACAGCAGCTCCTAATTATAAATTACCCCAATGTTCTGACCTCCCTCCCTCCCTGTTTCTGCTCATGGCACCGCTACCTGGGCCGAGCAGTGTAGGGCACCTGCATACCCAGAGTCCTCCAGGAGCTCACCAACCCACTGCTGCTGCCTCCACTGCTGCTGCTGCTGCTGCTGCTCGAAGAAGGCAGGTAGGGCAGGGTAAAGGGCCGCGACAAAGAGGAGGCAGCAGGAGCGGTTGTGATACAAGTGACAGGAGCAGGAGAGGGGGATGAAGAGGAGGTGGGGGGCACATGTAGCGTTTGGAGGGAAACAGACTGCTTCCTCTCCGAGCATGGCGGGGAAGGCTGGAGAGGAGCAGAGGAGGAGGAAGTGTTGAGAAGGGGAGGAGGGGGAGGTAGTGAAAGCGCGGGAGGGGAGGGGGCGTGCAGGACAGTCTGCGTGCGGCCATATTGGGCCAGGAACAAGGCCCCGGCTTTGGAGTCCAGATTCCTCTGCTGTGAGGAAGAGTGGCTGTGCTGGGAACTGGGGGGCGCAGACTGTTGAGAGGACACTGAAGGCGTCATGTGGTGAAAAATCCCTGTGGCAAAGTGTCAAGAGAAATAGAGGGAGAGAAAGATGGAAGCAGAGGGTGAGGTATAGGGGCAGAGAGAGGGGGGGAGAGAGAGAGAGAGAAAGAGAGAAATTGGGTGGACAAAAAGATGGGATGGGGGAGTGGGTTGGGGTCAGAGACAGGTAATCAGCCAGGTTGTGCATAAGCAGCAAGCAAGTTAAAACACGCTCAAAGCAATGAGGCATAACACTGCTGACCCAACTCTGACACGAACATGAATCGAGCATCTGTCGTCACAAGTTTCCAAACTTGACCTAAAGGGTCTGGTTTCAAAGACAGAATTACATGTGCCTTCGAATGCAATAAAGTTAAAGAGCTGGGCTGCCAGAGGCATGTCTCAAACCAAAAACAAGCCATGCAGACATGACAAACACCCAAAGAAAAGTGAAGGTCACTTGGAAGTCCAGAACTCGCGAAAGGGAAGTTTTCCAAAAAATCAGTTTCAACCTGCGTTTCAACACTTTTCGCGTTTCAAATTTCAATTACACCATCACATTATGAGTTATTTCTGAAATTTAAGGCTATTATATTTAACACATCTGCTGTGATTTTTGGTGTTGTTTTCTGAGGGTGCGTCACTTTAAACACAATGAGCTAATGGTTCAATGGCACAGAGAGCAAGGGTCGAGAAGGCAGACAGGACAGTACTGCTGGTCTGTGACTTACCTCACAGCCTTCAAGGGCCTGCAAACTAACAAGACAAATAAAACTCCCTGGGAGGAAAAAAAAAACAAACACAAAGAACAGCTCACCTCCTGCAGCGCCCCCTGCCAATCCAGCACTAGAGAAGCTGCCCAGCACAGAGTGACCGTTAACCAATCGTGGCGGTCCGCTGCTGGCCGGATTAGGAGTCTGTGCTCCAAATAAGGATTGTAAGACCGAGGTTCCGCCCAGAGGGAAATACTGTCCCACAGAGGAGGCAGAAGAAACTGCAGTGGCTCTACCCGCTTTTCCACACAGGAGGCCTCCACCAGCTGCAGCAGAGATGAAGAGGTTCTGGCTGGTCAGACTACTGATGGCCTTTAGCTCCCACTCCCGTGCCTTTTGCTTAGGAAAGGATTCTCGTGCTTTGTCCAGACCTAGGAAGGCTTTAGGGTTGCCATAATGCTCACTGCGGTCCCGGTCTGCTCTCTTCTGCTGTTTCTGCTCAGAGTCTGAATCTGGGCCACAAGACATGCCCCCACAGAAAGGGGAGCTGCTCTGGCGGAGGTCTGGAGGAGTGGGCTTGGGGTCAGAGATGGGTGAGAAAGTGGACTTCCATTTGCTGGAAGAAGAGGAGACGTCGCTGCTCACACTACTGGCCCCAGATTTTCGGCCCTGTGAACCTGAAAAAGGAGAGAGAGAGAGAAGCCTGGGTGACGGTTCAAGATGAAGAAAAAAAAAAAAAATCCAAATGCATTTCCATCTATATGCACTGAAACTGAGCAATATTATTTATTTCAGTGTTTAAACCCTTTTTTTTTTGTTGTTGACAAAAACAATGTGAAAAGAATGCTGCATAATCATCAGGTGCAACTTTACAGTATATCAGAGACGCGTCCTTACCCCTCTCACCATCTCGGCTCTCCAGAGAAATTGTCGCAATCTTCCTTTCAATTCTATAAGAGGAAAAAAAAAATGTTCAGGACAGAAGGATTCATTTAAAGACTGTTTAAAAAAAACAAAACAATAAAAAAAAAACGGTTATTCAGCATATTGGTTAATCCCACCGTAAGGAGCCACTGTCTGCTGGATATCCAGTTTCCTCATCCTCTGAGCTAGGGGTGGAGAAGTCACGGCTGGAGCCATTAATCTCAAGAGGGCGTTCTCTCTTAAGTACCGGTGGCTGGTCCAGGTCCGTCTCACATGGGCTGCCACCTGTCTGCTCTGGAGAGGATATGGCCGAGATCTCCAGAGGCTGATTAATGTTGTTCACCTAGAGGTCAATGCAAGTCATTCAAAGTAAGCTTAACGAATCATTTCACACTGAAACATGACGCAGTTCATATTCAGAAAGTGTGCATAACAGTCAAGGCTTTGTGTAGAAAGGTCAAGTTATAGTAATTATTTTCTCTGTAGCCTCCTGTCTACTCACCATGGTGTTTATATTAAGTGGGGAACCCGAGGAGTAGTTAATCCCAGGGAATGATCGCTTTTTGGGGGAACCACTCGCTGGAATGAGGCCAGAGGAGCTGCGCTTCCGACGGCCTCTCTTGCGTCCCTCTGACCCGTGAGAGCCTGGCGAGTAGTGATGGTGGTGGTGGTGGTGGTGGTGACTGCTGTGGTGCTTTCCCTGCTTGGCTGATCCATGGTGTGGGCGGGAGCCTCCGGCAGAGGAGGAGGATGAAGACGAAGAGGAGGAAGAAGAGAAGAACATGTGGCGCCGAGCCTCGCTGTCTAGAGTCTCGGGATCGGATTCAAGCCCGTGATGCTGGTGGCCTTCATCAGGAAGACGAGGGGGTCTGTCTGCATATTGCAGCACTCCTCCAGTGCTCAGCAGTGGGCTGGAGCCAGACCCACGTGACTGAAGACCCAGCAGGGGGTTGCTGTGGGGTGGAGGAGACATGGAGTCGCAGTCTTGATCACATATAGCAGAGTGGGAGCCGTTTACCAACCCTGAAACAGACGGGAACCCTAAGACAGACAGAGACACACACACACACACACATACTCAGCAACAATTTCAGTAATAAAAGTCCAGAAAAAGACCTGTAGTAAGAACAAGAGCACATACCTGAATTAGGTGTCAGAGGTTGCTTGCTGCTGTTGCTCTGCCCTGCTGACTGCTCCCTGCTGGACATAGGACTGGGAGTATTCCTCTGCAACAAAATATTCATGAATTCATTAGAGTTATTCATAGTGAATTCATTCAAGGCTGTTGTGTTGAAACCTCCTCTTCTACCCCACTTCCATATTTCCCTTTGCACTAGGGATGGGCAGATCAGTACCGAGATATGGATACATCAACGCTTTTTAAAACAAAAACAACAAAAAAAAAAGAAAAATCAAAGATAGACTGTTATGTATAGGCTGCTGAACAGTGTAGCTGAACAGAGACTGAATGCTTCCTATGTGAAATCAGATCCAGTTTCAGTATTAAACAGCTCTTCTTGGATGTGAATGTGTTTGATAGAATACTAGCCGTTTTGCATGTAACATCAGAGTATGCCAGTATGAGCTATCACTCTAAAATACGCCAAAAGAGCAGTCTTTTTCTCCCCACTAGAACGGCAGATGAGACCGATCGATGTAGGAATCTAAAATTATTTGCACAGGTGTTTTGAACTCTCCAATATTAACTGATGCCACCTGGAAGCCCCGCCCCCCTCCTCTCCACTGACCTTGTGGGGCGCACTCACTTTCTGGGTAAATGGAGAACGTCTTGAGCACATTAATGTGCAACAAAGTCAATCAATGTACATTAGACTAGTATACATTTAACATCAGTTAACTATATTTAATTGGAGATTCCACCAAAAAACTTATGAAAATGGCAGAAAGGCTCATTTCCCAGTTTTTAAGACCAGCAGGACGATTAAATACAGGATATACAAGCTATACGCAGGAGCATGTGTTGCTGTGATTGACAGGTGAGAGAGGGAATGGCATTCCTCATCCTCGTACACTCATCGCCTGTGTTTGTACTTCACAATCTCTCGATCATTGTGCAAATGTTTTCTGTTGTGTTACTTGATCGTATGGAAGAAATTTGTTGCACTTATTATTGTTTTAACACACACACACACACACACACACACACACACACACACACACACACACACGAACACGCACCAGTCTCTCAGCACGACTGGGCAGCACCACGCTGGCCAGTGGGATGCTGACAGGAAGTTTGCTGGGGTGTACAGTGCTGAGAGGGATGCTGATTGGGAGACTGGTTATACTGTCACCTGATCCTGCTGGGCTCTTTTCCTTATTCACCTGAAAAATGAGTGACACAGCATTTTAGCATCAATTGTCCACAGTTATACACACACACACACACACACACACACACACACACCCCCATGTACACACTATTTCACTTGTCAAACTGCAAAAAAAAAAAAAAAGGTTGGCAGGTCTGCGCTGGTTTGGACAAACTGTCTCAGCTCAAATCACTGATTCTGGAAGTGAGGCCACGTTCACACCGGCCACTAACGTTTTCTGCGAGATCGGATCACAAGCAGACAAGCAAGACGCATAGCTGTTCACAACTGGCGTTATTGAATGCGTCTCCAGTGAGCACCTGTGATCGGATTTCACACACAGTTTCCGCTGGAGTAGGCGACTCAGACCACCGCCGAATGAGGATTGAGCGATGAGCTCACAAAGCGTCTCCGAGGCTCATTTCACCCCACTCAGATCTGCACTTAGTTCTGTTCACTTGTGATCTGATTACCCAGGATGCATGAGAATGGCAGGTGTGAACGGGGTCGAAGTGTGCATCACAGAATCGCATGCCCCGACAGAGCCCACCTTATAGCACAGTGAACAGCCTGCCTTGAATGGAGGATGTGAGGTCTACAACAGTGTCTGGGAGGTTTTACCGCCATGTTCAGCTCAGGGCTGAGTAACATCTGAAAATGCTCTAAACATGCTGAGTGGGATTGGACAGTAATGTGAAACCTGCACGAGCACGCTCATTCACACAGACCTCGTAACGACAAAAATTGGCTTCATCCAGTCTAAAACATTTTCAGAGCAACAAAGTACATTTTACCTGCTTTTCCACCTGCCTCTCTAATCAACATCCACATAGCAGTGACTAGTGCATGTGTTACTTAAGTAGTCTATGCTATTGCTAACAGACACACACACACACACACACACACACACACACACACACACACACACACACACACACACACACACACACACACACACACACACACACACACACACACACACACACACACACACACACACACACACAGACAGACACAGACACACACACACACACAGACACACACACAGACACACTTACCCTCTCTGTGTTCTTGAGTGTGTTTGGTTGTTGATTTTCAGCTGCACCTGGTGAGGAGCAGCCCTGTTTCAAGGTTGGAGATGATACAACACCAGCGTCACCCCTGAAAAGAC
Organism: Pangasius djambal; assembly: GCA_022985145.1. NCBI lineage: Eukaryota > Metazoa > Chordata > Actinopteri > Siluriformes > Pangasiidae > Pangasius > Pangasius djambal. Next base: position 24,150,664 of record CM040985.1, on the reverse strand, counting down.
AGAACAGGACATTAAACCTGTTCATTAACTCGTAACTCCAATAGTTATAACAAAAGCAATCTGACCTGTGGATAGTGCTGAGCGCCCTGGCCTGGCCTGTAGAGGAGTCTTGGTTGAGGTGCCTGCGCAGGGCAATCTTAGCTGGAGAAAACCGGGTGTAGTCGGGCAGGGGCTGCCCTTGAGGTCTGCTCCGAGGCTCTGGAGTGGGTGGCACAATCTCATGTTCAGGGGAAATTGGCAGGTAGTGGGACAGCAGCTCATTCTTGCCATTGAAGCAGCTGATGCTGCCTCCACGCTCATAGCTAGGAGATGCCGTGCCATTGATGGACAGCTCGGGGCTAAGGCCATTCAGTTCAGCCAATTTGGGGGTGTTAGTGTCTAGCGGGGGGCGGGGCTCTAGACTTGGGATGCTCTTCCGGTATGGAGAGTCTTTACATGGGCTGTAGGAGGACTTGAGCTGTAGTAGCTCCTGTTGTCTTTGGCTTTTCTCCAGCTCCACAATGCTAATCTATCAAGGAAAAAAAAAAAGGTTATGCAAGGAAAGAAAAAATAATAGTACAGCAAATCATGTGTGTAACTGCTTCAAGCAAATGGTATCTGGTAAAATAAATTCAACTTTGTGAATTCCTATTTTAATCTGTTCTCTTATAGAATTAGTAAGCAAGCATGCACTACATGTGCATTCTGACAATCTGTGGTACCTGAAGTTCTAGGCAGTGGCGCTGTTTCTCAGAGATCTGTCTACGCAGAGCAGCCTTTTCCTTTAACAGCGTCTCGAGACACAGAGATCCCCAGTCCAGTTTCAGTTCCTCACAGCGGGCCTTTAGCTGCATGGGAATGAATTAGACAGCTTTTGCTCACAAACAGCACTTAAAACAATAAGCAGCCAGAGCTGGACGCAAGAAAACTGCATATAGAGTTAACATTTTCATTATCCAAAGACGATAAGAGTTCAGCTCGCTTCTGATACATGTCCCTGGGGCTCACCAGTAGCAGGCTCTGGTCTTTAAGCTCAGCCATGTCTCTCTCCAGCTGCTTGGTCTGCTCTTTCAGCTGCATATTATGGGCCATGATCTCCTTCTGAGCCTGCACCAGGTCCTCTACTGTCACTGCCTTTACTCCTAGCTGCAAGAAAACCGGAAGATCAAACCTGAAATTACAGCATAAAGACTGACAGGCTCTATGTTATTAGTCAAAAAGTTAGCAGGGGACTTGGTATGCCTACATTTTAGCTGATCATTTTGCATTTAAGTCATGTCACTCTTACCTCCTCTAGTTTGGCCTGGAAAAGGTCCCTGATCCTCTCCTTGTGAGCATGGCAGGCGTTCATCAGTCGCTGGGCTTGACCTGACAGTTCAGTGTGTCTGAGCTACGAGGTATGAGAGATGCAGATCAAAGAACAATTAGTAACACTTTAAGGCTAAAACATTATCAAAGCCACCATATCAAAGTTGTCAGAAAAATGTCCATGTCTACAGATATGATCTGGAAAAGCGAAGTGTTGTACCCGTTCTTGCTCCAGTGCTTGCTGTAGGTTCGTGTGGTACTGTGGGGTCTTCATATACGTCAAGAACTGCATGTACTGGACTTTGAAATTATCTGCAAGAGCATAAATGAAAATAAGAAGCTGTTGGCTCGTTCACTAGATGATGTGCTGCTGAAACAACGTTACTAATAAGAAAAACAATATACTTTTGGCCACTTTATTAGGGATACCTAGATTACACCGACATCAACTGTATGTTTGCTCTAGACATGTGCCCGGGGGCTGTTAGCCAAGTTACCATGGTAACAGCCCCCATTTTTACCTTTGCTTATTTTTCAAAAACATTGCTCATTTATTGATCAATTTATTTGAATTACAGCCTAAATAAAAAAATATTAATATTAAAAATGTGTATTTTTGTGAGGTTACTTTTTACCGCCACATTTGACAGCTATTTGTTATTAGTATTATTATAAATGAGGTCATAAAAAAGCCACTATATTTCACAATGATTCGCTAAAATAACTGAAAACGCAATGTGCAGCAACACAAGGATCCTAAACAAACTAAACTGAAATCGCTTGTTATTCCACTACTATCATAACATATTTGTTACTTGATTTTCAATAAGGAAGGATTTTTTTGATTAGAGAATCTATAAGAATTTTTATGTTATTTTAACACTAAGCTAATAGTCATGTACCTTCCTATGATGGTTTAACAGTTCCAGGTACACTGCCCTCCAAAAGTTTGGAAACGCCTGAACAAAATAGGGTTTTTGGGCAATATCAGCATAAATCCTCTTTAGTTAGTGACCATTTTGCATTGATAATAAGGGACAACACTAGGCATCCGAGCAGTCAGTTTATTCAAACATTGACTTGATATATTACTCCAAGCCTCCTGGAGGATTGCCCAAAGATGA
>CM040985.1:24069339-24148153 GCA_022985145.1 Pangasius djambal | reverse complement strand
ACTAAAGAGGATTTATGCTGATATTGCCCAAAAACCCTATTTTGTTCAGGCGTTTCCAAACTTTTGGAGGGCAGTGTAACTATTTAGCATTGTAGCAATGGGATCCATATCAGAAAAAAACAGGCTTGGTTTGATATCCTTTGCCAGCTAAGCTCCAGCTTTTACCTTTTTTTTTTTTTTTTTTTTTTGGGAAAGGCTTGTTTTAAAATAAGGAGACAGAAACCCATTGATTACAAATAGGCATTCGCTGGTACAGTGTAATCTGTGCTCTCAGACTGTACTCATTGTTTTGGCAGGAGCTTCATTAAATGCCTTCACCAATCCTGTTGTATGGCTGGCAGCTTTTCTAACCAGCTGCACTGCTGTCTTGCCCTCGGTTACAAGACGAGCTCTAAAAGTGATCCTGGTGAACCCCAACAAACACAGGGTGAGGGTACTCTTCATCAGACTCATGACAGTAGGGAATATCTCTGTCAAAAATCTTTAACATACAGTATAAGGCTTTTGTACATTTTTTTTTTAGATCCATTCATTAAAGGAGCCGGTTGAGCTACAGTCATGGATCAGGAAAGACTCTCCTCCTCACCATTTGTCCTAAGCAAAGTCCTCAACGCCCTACGGAGCCTCCTCTGGATGAGACAGGAACAGGATAAGTTCCCCACTAAACATATGGGAAACACAATAAAAATACACTCCAGGAACATTTGCATGATATCTTACACTAAATAGGTTTATGGACTGCTTTTCTATAAAACAGACAAAACACAGTTCTTCAGTTTCTTTTTTGTGTGACACTAGGCAGGGACAGTTCATTAAATAGTTACATAGTTCAGTGTTTTGCAAAATTTTTAGTTTTGAATGTACAAGAACCAGGGACTCGTTTCTCAAAAAATTTGGACAGTTTTTTCATTTTTCAGAACTGCATAATATTCTTCTTGAGAAGTTATCTCCACTCAGTCTCATAGGCCGCACCTTATATGTGATGTACAGTATATCGGTGTCTTGTCACATGAACAAGATGTTTATCTAACATCTACTCAACTGTTGGCGCTACCTAATCTACGCCCACTTCCATTTTTTCCACACATTTTATTTTTCTTTATAACAATGCCTGATCTGTACCACGCATTTGATTCAGAAGTCCTAAATGATCATAAAGCAATTTATCTTTCTGTTAAGGTGCAATATTTGCATATTAGATGTGTGTGTGTGTGTTGAATGTATTGTGCTGTGGCCAAACACCAAGAAAAATTCCTAATACATGTAAATGTATATGGTGAATATTGATTCTGATATGTTTTCCCCCTGTGTATCTGGTCTTAGAAAAGTAAAAACTGTGAACGGTGAACTGCTCTTGGTAAAGGTTGTGTCTTATCACTCTTAAACTTTTCCCCTCTTATATATTCATTTGAGAAAAAAAAAAAACGTGACTCATGGTTGCTAGGTTGCTTTAAATGACTGAATACTTTTGCCTGGATCTGAAGTCTTATCTAGATTACGTTATGCCTCACTACTTCTGGATATACAACCTTTAAATGTATCTGGAGAAAAAAAAAATCCCATCACCTCAAAAATGTAACTATTCTTCGACAGAAAGAGGCTCAAATGCTTTAGATTTTAACATCCTTCCATATGGTGACTTCTACTTTTTGAACATCCACTGAAAGAAATATGGCAGCACTGATCAGAGTTTTATGATTACACCTGAGGTTGATGTGGAAGAGCAATTCCGGATGACTCGTACAGTGATATGTAGCTGTAGACACTAAGTGTTTTTATGTAAATGTATTTGTTCCTGTGTGTAAGGTTTTGTACTTATAATTGGGGCACAATTATGTCTAATGCTTTACAAATCCACTGATTATTATTATTATTATTTTTTTTTAGAAATGCCCAAATTTGTTTCACAAGTACAAATTATTTTTAGAGGTTCACTTATTATTTTTATTTAATAAATATGAATCATTTCTGTTAATTCATAAAATAATGGTGTTATGACCAATGACTGTTTTGGACCCAAAGGCAGAACATGGACTCAAAAGCTGAACATGGGAGAGGATAAATGAAGGTAGAGATGGTGGAGGACTGACGATGGAGGAAGAGTGGCTTGGTGTTTCTGTCGAGGCCGCTCGAGCTTGGGTCAGCAGTGCTGGAGTCGGACACTCGGTCCGTGAGCCACAGGGGAGGCGAAGCAAGGCTGGGCGTAGCGGAGTGCAGGCAGGCAGGCAGGGTAAGACGTCACCCTCGAGCACAGGAGATACAGAGTTACACAGAAAGCTATGCACGAAGAAACAAAAGGGAGGGCAAAACCCAGGGATGGAACGATCTGGTGACGAATGTCTGGAGAACCCGGGGTTTTTAAGGGCTGAGCAGTTGAGTTTGCTGATTCAATCAGGAAGTGGAGCAGAGTGGAGTGATACGCCCAGGGACACACATGAGCACAGAGGGAGACACAAACACAGGAAACACAAGGAAAGGGGAAAATAGAGAAACACAAGGAAAAGGGGAAACAACACGAGCCTAGGCCCAGACCATGACAAACGGCACTGAAATGGCCTCATATATGGGGACTTTTATGTACAATATGTTGCCATATGCAGGCTAAATATAAATCCACTTAAACTGTAAATGAAAGAGCTGACTGCTCAGATTAGCTGTGTTGAATGATTTAGTTACAATAATAACACAAAAAGCCCACTATGGTTTGAGATTTATGCTTGAATGCAGTAGATATTAATCACAGTGAGAACAAAACAAGAAAGTATCAATAAGATACTAATTTATAATAAAAAAAAAATGTTGTGGGCTAAATCTTATTTAAAAGCTAGAGTAAAATAGTATGAAAGGAAAACATACGATAATTATCCAGAGCTAAATCACTTGCTGTAAATAGTAGACTTCACATGAATCACTCTTATTTTGAGCACCTGCAGACACTGTGCTGTGCTTCATAATGTTGCGAAAATTCATACAAGGTATATTTGATTAGCTAGGTTTTATGAATGCATGTTTCAAATAAATACGGGTGGTGTGGTGGCAAAGCGGGTAGCACTGCTGCCTCACGGCTCCAGGGTAAATGGTTCAATTCTGGGTTCAGGTTACTGTCTGTTTGTAGTTTTGCATGTTCTTCTCACGTCCATGTGGGCTTCCTCCAGGTTCTCTGGGTTCCTCTGACTGTCATTAGGTGGAGTGGCACACAAAACTGATATGGGAATGTGCCCTTTGATAGACTGGTATCCCATTCAGGGTGTGTTCCTCTCCCACGTCCAGTGTCCTCAGGGATGTGTGTGTCTTTCACTTCTTTCTTGATTGACACGTAACACAATTTTACGTATTGGGTAAAGCTGGATATTGGTTTTCTAAAATGCTCTGCAGTATAATCTTTCTTGGTGTCTAGGACATTTGGGGTTCTTTTACAGTCTGCCAACAGCGCTAAAGTTGTAACCTGTGTGAAAAATGGAGCCCTAGTTCCTATTCTTCACAAATGGCAAATTGCTTAATGGCTATTTATTCTCTCTGGTACATCATTTGGGCACTGAGCCTAAGATGTGCATTGTGAAATGAAATGTCACCTCTAAAAACATGTACATTTTGAGGTCCCTTTTCCTTTTGTTTCTTCTCTACTCAGACTGCTCCCGCTCTCTTTCTTCTAGTGAAACCAACTGTCTTCTACGATCACTTCATCCATGACTGATTGATAGGTTATAGTAGAGGGAGACCACAGTGCTGGTAGTATTTCTGTATTGATTACTTTGCGACCTAAATTAAAGGCACCACATGTGAATAAACGATGACCAGTAATTACAAGTCATAAGAAGTTGAGATATATAAACCAGGAGGAAACCATCAGAGTTTCGAGGAATTCTAACAAGCAAAGCAATTTTGTTTAATAAAAATGAAATAACAAGAAAAACTATAAACATTAACCTACTACTGTGACAACGTTACCCTTTTGTTACCCTTTTCATACACTTTGGTTCATGTGAATTCTTACAAATTTGCAATTGAGAGATCATACTGCATTATCAGTATACTCTAAGGAAACATTAGACATGTAAATGGGATAGGATTGCAACAATACATGCACACAATCAATTAATAACAACACTGATAGAAAAAAAGAAACAAAGACCCCTCCAACAACATTTAAATCCCACCCTGTCGTTTCAAGCCCTTCTCCTTCTAAGGCTGGGCTTACATTGTGTGTCGAGAGAAGTCTTATGTTCTGACTACTGCTGACATTGCATAAATCTACAACGCAATAGAGAAAGTCACATCACAGTGGTGCTTACCCTGTTCAATACCACAAGGTTTGAGTGCCAGTGATGCCTCTACTCACCTCAGTCTAAAATGTCGTGACAAGCAGGTGCAGATTTATTTGCTTCAACTTTAAAAAATGGCCAAAAGAAATAACCACCACATACTGATGATAGCCAAGACATCAGTGGACCATACTAACTGGGGTTATGATCTCCACGACATTACTCACATTAAACAATGTTCGGTTACATTTTCTGACAGATCAGAAATTCATGGTGATCATTAACATCTCAGTGGAACGTATTTATTGTGCATTGTTTTTCCTCTCACGCTGTGAGATTCACCATCTGATTGTCACTGACAGCAAACTCGTCCCATAATAGCCAACATCTAGCCAACTTCAGCACATTTGTGCCTCACGTATCAAGCTGAATAGGAATGGATTTATTTGTAAATCATTTGTAGGGTCATTTACACAAGAAATGTGGTGTTCACGAAAATTCCGTAATTTCGGAAGAACATTTGCGTCCGACTCATTCTCCTGAGTGTACGTAAATTTACGCATAAGGAGACTAACTAACGTAAACCTTGACTAATCGGCATTAATTCATATACAGGATTACTGCACTTTTATACACGGGATATACTTTTAGGTTTAAATTGCTTGTTTTTATGACGTTTACAGCATTTAGCGGACGCACTTATCCAGAGCGACTTGTAGAAGTGCTTTAGAGTCTCGAACAAAAACACATCCTCGTGCTAGTTCACCAGGTCAGGGACTAAGAGTACCATCATGTGAAATCTTTTTTATATTATTGGCATTGATTAAAGAATCTGAAAAAAAAGGTGTAAACAAGTGCCTCAGCCGATGGACGATTTTGCTTATGAGGGAAAGGATGTTTAGACTGGTCTAATTCTTTTAACACTGTGTAACACTTCTAGCATCTCAGCCAAAATACTTAGAACTATTTTTTTTAAAAATAGCAGTTTACTTGCGTGACCTGCTTGGTGTGCATAATCACTTGGGTACAATGTAAATCTTTTTTTAAATATCAGACCATTTTCTTTTCACCTCACTTGACGAACCTAATTCAACTTGTCTGTAATTTGTCTCTAGATTTTGACCTTTCAGGTGCTGTTACACTGCTAAATATTTTTCCTGGTATAGAAATGAGTCATTTTAGTCATTTCATGTTTCAAGCTCTCTGTGAGCTTGACCTTTTATGGATTTTTACAAGTGTCACTAAATGAGCTGTGTCAGCAACATGCTTTACACTTTACAGGTGATCAACATACACACGCCGGCGTGAAGACAATCAGTGTTTCTGAAACGTTTGTAAATCCACCGCGGGATTTTAGTTTGGTTTGACATATGCAAATATTTACACCCAACTTTGCTAAAAGATTGACAGAAGAGCAGCTTGTTTGCTAAATGGGAAGATCTCAGCCAATATTGTTTTACATCATTGTCACTGTGATCACTGAACGGCCTTAATATTCTATATCTATAGCTTTAGACAAATTATTCAGACATTCTATCTAGTTGCTGATTTTAGTCAGCCAATTAATGATTTAGTTTTGATGATTCATGATGGAAGGAAAGTTGCATAAAGGGAAGTGATACGTTCATCACAAGAATGGAGAATCACTTAGAGCAGGTGCTAAGGCACTGATGAAAGAAAAAAAAAAAGCAGAGGATCAAAAAAACTGACTTTGTACCAGCAAGTTCCCAATTGGCAAATGAGGTGTTTGCGATGTTGTCGAGACCTAAATTGTGTGCTGTCTAAATCATGGCAAATTGGTAGCCTAAGCCTGGTTTAAGTGCAGGCCGTTCCTGTTTTAGTCTCTACTACATTCATGCAGAAATAAGTCAGCCTGCCATCATTGTTTGGGGCACTTGAATGACATTGAAAAAATTTTTGAAAAAAAAAAAAAAGATTAAATTTTAAAATCCATAGAATAAACTTCTGTCGGTTGATATTCACATGTTAACGTTATTCCCAAAAAGTGTACAGTCAAACTGAACCATCGTTTTCATTGTTTTTAGTCAAACATAGATTTACCTCATCTTTGGGAACATTCAAAATGTCTTCTTGTTGTTAAGAAATGTTAATGCCATCACATACAAACAAGAGAAAAAAAACACAGACTATGAAAAGAAAAAAAAAACAGTAAAAAGTTTCAAGTTGCTGGACATATTCATTAGAATTATTGTTAATTTCAGCTAGATTACATAAACTTTAAAAAAAAAAAAACCAAAAACATTTGAGGTATTTCAGAATTAATTGTCATCACGAGCTTGCCAGGTCCTTGTGTTTAGCACAGGGTAGGATATAAGAGGGAAGAGCATGTGCATTACATCATTACTTTTAAAATGGGCTCCTCAAACGTTTACTGATTAGAGGTGAAAAGAGGATCTGGAACAAGTCCAGTGTAAAATAGCCACAAAGATTATATTCATTTCTGATTCCATTTTACCAGTCATCAGATTATGGACTGTCCATTGGTGAGAAATGTGAAAGTAGAGCTGAATGTGTATAAGAACAGAATGTCGAGTCTGTGGAGGGCTGGTGAATATGTTAGCGGAACATGGAAATGTTCGACAGTTGTTCTGTTTGTTATTTATTGCGTGGTTTTTGTACATAAACACTGATTGAGAAAATCAAATGCCTGTAGATACTTTAACGTTAATGTGGGATTATTACTGGGGCTTATTTAAGTATTGTTAGGCCAGTCAGAGGCCTAAAGTTGAAGAAGATAGCCTAATCATGGAATGACAATTCTCACACATTATCTACAGTAAAATAATTCACGTGACTTTTTTTTTTTTTTTAAATAAAAAAAATGGACATCAGCCAACTTCTGAAGGCCACAAAGTGCCAGTTACACCCTTCATCATAAAACCTAACCAGATCAAGTCTTCTTGGTTTATTAAAATGTTTTATGAGTTTGTAATAATAATATCAGGTCATGACAATAAAGGCTTTTTGTTAGATTGGGACAATTAATGTTCTGATATATGTGATTCAGGTATCAATTTGTTCAAGTCTGTGTAAAAGCTGATGATCCATGTTAGATCAAATCCATCGGTGTGTCATCTGAACATGTGTTTCAGTGGAAGGGGCAAGACTAATAGAAAATCTGATATTTTTGTACCATGGAGTTAACATGGCCAATATCACAAATTTGCTTTAATTTTAAATAGTGACCTTGAAATTGTGCGACATCTTGAATATTGAATGGTCAAGATGTTGCATGTTTCCTTTTTTGTTTCAGAATTTTCAAAATTCTAATACTAAATAACTTTCAGTTTATTTCCAGTTTTTTTTTTTTTTAAATCCCGGATTTCAGTGTCAGACTTTTGGACCCCACTGTAGTTTAAGTTATTGGAAGGTTCCATATGAATCCGTGGTTATATTACTGTGCGGAGGACAGGTCGCTTTCCTTCGGGACTAGGTGAGGCATCGCGTACATGAGGGCCAGAAGGAAAGGAAGTGAAAATAATATTTCTCATTGCGAGATCTTGAGATTATGAGTAAGCGAATATATGAAAATTCAGTCCATTTCTTGTCATGACAGTGTCTTGTTGTATTGGCAAGATATTTTTCTTTCTAGAAAATTAGCTAAATTATCTGTCAGTAGAATAAGAACGTCTAGAACTATGCTTAATAATCTGATATTTATCATCATCTCATAATGAGGAATATTAGATACATTTGTAAGTGTAGGTCCAGCTGCAGTTGAAGGAAAAAAGGCACTCAAATGTCTGCATAGTTGCCACCTCCCTCTTTGCAGTGTGGCACTTTGCAGTCTAACTGCACTGTCTGTAAATGTGTGTGTGTGTGTGTGTGTGAAAGAAAGGTTGTGCCTCTGGTGTATAATGGTTGTGCTGTGGTGTGCTATAATCCTCCCTTGACAACACTGGACTGGACTGGCAAGCAGAAAAATCTTTGGTATCGGCGGCTGGTTAATAAACCACCCAGCACAGTGAGGAAGGTTCTCACTGCAGACAAAACAAAATATTATTCTTTGTACACATGAAATTGTGCCTGATTTGTGCCATGGACACCACCTTCAAGTCTTGCAGCTTAGAGCAAAATGAGTTCAGGTCCCTTTTGCATTCCTGTACTCTTACCCAACAATGAGTTCAGAAATGCTACACAGTTGCATCTTGTTTGTTTGGAAACTGTGCAGTATCTCCCCTTAAGCCGTGAAACCTTGTGGCTGTGGTGATTTAGGTTACTGTCTGAAATCCCACAGTGGAGATGAACGCTGAGGGTGAAAAAGACCTTCTACTTCTTCTTCTTTTTCGGCCCGATTACGGTACATCTTTCGAGAGGATGCACCACAATGTTCTCCCAAAGGTTCACGTATTTGAAAAGGTTTTTTTTTTTTTTTCCCCTTATAGCATTGGCAACTGATTTTACTTTACCCTGCATAAAGTCTTTTCATCTTCAGATGTTCACGCTGTCAACAGAGTCTTTTACACATGCACACCATGTCACAACAGTAAGAAGAAACAGAAATGCTATCATTGTGTCATGTATTATGTCTCAATTACCCGCATCAATATTACAAAGTTAATGGATTATGTGGAATAGAGCATGGAAAGAGAGGTAGAAAAAAAAATACAAAAAAAAATGAATCAGTAGGTTTAGGTATCAAATGCCTTAAAAGGGATATTTTGTCATTTTGTTGTTTTTAAAAGTAAAATAGCAAAGTCTAATCCTGAATTTTTTTGTTTGTTTGTTTGTTTTTGTTTTCTTTCGGCATTTATTGCCAATCTCAGGAGTAGAGATATTTAATATTGTGTACGCATCGCAAGGAGCTTCTCAGATTACATTAAGGCAAATATTATTCGCACTCATTTTTTTGGTAACGTTTGATGTTGTATTTTACCACTCAGTATATTATTATAGTAAACTCAACTGGAGGTTTGATTTGTCACCAAGATTCAATAGTGTCTGAAACAGACAGAATCCAAGGTTGTACAACCTTCCTACTTTATTGCACTGTTATTTTTTTTTTTCCCCACCATTTTCTCCCCAGTTTGGCCACCTGGCAATTCCCACCCACCAGCCAGCTCTCATCTATCAAACGACAGCTACCAACTAGGGAGGGGGACGGCAAGCACATGGTTCATTTCGTTCCCAGAATTTCAGTAGTAATTCACTGATTTTGACAGCAATGCACTGTTATGATCAGCAGGTGGCAGTGTAATCCTATAGATTCTGGATAATGGACTGTGACGCACAGGAGGATTTGGTTGTCATGTGCTGATTGTAAGTACAGAGACTGCAGTACACAGGCATGTTAGTAATTATTTTTGGCTATTGACAAGAGGGGTTAAAAGTCCAATGAGCATGCTGCCATCTCTGTTTGTGCAAAATAAATCGAAATGGCATGTCTGCGATTTCATTTGCTAGGAAGGGTGAAGTATGCTTCACCTTTGGTGGAGATCAAGGACATCTGCTTCAGTTCCTCACCTCCATTAGTATAGTGTATGATCTGAGAAGTGCCCTTAAACAGCCATTACTTAATTGTATTAGTATATGGGAGAAGATGAGCGGAGAAGTCTTGGATAGACAATGAGCCAACTGTTGCTGTGTGTATTGCTGCCCTGTTACACATTCAACTTTGGCCTGTTTGTGTGCTACTTGTGGTCCACGGTTGCTGGAAGGAAGCTACTGAGGGTCCAAAATGCCTCTTTTGAAGACGCCAACTGACTTCAGGCACACGTGTCTGATTTGTGCCTGTTGTCCTGCTTAAAGATTGCATTGATGAGAAGTCTTGGTGACTGTTGGCAGCAAGTGGGATCACATGGCACACTATGTATGATGTCTGAAGGAATTAGCACATTTGAGACCACCTGGGAGGAAGCTGTTCTCCTCAGGCTTTGGAGAAATTGGCAGTGGAGGTTCCAGCCTGCCCGGGGCTGCTTCCTTGGCCTTGCTGGTGCTCATCATGCCAACGGTTAATGCAGCGACGCCTGGCATTCATGAAGAAGTTGCTCACTGTGCTGAGCTCTAGGCCCAGCTGTTGTGCAATGGTCAGCTGCATTTCTTTGCTGGGCCGCTTATTCTCCTTGAAGATGGCAATAAGTGTGCGTCGCTGCAGGTCAGTGAACACTAGACGCTGCTTTTTAGGGATTGGGCTGCGTTCCTTCAGCTGCTCTTGCTCTTTTCGCTTACAAGCTGCAGAAAGAAAAGAGAACAGAAGGAAAAGGAAGATGGAATCATCAGTGAGGGTCTTTCAATAACCTAAAACATCTACAGTACCATGAACTCACTGTAGTCCACATTCAGACATTCATTCTCATCATCAGTGTTATATTTCTGACCTGAACTAATTTTCAGTCTTGTTAATGAAATGAAAATTGTGACCAAAACATGTTTATGAATTGCACTGGCATATGAGAGTAGCCTAGTTATGTTGTGCAGTATGGCTGTACCTACACTGCACATTAAGCCGAACACTTGATTCACTGATTCAGCCTTCTTGAGCATGAAATAAATTTATATATAAATCTTTTGTCAACATAGACTGTGAAGGCTTTACCCATATTTTATCGTCTAATATGACTGCATTAGAGGCTACGTGCTTGAAGGCTATTATGCACTCTGACAGAAAGTACACCGCTCGTTACATTTTAATATAATTAAGAAAAGATAGAACTGTGTCTAATAAACTTTAATTTAGAAAATCAGCATTTGTGTGCTCCCTCTCTGCTCATTTTTCCACTGTTTGTTTGCTCTTCTGTGTCTGCCTGTCCTCTTATAGGTGATTCCCTGTGGCAATCACCATTACCTGACCAATGAGAAGGCAAAAAACCCAGCCAAGCTCCTGTCTTACTCATATCTACCATCACTATTATCCAACCAACCCGTAATCTTAAGTTGTTATCATTCTTGTGCTCACCCTAGGCCTAGCCTTCTGTGGGAACATAATAGTGGTCTGACGTAGTTTCTGTTTTTTGAATCATTTGCCAGGAGTTTCTTGCCTGTGTCAGTGTTTAAAATATAACAGTTTAAACAGAAAACAGTTTTTCTGTCTTCCTCGACAATCTTGCACTATCATATTCTTTTGTTGTATTTTTCACTTTTCTATTCTATGTTATTTTCATTTTCTTGATTTTCTGTTTTGGTTCTCTAAAGACAAGCAAGTGGAGGCCATCCACATCAGATCTGTCTAAAATAATCTCAGCAAATCTTGACTGCACAGCCAGCACCTTTGATCTGAAGCTAGGACTGTTGAAATATTAGATCTCTTACATCTAAAGCATTTACTGTTAATGAAACTATTATTATCAGGAGTCTAACGCCAGGAGTTTAACCCCTGATTAAAAAAAAAAAAAAAACTGACCCCGATCCCCTTTATCTCCAAGAGCCTAGAAAAGATTGTAGCACAGCAGCTATGCTCATACTTACATAAGAATAACATTCATGAAATGTATCAGTCAGGATTTAGACCTCATTATAGCACAGAGACAGTGCTGGTTAAAGTGGTAAATGACCTACTACTGGCCTCTGATCAGGGTTGTGTCTCCTTGCTTGTGTTGTTCGACCTTGGTGCAGCTTTCGACACCATTGATCATGCTATTCTCCTTGACAGAATATAAAATGTTGTTGGAGTTAAGGGAACGGCCATATCCTGGCTCAGGTCTTATATAACCGATGGTTATCAGGTTGTAGATGTAAAGTTTGGTGTTCTATATGGTTCTGTTTTAGGCACACTGTGTTTGTTTATCTACTGTATACAGTATATGCTACCTCTGAGTAAAATTCATTGTAAACATGGTATTAGATTCCACTGTTATGCTGATGACACAGTTGTAACTCTGGATGGCCTTTCAGCTACATCATATGCAGTAGTAAAAGACCTTATTGTTATTGACTCCCATCTTTAATTTGAAGCTCATGTACATAATAGTACTACGATAGCCTTCTTTCATCTCAGAAATATCGCTAAGCTTATAAATATAATGTCACTACATGATTTTTTTTTTTACCTCTAGGTTGGATTATTGTAATGCCTTACTGTCTGGATGTTCCAGTAGATGCATAAAAAAGCTCCAGTTAGTCCAGAATGCAGCAGCCAGAGTCCTTATCAGAACCAGAAGATATGACCATATCACCCCTATCTTATCCACACTGCATTGGCTCCCAATCAAATTTCGTATTGATTATAAAATACTACTACTGACCTATAAAGCACTGAATGGTCTCGCGTCTCAGTACCTGAGCAAACTTCTGGTCTTTTATGATCCGCCACACCTACTAAGGTGCAGGCCCTTTTTGGAATCTTGAATAGTAAAGACTACAGCTGGGGGTAGAGCTTTCTCTTACAAAGCCCCATAGTTATGGAACAGCCTTTCAGTTAGTGTCCGGGGCTCAGAGACAGTCTGATGTTTGGATGATGTTTGGATGGCCCACACACACACACACACACACACACACACACACTCTCACGCATTCACTCTGGTTTGTTGGTGTAGTTGACAATGTGACAATGTCCATTGTTAAAAGCGCTATACAAATAAAACTGAATTGAATTGAATAGTGGTTATGTCTCAGGGCACCCTCATGTTTGTGTTACCTTTTGGCTCTCCCCTTTAGTTATGCTGGCCAATAGCTAGTCTCTCTGGAGTCCCTGCTTGCACTCTGCAGACAGTATCTTTAACCATTACGTGACAATGAGCGTACCTAATCATTTGTGTTCCTCTCTCTCTCTCTCTCTCTCTCTCTCTCTCTAGCTACACATGCTACTTCTGAGATACCAGTGATCCCTGACCCTTTATGCCCTCCAGAACTGCCTGATCCATCCTGATGCCCTACTTCTGGTTGGAGTTCTCATCACCTGAAAATGACTCAATGCAGATGGCCCCACATGGACAGATCAATGAGATTACATGACAACAATGTTAATGTACCACAAATGTACCACAATGCTACCAACAGTTTTGCACTCAAATCTCCATCACTGAACAGTTGATAACTTCAACATAATTGACTTCAAGTTAAAATTATAATGAATTCAGAAATGACTCTGATCCTCATATTCATAAGTTGCTCACAAGCTCATTAGTCCCTAGTTATACAATTGCACTTTTTTGCTATATAGTTTACATTTTTGAAAGGGAATTATTTATAATTGCACAATCTGGTGTCACCCTCGTCTGGCTTATCTCAAGGTTTTTTCCTCAAGTTGTCGCAGGGAATTTTTCCTTGCCATCGTTGCCTCTGACTTGCTGATTAGGGGTTAAAAATGTAAAATTTATATTTGGAATTTATATATTTCTGTAAAGCTGCTTTGTGACATTGACCATTGTTAAAAGTGCCATTGATTTGAACTGAATTAATGTAGCTATATGTTTTAAATATGATAAGATAATATAAGTATAATGGCTGTATTCTTGAAGTAAGGGTACATGAAGCACATGACTTACAATAGTTATTTTGTCCAGAATGTCAAAACCATTCTTTCAGATAGCTTGTATAAAGGGTTTTTTTTTCATCCTAATAATCAAATTCAGGTTCCAGTGTAATTCTTTCATTTGCTTCTCTGATTGCGTTAATACAAACTTACTGGCCAATTTAAAAGGAACACCTGTACCCCTGCTGATTCATGCATTTATTTAATCAGCCAATTATGTGTCAGCAGTGCAATACATAAAATCATGCAGATACAGGTAATATTTACATTAAACATTAGAATGGGGAAAACATTGTGATCTCAGTTACTTTGAGTATGGTGTGGTTGTTGGTGCCAGGCTGGTTTGAGTATTTCAGAAACTGCTGATCTGGAATTTTCACATAGAACAGTCTCTGGAATTTAGACAAAATGGTGCATAAATAAATAAATAAATAAATAAATAAATCTGGTGTGTGGCAGTTCTGTAAGCAGAAACACACTCTTGAAAAGAGAGGTCAGAGGAGAATGACCAAACTGGTTCAGGAAGACTACAGTAACTCAAATAACCACTGTTTTCAACTGTGGTGAGCAGAAAAGCATCTCAAAATGCACAAAACACTGAACCCTTAGGTAGATGAGCTACAACTATAGAAGACCTCTTTGGGTTCCACTCCTATCAGCCAAGAACAGGAATCTGAGGCTACAGTGGGCACAAGCTCTGGACAATTGAAGATGAAAAAGAAGAGAAAGAAACAAGCGATGTTTTTCCAATCAGTAAGTTTCCAATTTTGTTGTGCCTGTGCCCACTCTAGCCCCAGATTCCTGTTCTTGGCTGACAGGAGTGGAACCTGATGTAGTCTTCTGCCTCAAGCCTAATCAATGATGTGGAAGTTCTACAAATTGGTAGTATGTTTCTTAACTTAGAACCCACAGAACTTATCAAAGAGGCTACTTTAATACATTTAAAATAAAATGCATTTCTGATTTTGTAGCTGCCATACTAACCAGTTAGGGGTGTCTTTCCTCAATGGAAGATTTACTGAAGGCCATACATAAAGTACAAGAGTGTTTTGTGAGTGTTTACCAAAAGCCTTTGTTAATCAACATCAAGATCAACATCAAGAAAAAGACTTGGGTCAGACAATTAATAAACAGCTTTTCAAAGGGTAAGACAAGAATTGAAAACCAGAAACAAGATCTAAACCAGATATCGTGCACAGAATACAAAGGGTTGGATATTGTTTTGAGATATAGCCAGAGGGAGACTTTGCATTGTGTGTGAGTGTAAGTGGTATCATATAGGATTGTGTGTTTGTGTGAGATTGAGTCCAGATGGGTGATCAATAATCAAGTGACTTTGAATGTGAAAGTGAACGTGTGTGATGGGAAATGGAACCCAGATCAGCCATGTTGTGATGCTGTGGTGGATTCTTGGAGTCCATGACCGAAACTGACACTGACATGACAACAGTATTCAGTGTTGTTTTCAATGATATATTCATTTCTGGCTGTTTAACTGACCTCACTACGAAATTCGGAGTGCGCCGTTACACTGATAAAGTGAAACGTCTGTGGTTATTTATGTGGTTAATACCTGATGATGCTGCAAAGCCCTATTTGTCTGACACCTCTTTTGATATTACATTAGCAAAATGGGCAAAACTGTGGGGGGAGTGAAGAGGAACAGGCGTCACAATAAGATGACATATGCAACAACTCATCAGGTTCATGCTGACAACATTTTTTGTAATTATACAAATAATTGTTCAAAAAAATAAAAGTGCATTCAAAATTCTTTTACACAGGGAATGGTATGAGAACATTCGAGTGATGTTGCCTTGTTGCCATCTGTAAAAGGAAATATTGCTGGGCAGTACTTGGAGGAGAAATAGTGCTGCCATGGCAATAGTGCCAATACTGACATGCTGCTGTCTCCTCCCTACTATTCGTCAAGTACTCTAGAGTCTTTAGTGGAGGGCATGGCAATCTAACATTAAGCCGAAGTTGTCCACAACAGCCGAAAGAGCTGATAAAAGAGCTGCAAGATTTCCTTCTGGTAACTGAGGTTAAGGATGAGGTGAGATTTAGGTGTAGCATAGCATTACTCAGCTGCATAAATAATTATGTTAGCGGAATCTCCTCACGAGGATAGTAAGATAAACTGTGTGTGTGTGTGTGTGTGTGTGTGTGTGTGTGTGTGTGTGTGAGAGAGAGAGAGAGAGAGAGAGAGAGAGAGAGGGAGACTCTGTGATGAGTTGGCATCTAATCCAGGGTGTTCCTGCCTTGCACTACTTTCTGAGTGAACTGTAAGTGAGCTCTTTCCCCTATTACCTAGAGGTCTTTATTCTCCTTATTCACCTCTTTGGCATCGCACCTACTTTACCTAATTACTAGCTCAAAGAGTTATACAGACTATACAGACTATAACCATATTTTGACAGTATGCACTTTACAGCCGTCTGCTACAAAGGCCTACGTTTACTTTGACTTAGTAAATACTGAACATTCTGCTTATCACTCTTGATTTCTGTCTGGATTAGTTGGATGGTAGCCATTGTTATCAGTGAAATTTTAATTATCCAAAGGTCAGTCCACTGACAGGGCTAGAGCTGAGGATTAAAAGGCAAACTTGCAAGCAGCTGTTCAGCAGCTCATAAACTGAACTGTTATTCTATATTTGCACCAAATTACAGACCTTTTTCCTCTTTATTTGTCATAGTCTAAGTGTAGGTCTATTGTAAAAGACTGATATCAATTATCTTCGACAATTTCTTCTTTTTCCAGGTAGAGAAACTAGTGACTATTCAATTAGTAAAGTCTTCTTAGTAGGTTTAAGTGAAAAAAAAAAAAGAAATCCAGTGGTAATGAGCTACATGTACATTTACTCTCCTTATAGTACGTGAGGACATGGGTCACTGTAATGGTACATTTTTGAGTATAATTAAATAATAGTACTTTTACTTTTCAAATTAAATATTCAACTTTGCTACATATATTTCTGATCAACGTTACAGAGTAAAATAAATATTAAAGGTTCTAATCCTGGAAGATTTGCCTATAAGCCAATTAAAAGACAGCATGTGCAAATTTTGAATGATTACATTTTGCGACCCAATGAAAATAAAGCAGTTTCCTGCTTAAAGTCTATACTTCAGGAGCCTAAGACTTATATAGCTAAAGTAAATCTAGTGAAATATGATTAGATTGTCAACTGTAGCCTGTATAACAGTTTCTTGATAAAGATATCACTGCACTGAAGCATAGTTTGCTTACTCACATTAGATAGCATACAGAAAACTACAGCTTCAGGAGTCAGCTTCAGGAGTGCAGATCGCCATTTTTAGTAATAATTTGTAAATGAAAAATGACTTTTTTTTTTTCTCCAGCAGACCTGTTTTTCTGGTCTTTTCCAGTGTTTTCAGGGCATAGTGGTAGGGTTAACATTTTTAAAAATTTTATTTATAAAAAATCTGCAATAGACCACGTCCACTTCCAGTTTAAACCTGAATACCAGAACAGATATTGTGAATATTCTGAGGATTAAACAGGAATTCCCTTACAGCCCTGCCGACTAGGGTGCAGTTTATCTTAGCAAATCCACCCACTGACTGGTTCTGAGAGGTGGGAGGACGGCTCTCCACATAGACACTAACCTGAGCTCCGGATCAAATCTGAGAGGCAGCAGCTTCAGCCACTTTCTTTTACTTACATTAAAAATCGATTGTCGACGTTGATCAATATAGTATTCACTGATAAAGATGAACAGCAATGATGTTTTAACGGCGCACTCTAAACCCACTGAAATTCATTAATCGGGTCAGGTGAAAATTAACTAAAAAGGGTGGGTTACACTAAATTTAGCATATCAGTTATCTTCAACAATTTCTTCTTTTTCCAGGTAGAGAAACTAGTGACTATTCAATTAGTAAAGTCTTCTTAGTAGGTTTAAGTTAAAAAAAAAAAAAAAATCCAGTGGTAATGAGCTACATGTACATTTACTCTCCTTACAGCACTTGAGTACGTGGGTCACTGTAATGGTACATTTTTAGAAATTGTGTAGCGTCTACATTTTAGAAATAAGACTTTTGTGCCCTGAGCACTGGTCTGCTCTGCATATGGAGATTGTATTGATTCTGGTTTATGATGTATATATTTATGTCATTTTCATGTTTTGTCAAAGGAAAGTGCAGAGTTCCAGAGGATCAGAAAACGAAAACTTGCCCAGCAGCCCATGTTTAATGACAGGCAGAAAGCATCAAACATGGGGTGGACTGCAAATGCACTTGGAGATCTATAATGAACAGTTTAAGAGAGTGTAAAGATAGTCCAAGAGAGTGCTGCCTGATGTGTAGCAATAAAAGGAAAAAAAAAAAAAAGGCAGTTCTCACTGGTTTCGTGTCCAGATTTTTTGCACTGGATTGCCTGACCTGACGGCTCGGAGTTGTTCTTTGGCTGTTAGGAACTACATGAAACTGCCCTTTGTGCTCTTCCTGACGTGCTACATGATGATATCTCAGGTTTTTTTTTTACAGGACATGCGGGTCAAGTTTCCTAAATGTGTACTTCTTAGTAGGTGTGTAAACCTCAGGCTTCCACAAAATAGTTAATGATTTTGATTCGTAAGGCACTGTTTGATGATCCAAACACATTTGTGATTCATAAACACATTTATAATTCAACCAGTTTTCAGCATATGTCCATTCTCAGCCCTAACTCTTTACTTAGGTCGGTTCATTAGTCTTAAATTCGGCTTTGATAAATTAGAAAAAAAAAAAAAAAGTATTACATCTCCCTTTGGTAGAAGGCAGATGACGAAATGCAGTTGACCTCTTTACAATCGTATTTAAAGGTCACTCTCTCCTATCGATCGGCGCGCAGGGACTGATCACATCAGCCCGGAATGGACAGCGTTTTACGCGTTGCAGAGGCAACACTGCTGGACCTTGGAGACGTGTTCACGTGGCTCTTGTTTACGTGGAGTGTGAACCAAGGATTTGCAGCACTGCTCCTGAGATATACCTACCACAATATTCATTCATTCATGTCCAGCCCCAGCATGATTACATGCAACAGACATGTCGGATTAATTGTAAATGATTTCTGTAAGGGACAAACCATGTAAACCAGAATATGCAAATTTAGTTTTAGGTGTGTGGTAATTGTCCTACCTGTCATCCCGATAGCATATAAAACAACAACAAAAAAACCACAACAGATTTCAAGAGAAATGCCCCAGGCGTTGTAATAAACATCTAATTTCGGAGGCGATGTTGCTGCGTAGGCTTATGATTTCATTTACAGTCAGTCCGCCAGCCAGCATCCACCTGCATCTCACCTCACATCATAACATCTATCAGTTATTCTTTTCAACTCTGACCTGAACGAAAAGTATCTGGATTCCAAGTCTTAAATAAATCCGAGCTTGGATAGTTTGAGGTTAAGTTTGGATAAATAGGCTATATGTCGGTGTTATTTTATTTTGATTCAAGTGTTGAAGCGTGTACCAGATGCCATTATTTTCTTATATTTCAATCTGCTCTGTTTCAGTTTCCCTTAGGGCAAATGATAAACAAAATGTATTGCAGGTTTATTAGAACAGAAGCCACACAACACAATCCATTTTGCCCTCTTTTATTTGAAAGGTCTATATCCAGGGAGAGCCTCCATGGGGGAGAGTGCTGAACTGGAATAATTGATAGATAGGCTGGCTATCTTTATCGATCCCCCTATTGATCTGACCAAATACCCTGAGATTAGAGGTAGAATTCTGCTGATACGAATTGTTTTTCATAGTTAATAGATTTTTTTAAATGTCTGTCTTGGTCCTGCTGTCTGTTTTGGGATAAATAAATTTCTCGTTGTCTTAAGCATCAAATAGCTAGCCAATAGAATTTAATTTAATGCCACAGCAAAATATTTTTTTCCACATCGGTACGTTATATTCACCACTTGCTGGGTACTTTAAGTGGTTGAAATAATTTTTTTTTTCAATAAATAGAACGTGTTTATTAACGAATTTAAAATCTAATTAACGGCTTTGCCTAAAGCACCGACAACTGGTCTCCCACACTTTTACATTAACGAAGCAAAACAACAGCATTGATTTTTGGGGACTGTGATGAATCTGGAATAGTGCTCTAATTTAAATGCATTGATTGATGCCAGACTCGGTCCCCTACTGCCACGCGGCACCTGCGCACATGCGCATATTGTAATGCGCAAAAAAAAAAATCAAAGGCTGCCAGCCTCATTTGCTCAGCCATACCGAGGCCATTGCATTGCACTTAAATGCAACTCACAGCAGTTTTGTTGTTGTTGTTGTTGTTGGTTTTCTTTTCCTTTTTAAAAAATGGTTCAATTAAATTTTCAATTAAATTAAAAACTACACTGGATGACTTTTACATTGTTATCTTGTATGTTGCACACTGGACCTGGATTACGACTGAACCAAGGTATAAAACCTAAGAGTAGTTATATGTGTGGTTAGTCTATATGACATTATACTATAGGCCTGATATACCGAGGAAAATACTCAACACAATTTTGTGAAAAGCTCGGGTTTAAAATGCTGCGCGCGACTGTAATAAAACACAGAGAAACAAATCTACAGCGATTATATATACAGTAGCTTTCCCTTGGCCTCAGAAGCTCAGCCTACTAACTACATAAACAACTTCTTGGTTTAAATAGAGTGTTGGGGGAAAAAAATCTCGACGAACAATTAGCTTTAACAGTGCGACAGCACTTCTAAATCTTATTTAAACGTTATATTTACGCGTAATACTCTAAATGCGCAAAGGAACAGTTGACATTTCATCTCTGACTTTTCCCCGACCCACTGAGCAGAAACCAAACTTGCCACCATTCCCCGGTTAATTAACCCTTCAGTCGAAAGAAGAAGGGAAGGTGGAACACGTTTTTTTTTTTTGTAAACTAGTAAACCTGTTTTTACACGCTTTTACACGTCTCTTTTATTCAGTGAGAGGACAGGAAGGAATATAGCGATTTCAGATTGGTTTTGACGAGTGAGGGACTGTTTACAGTGCCGGCTCCCCCGATATTCTGGTGAATAGAAAGCAACAAGGTGTCTGTAAGAGTTTATCACTATAGAGCGTTTCAAGTCGACGCACCAGAATAAAGGCGTGCGGCTTTTGAAAAACTGAAAGAACCCCATTATGAAATCAACAATTTTTGGATAACAGGCCTACAGGCTTTTGTGTCGGCAAAATATTTTCTGTGTTACAGTGTCTTCCCTATATCGTCTTGCAGATAAGAACCTGTCATCACGAGCACCGTTACACACCTGCGAGTCTAAGAGCCGACATGCGCTGGAACTCGGGCTCTTGCAGCCACTTCCACATCCTCCTGAACGTCTCCCGTCCTGATTTTAGTTTACCCCACGGTTTCGGATTCCGCAGGAGGTCAGATAGTGTGCCTTGGGACCGAGACAATATCCGCTGGGCGAAGATAGCCTGCGGAATGCTGTACCTTTTCAGTTCGGCCGTTATTCTCTGTGCCACCTCTTTGGTGTTGATCTCCTCTGCTTGGCTGGATCCGCCTGCTTGGGTGCATCCGGCTTCGTGCCTGTCGCGTTCCGACAGCATAGATCCACTAGAGTGCAACTGCGAGTGACCTGGGTGGTGTAGGCCGTTCAGAGTGGACATGATTCCGGTACCGTGGCCCCCAAAATCACCCCGACCTAGCATCGCCGCGTGAGTCTCGAAGCCTCCTGGCGAGATCATCTTGTCGTTGGAGAGGTGAGCACCAGGACCGTAGGCGCCAAGAGGCTGCTGCGCGTCATGCAAAGTACCTAAGCCGCTGGACAGCGGCGAGAGCGGCTGTGCCATGCACGAGATGTCTTTGGGATAATGGGCGTACAGGTTGCCCATGGAGGCCAAGCCGCGGTCGTCGCGCATTAGCGTGAAGCTGCCGCTGACGTTTCCAGCAGTCAGGCGCTGGTGCGCGGCATGATGATGCGCGTGATGCGGGTGCGGATAATGGTGATGCGAGAATTTTTCCGGTACCGTAGATATCGAAGGCAGGTGCTGTAGCGGTGACAGAGTGGTGTACGTGCTACTGATGCTCATGCCAGAATCGCAGGACATAGTCATAGCAGGGGGAAGAGGAGCGGACAGCGAGTGTTCGCCGCGATATTCCCCAGCCCCGTCCAGTATCGAGGCCATGCTAGACACCATGGTGGAAGATCGGCCGTGCAGGTTCCGGTGCGACACCGACTGTCTCGTGTGAGGAGAGATCATCAAATTGTCCGTTTGATGAGAATGTGAAACCGTGTAAAGGTTCCCGATGTTCTCCATCCTAACTTCCATGACTTGAAAGATGCCCACCTCCCTCACCCCCTCACTCTCTCTCTCTGTCTCTCTCTCTCTCACACACACACACACACACACACTCACTCACTCACTCTCACTCTCTCTCTCTCTCTCTCACACACACACACACACACACACACACACACTTCTTCTTTCGCTGTCCCTCTTATCTTGCGCTGCAGCTAATAAATCCTGAACGAGCTCGAAGCCGGACCATTGAATCCGAGCTTGTACTCATGGTTTTACGAGGTTCTTCCTGCTGCACACGCTTCTTTACTTCCAGCAGTACACGCTCGTATTTTGCCCCCTGTGCCGCCTGTGCTCCTGGAGGTCAGGACTGTGCAGCGGCTGTGTCTGTGTGAACATTAAGACTAACCCGAAGCCTCCGAGGCCACCGCTACTGTCTGGCTTGGTGTCGAGCCACCTTGGAGATTATGATGGCCTATAGAGAAATAAGGAATTTCCTCAGTGCCGTTGAACGAACCCTAACCCTGATCCAGCGTTTTCATCACTGAGCACACACTTCAAGCATGCATGCCTGCGTACAGGCCGTGAGAGGACCGAGTTGAGCTGGGGATTGCTTGAGTCATCGGTTCACCCTGATAAACCTGGCGCCAGAGTGAAATATCTAAACGGTGAATTATTAATGGATTTCTACAACTCCTCTCAATAAAAAGTTTGCCAAATTCCTAGCAACAAATTCCTAGCAATTCCATAACCCTAACCCTAAGATGAAATTACTTCACAATTGTTGCAGTTACATGTGAAAACATCAGGCCTCTTATTCTGCCAGACAGTAGTCCATTAATGGAATTAAGGAAATGAACAAAACTTGTATTGACAACATTAATATAAAAAGTTGCTGATGTAATGTAGTGTGTTTTTTTTGTTGTGTTAAAGCAGCCGTGTGTCATTGCACACTACCACGAACTCTAGGTAGTCTCTTATAGTCTCTTATATTCATTCACAGATAATAGCTTATTTTCCACCTGTAATTATATTTCTGTTCAGACAGAAGTCCATGAATGAATATTGACTAGAAATTGAAGATTCAGTACATAAATTGACCTTAGAGTAAAATCGACTTGCGATCTTACAAACGGGTTCTGGCAGAACACACCTCCTGTCATTCCTGAATTCAATTAAATTAGAGAGTTTCTCCAACGATGTGTAGCTTTAATCTATTTAGCTGTTGCTCAGGGTTGCTCTGAAGTGTGCAGCAGGCTTGTAACCTCTCTGAGAAAGGGATGGTCCTTGCTCACGTCTTTGAACAAAACATGAAAACTCTAAGTGCTTCATTATATTACGGATTTTTTTTTTTTTAATTTACGAGCGTTTCCCGAAACCCGTAAACTCGGTCGTAAAACTAACTAGTAGCTTAACCCATTAGTTATTCACTAAGAACTTCTTTATTTGGAGCTGGCGTGCAGTTCTACCTGAAAAAGGCAGATGCCGCTAAAAAACCACACTGACCCTTTGCCTGAAGGGAAGTTATTCTGGCAATTAGTTATTATAATAATAATAATAATAATAATAATTATTATTATTATTATTATTATTATTAGTAGTAGTAGTAGTAGTAGTAGTAGCTTCATAGTTTCTCTTTAACTCCATATTCAGTGTATTGTTGCAGAAGTTACTGGTCACTGCAACATGAAATCAGCCTGAGATATGTTTAGGTGCGATACGCGTTTTTATTTATTTATTATTATTATTATTATTATTATTATTATTATTATTATGTACTTGTACAAATAACCTGAAGAAACCCTGTGAGAAAACCTCTTTGAAAAACTGACTTCCGGTCCGCAAAGCTTGTTTGTGTTTGGCTGTGAGTCCTGTTAGTCATTTTCTAGACACTAAGCTTTACGGGTCCCCTGCGAGCCTTCAGCCGGAGCTGCGTGGACACGGGCAGGAACTGGGGAATGGGCTCAAGGAGTAATCTTACCTAATGCACCTTTAAGTCTGAATAAAGTGTACAGGACTAAGAGGTGTCTGTGATCCGTGATTTGAGGTCAGGAGGCAACTGGGGTGGCAGGGCTTATCTCAAGGGTGGCATGTGTCACCCAAAGGCACTCTTCTGACATGTTAATAGAAATAAACGATAAACATCCGTTTATCATCCTGGGTAAAATAATGACCCTTTTTGTTTGGGCACAGGAGAAACGTGTAGAAAATGTACCCTGACAGTGCTATGCCTCTGGGGAATTCAGTGAGTAATACAGAGTATTATAATATAGCAATATTAACAACAATGAAATAAAGCCGGAAAAGATCCAAATGCGCAAAGACAAACTGGACAACTGTGTCACAGAAACAGAAATGTGAAAGAAAGTCTAGTTTATTAACTTTTGGTAAAAAAAAAAAAAAAAAAAAAAAATAGATAACCCAGTGTTTATTTAGTGAACACAAAGTAACATTTTACACTTTTTTTTTGTTTATTGGGCAAGATATCTGGCTCTGATATTAAAGGTCTGTCATGTTATACCTCAACAAATTGCTTTTAATATAAATATTAATTTATAGACTCAAAAACAGTTTCTCCTTTTTTTTCCCCTCTCTGCATGCCCTGCGATTTACAGTATGACATAACTTGTTATAACGTGCTATCTCTTTCAGACAAGCGCAATTTCGGCTGCAAACTCTTGTTCACGCTGTCGTGCGCTTTTTCTCCTCCACTATTTAAACTCCTGATCATCTGCGTCTGTTTCACTGCTGCTTAAGTCACTGATTCATCTGATAACTTTGCCTCCGGACTGTGAATCGATTATTTGACTATCGACTTGTGCTGCTTTTGGCTAGACTCGGGCTGGGCGCAGTCCGCAAAAAAAAAAAAAAAAAAAACGTCTGAGGAGTCGCTGGTAAAATGTCTGATAACGAAGGCTTTTGGGGAAACACTCGCAAAACTAGCTCGTGCAGAACACACACCCTTCTTCAGGCTGTTCGTTATTCGCTAAGATGAATTGTTATCGGGAAACTCAGCCCACATCGATTAGTCATCCTCTCCTTACAAAAAAAAAACAAAATAAAATAAAATCATACTGCGCTGCAGGACAATTAAACATACAGGGCGTCCCAAAAGTCTCCGTACACTGGGGAAATTCGCGCTTTTATGCAAATGTCTTCCAAAATTTTTCATATATATATATAAAAAAATGTAAATATGAAAAATTTTAGCCTTTTAGAATGCGATTAAATAACGCATAACATGCATTTTTGTATTTTATTATCTATGGACAGCACTTTGGTCCATTTTAATGGTTTCGAAAGTGTTTTATAAATAAAGGTTGAGTTGAGTTGAACATAACGCGAGCTCGTCATGAGTGGGAGAAACCACTGTGTGTGTGTTTACGAAGAAATGACAGTCATGTCGAGGATGTTTGTAAGTGAAGTTATGTTTTGCTGAAAAGTGTTCATGTGTGGAGACACTCGGGACAGCCCGCACAGCGCAGTTCTAACCGAATCAGAAAACGGAGATTTTAAAGTAATCTAAACATGGTCAAATTCCAGATATTATAAACACAGAAAAATCCAAATATTCTAAATATTATGTCTAAAATGTTAATCAACCGACTTGCAATCGACGGTGTTCATTCTTACGGCTAAATGAAATTCAGCCAACAAAGTAACAAGCGTTTGTAAAAAAGCTGTTGTATTGATGTCTGATATAATCGTATCGCACGCCTTCAGTTTTAGAATTGCGAGAAAAAAAAAAATCAACCCTGTGAAATATTTAAGCATAAACGTGTGCAGGTGTTTACATTTTCCAAAAAAAAAAAAAAAAAAAAAACCGATTTATTTCGTTGCACCGATTCATTTTAATTCTTAAAACACACACTGCAGATAACATCCTTCTCATCCATCTATTATTATTATTATTATTATTATTATTATTATTATTATTATTTCTTGTAATTATTTCTTGTAATTATTTTGTAATTTTATTGTTGTTCTGCATTTTAATTCACATTCCTATTAAAAAATAATTACCTGTGATATTATTTGACTATAGCCTCATCCAGTTGGTCACATTATATTAAGCTCTATCTATCTATCTATCTATCTATCTATCTACAGAGATAGATGAGGACATGTGACTTTCACACCCAAATGTGGGCCTTCCCCAAACTGTTGCCACGAAATTTGAAGCACGCAATTGTCTGAATTGTCTGGAACTAAGAGGCCCAAACCTGTTCCAGCATGGCAACATCCATGTGCGCAAATCAAGCCCCAAGACATGGTTTGCCAGGGTTGCTGTGGAATTACTCCAGTGGCCTGTATGGAGCCCTGACCTCCACCCTACTAACACCTCTGGGATGAATTGCAATGATGACTGCATGCCAGTGGAGTCGAGGTTATTATAACCGAAATCTATAATGGATGTTCACCAAGCACATATGGGTGTGTTTGGTCAGGTGACCACATACTTTGGTACAATCATATACAAACCCACTAGAATAGCTTTTCAGTAATTTTTTTATTTCCTCCCTGGTGCACAACAAATAAGCACATGACAGCATCTGTAATCCCTTCACAGTTTCTTTTTAGCCTAAATACAATGTAGGGTTGTAGGTATTGCTCTTGGTGTAAGTGAACTTGAGATATGATTCATGAAGTCAGGGTTGAGGAGGCATTGGTGTGGCAGACTTATATCAAGGGTGGCAACTGTCCCCTATGTGGTCACTCCCCTAATAGCATTTTAATAAACAGGCCATCCAGACGTAAATAAAAAAAAATAATGACCCTCTCAGGTTGGGTACAGGAAAAACCTGCAGAAAATGTGCCCTGACGGTGCTTTGCCACTGGTACATGTCCTGACCCTGTAGCTTACTGTGACTGTGCCAGGCACACAGCTTTCATGCATGAACAGAAAAAACCTGGAAATATGCTTCGTTTACACCTATAAATGGCAGTGTGCTTTTTACAGCTGTCATATAGAGTGCAGTAAGAGACCAGGAGGATGAGGGGTTAGGAATGGAAGAGCAGAACATTCATTTTTCCTGACTAGGAGAGAGAGAGTGAGAGCTGTAATGACCATAAAATGGCAATTTTAAGAAACAAGAAAAATTTCCAGATTTTGATTTAGATGCAAAGGCTCACTTCACAACAGTGTCAAAGAAACATACTGAAAAATGAGACAGCCTAAATGAAAGTCTACTTTATTCAGTTTTGACCAGAATAGACAGCCCAGTGTTTACCTGGTGATTACAATCCAATATTTTACACTTTTTTTTTTTTTGCAATTTTTTTATTGGCCAGATGGTTGGTAAAGATACGGAAGGCCTTTCATGCTGTACCTGTCAGAGCTACTTTCTTTGCAAGAATTGCTTTTAAATAATAATAACAATAATAGAGCTTGTTCTATCACTTCCAAGTAAACGTGATTTCTTTTGTAAACTGTTGATCACATTCGCGTCTACCCGCCGCTGTTTGGAAGTACTGTCTGTAGGGAATCGATAGTTTGGCCATCGACTCGTGCTGCTTTGTGCCAGACCTGACCTATAGCCCATAGCATGGGCTGTGTGACAGCTGAACACAGGCTGCGGCCCAGGTTTTTAAATGATAAATTATTTGGATTTGATATGTCATGCACTGTTAATCTTTAGGTGCTTACAGACTGGAGGGAGGAGCCAAAGCAGTTTAAATAGCCTACCGTAATGACACATTTCTATGCTGATGAGAGCAGGCTCTTCCACTGGGACAGTTCCCACATCCACCAGGGCACGAAGACTCACTCCAGTGGGAGGAGGATGAGAAAAGACGCAAATGGTTTGGACTTCTCAGGACCAGATCTTAACCAGAACTCCTCACCATCATCACCATCATCAAAAGACCAACTGATTAAATGTCTTGTAGGAGAAAGGTGTTGATCTCTCCAGCAGGCCTGCAGGCTCAGAGACCCGGAGACTCCGCACACTGAAGCTGTGCTGCTGGCGCAACTGTTGGCTTTTCCTTTAATTTGTCACCCGTCAATGGCAGTTGTTAATGCCAGAAGCAATCGACAAAAACAAACAAACACACACACAAACACATGTCGACGTGTTGTAGAATTCGGATAGCTCCTCGATTTACACACCTGTGCACTTGACGTTGCTCTTTAAAAGAAATGCTGCTCATCTCAGCCTGGTCCATGTACCGGCTTTCTGCTAGTCTGGAAACGGCACCAGCAAATGCACACAACATTGTGTTTTAACTTTTCAGTCACACAAAGCATGGGAAATCATTCTGGATGGTTAGCTCTAAACTGAGTCGCAAAGGAAATTATTTTAGCCTATAGCATATATATATAAAGGTTTTATATATAGGTTAATATATAGGAGGGGTTACATATTGTTGAGCCAGTCTGATGTTTCTCGAATTATCGGTAATAAATCAGATAAATGAAGGTAATAAAATATCTAAGAATTGAGTTCGTTTTGTGTATTAACGTAAATTAGATTTATTAAGGCAACAAATTTTGACTCAAGCTTATTTTATTTAAGCCTATAAACGGCAGTTCAATCGAATAAACCCATTTATTTGACTAAAAAAAGAACACTGTGGTCGGGTCTTATGATTTAAGATTAGGATTAAGATTAAGATTAAGATTAAGATGAACTGGCAGGCCTAAAGACAGTGCTCAGTGTAAGACTCAGTGTAGCACTGAACGATGAGCTTGAGCTCTCCTAAACACTGGGGCGAGATGAACCTTACTGTCTATTAAGGGATAAATTATTATTATTGTTGTTGTTATTATTGTTGTTGTTATTATTATTATTATTATTATTATTATTGTTATTATTATTATTGTTATTGTTGTTATTATTATTATTGTTGTTGTTATTATTATTGTTATTGTTATTATTATTATTGTTGTCGTTATTATTGTTATTATTATTATTGCTGTTGTTGTTATTATTATTATAATAATTATTGTTGTTGTTGTTATTATTATTATTATTATTATTATTATTATTATTATTATTATTATTATTAGACGTGCACGGTGGTATTTGACGCAGGTGAATGTCTGCACATCAGACTCAGCTCCACACGCAACGCGCTTGGAAAAAAATCTTCTGCTTCTGTCATTTCCAAATCACGACGGATGCCATGATTAACTGCTACAGTGAAACAATGACACTACTGTCTCATCGAGAACGAGCATTTCATTTCTATATTATACACTCCTTCATTTGGTCTTTCTAGTCTCTTCTTCCTTTCCCTCCGTTTCCCCATGCCTCTAAACCTACTCTGCACAAGAACCTTCATTGCTTTATTCATGTGTTTACTGCAGTCCTGTAGGCCTTCGAGAAGCCCATCAGCTACGCCTTGGCTGGCAGGAGCAGCCACTTCATATACACGCGGTTATTGTGTGGCTTTAAAAAAAAAAAAGGCGTAAATGCGTTATACTTCCTTATAACGTCTCTGCTTTAGGGGTGAGCGGGGTAAGTTGTCTCGCCTTAGCCCTCCAACAGCAGAGGCACCACCTCAGGAAATAAATAGCTGTTTTGTGTGACTTCATGTTTTCTTATTTTTGACTTTGTGTGTGTGTGTGTGTGTGTGTGTGTGTGTGTGTGTGTGTGTGTGTGTGTGTGAATTATTGAACATTGTTGAATGTTCAGTGATTAGCGGAGAAAATAAAGTGTCTTTTGATACGTTAGCTGCAGTCGGCACGTGTCAGTTTGAGGCATGTTGTACTGGAATGTAAGCTTACAGAAAGGAATTGCTCAAAAAAATCATTACAATATTTGTGTAATCAGCTGCTGGGTTTCTGATAATAGTATTAAATATTATTGAAAATTAATTATTATATAATACAGTATATTATTTAGCTGACATTTTATATATATGCTAAGAATGTGTGTGTGTGTGTGTTTCTAACACATTAGATTCATACTCCAGTGTGAAGCAATATTTCTATCCACACACACACACACACACACACACACACACACACACACACACACACACACACACACACACACTATTTACACTGACTTGTGTGACAGAATACCTACTGATGGGGCAAACTGTCACAAGTGCACATCCTATAATTAACTGTCTTTAACTCCATAGACAAATATGCATCGGAGACTTTATTCTTTCATTCGATAAGACTTTTATTCCTTTGTGATGTATCACACCCAAGAAACGTAAGAAAGTAAAGTGTGTGTTCCACTCTCCCCTACACTGTAATTTTTTTTTCCCCTCATTCTGTAGAAAATGAAGCATAGAGAAGAGTGTTTGTTTTTTTTTTTTTTGCTTGTTGTATATTTCCAAATCATTAGCATTAGCACTAGCACTGATTGTCTAACTAAATTAGCTTTGCAACAGTGGCGGTGCAGCAGTCCTGGGGGGGGGTGGGGAATCGGACATATTTTCCCCCAAGTTTGTGCTCTGGTTTCCTCCCACCTCCCAAGAAAATGAAAAACATGAGAATGTGGATGGGTTAATGAGTGAGTGAGTGAGTATGTTCATGGTGTGCTGCGATGGACTGGTGTCCCAGGGTGCAGGGTGTTACTTTCAATTGATAAAATCATAACGTGAGAAATTGCAGACCTGAAACACTTACATCTTGTTTCTGTACGTGTTATGATCAAAACAAATTGAGCCCTATATATCGAAATCAAATAAACACATCATCATATATTTGCATCTTTATGCAAATTTTCTCTTCTTGACATACAGGATGACACAAGTAAACACGATATGTACCTGCGTAAGGATTTTCAACGTGTGTGTGGTTTCGAGAAATGGCATCCTCTCCTACGATGTGTGTAAGCAATAAACTGTGGCGCTAA
The DNA here is from genome assembly GCA_022985145.1 of Pangasius djambal. NCBI lineage: Eukaryota > Metazoa > Chordata > Actinopteri > Siluriformes > Pangasiidae > Pangasius > Pangasius djambal. The sequence goes on along the minus strand of CM040985.1, from coordinate 24,117,369 downwards.
GCCCGTTTGCACGAGGTTAATTCCTGGTTTGTTTTAGTCAAATCAAAATACTGGTGGGAGTCAAAGTAATTCCCTCCCGATATTCGCAGGATATCTGTAGTGTAGACTTACTTTACATACACTATGACACACTTTAGTATATTTCTTGCAAACATCAATTTGCCACTGTACACGTGCACGTGTGCACGTGCGCACCACTTGCACACGTGCACACGTGGACACGTCCAGCCGTCGATACTTCGGGTTAGACTGGGAGAGAAAGGGGAAGAGAAAAAAAATCAACCTCCACCGCACTCAATAAAGCTCTGGTTGCTAGGAGACTGAGGGAGAGATGGATTGAGGAGGCCCGGGCGATCAATTCCAGAGAAAGGAGAGAGAAAGGCAGGATAAGAAAGACAGATAAAGAGAGAGAGAGAGGGTGAAGTGTGTCAGCGAGTTTACAGTGTCAATGCACTTGCCAAACAAAAAAAAAAGATAATTCACCTGTTCTTTGAACAAACCTGCCCTCTTGTCCTCACCTTATTCTCCCTGCTTCATTGTGTTCATATTCACAGCTATAGCTACTAACCAAGTTGTTTTAACTGATCATTTTGCAACCTCAACCTGATTCAATCTCCACTAGCCCAAAACAAATGCCCAACAGCCGACTGATCCCAGCACACACACACACACGCATGCGTACCCTGCACCAAGCAGTGTTGAGCGAATCGACTGGATATTGATCCTCCCACTCACCTCCCAGCAGCCAGCTCTTGTCCTACATAGCGTGGCTTGTCTGATTTCTCCCTTAATGGCTTTTATCCAGTGCCAATCTTTATTTAAGCTACAAGTAGGAATTAGCACTCGACTCCCCACAAACACACACTCCTACCATTTGTTGATCCTTTCTTTCATCTTTATTATGTGCTTGGACTGTATTATATTGAACGAAGCAATACAAAATATTCAGCGGGATGGGCACTTTTCGGGAGAATATTACAAGGGAAATGTATTGATATCACAGTAAAAGTCAACTTCTCCCTCCAACTGGGACAGCAGTCCAACGAATGGGAATCAAAGATGTCACTACTAGGACGATTCTGCTTGAATAGTATTGTATAGAGTAGTGTATCTGTGTACACAACAAAGCAGTGCCCACTAGAATTCAGTACTATTCAGCAATATGGTAGAGCGTTTAAACACTGGCTTACAGGGCTGCAAAGTTCTGCCATCTTTTTCTGATTTATCCCATACTGGGCTTTCTTTCAAACAAATTTATTTTCTCTGTTTGCATCCTAAAAAGAATCTTAAAAAAAAAAAAAAGATCCCTTTTATTTCTCATTGATTTTGCCTACAGCATTCACAGTGTTTGCATGTATATGGGATAAGACACAGAGAAAACAGCTGAAGAATGATTGTCAGGAAAGATTGCATGCATGTTCTTGATTTTGAAAAGGCAGGTATCTGTGAAATGAGTGGGGGAAAAAAAAAGCATATTCTTTTGTTCTAAGCATCCCTGGCTCTTTTGTCACAGGGATAAAATTTAAATGGAGGGAGTTGATCGATAGCTTATTGATCTTTGTTGGCAGGAGTCAGGGGAGGGAGAGAGAGAGAGAGAGAGAGAGAGAGCGAATGAGAGTATGAGAAAGATGTGGGGGATGCTTGTCAGATGTCTGGTTTTTGAAATCTGCAGTTTAGAGGATGATCAACTCGCTACTGGAAACAGACGGCTTTGTTGTTGTCCCTGCATAGCCTCCATGCGGTTTCTCTCTCTGCCCATACTGACCAAACACTTTTCATCATAACAGCAGACAGTAATGCAGTAAATTAGTAATGTTTAAGTGCAAGATAAAAATGTCCACAAGGTTACACACCTGGGCCCGTATTCACAAAGCTTCTTAGAGTTCTCTCAGAGAGCTCCTATCTTAGGCTTAAAACGTCCTAGCTGCGAGTCCTAGACTAAAAGTGATCTAGGAAACTTCTCAGAGCGACTCTGAGTAAGGAAAGTACAAAAACCTGTATCTTAGTGAGGAGGTGTGGTCGACCCCGTTGCTAGGGATGACGCAGCAATTCAAGGACTGTGATTGGTTGATCTGTAAAGGTCTTATGTGCTCTTTGCGAAAATAGAATATATGATAATATTATGGACAGTGAAATCATAAAATGTTTGTATTAAGAAATTGTATAATCATGAATACAGGCTACTTTATGCAAAGTTTCTGTTATAAGCTAAATATCTTAAAGTTCATTAAAACAGCCAAATGTTGAAAACGTGTCTACTTTTGATGCAACCAGTTTCCACGCAGTAGTTACTATATTTAAGTTCTTACATTTATTTACCAAACTGATTTTATTACTAATCCATTTCAGATTGATGGGAGCAAAATGGCTCACCTTTTACCAGTTTACACGACTGCAGGACAGTCTGTTTAAGCTGCACTTTTGGATGGTATGTAGCTGACAATCCAAGAGAGATGGAAGGAAGTAAAAGAACAAGAAAAGCAAATTGGACAGAAGAGCCGTGTTTGGAGAATATTTCTTCTTTCCGCCATTTTGTCCTCTGCTATAGAAACTCTTAAGCCTCTTAAAAGTCCTCCTCTCTACTCTTAACAATTTTTACCTTAGGAGCTGTTTTTAGGGCTGAGATGTTTTTACTAAGATTTAGTCCTAAATTTAAGGGGAAATTCTAAGAAAACGTCATCATTCTAAGAATCTTTTTAGAATTTCGTCACTACGAGCAACTTTTAGGCTCAGGACGCTTTGCGAATACGGGCCCTGACAGTTAATCTCTGAAAAGACATTTTGTGAAAAGTCATAACCCAGTTATGAAAAAAACTAGTTTTGAGTTAGAGCAGTATGCATATAAATAAAGAAATCTTACTCTACATGCTATGAGAACCTTCTCGGGTATGCTTTTAGTTGGAACAGTTTACCCAAGTTGGTTTTAGTTACTCTATCAAAGGCAGAGGTCCACTGTACCTTTCCATAAGAAAACAAATAACTGTTTGCTTCCACTTGCATTATGTAACCATACATTTGAGCAGGCCTTGAGACATCTGTCCAGCAGTGCAGAGCGTGTGCCAGCTCATTCTGAAAATGCATATATGGATCTAGCGTGCTGTATTGCTGGCAGATATTTGGAACCAGGTGGGAACGATGCTCAAATGCACTAAGCTGGCCTTCTATTGATTGCTGTGCAGGATGTCAAACATTTTAGCGCTGATCATGTCCTTTGTTAATGCCTTCCATGGCCAAACAGTTCATGCACAAAAAAATCATTTGGCCCTATATTTTCTAATAGACAGTGCCTGGAGCAGCAGAAGAATACACAGCTATTTTACTGAGCAAGCACTCCTGCCCACCTTCCTGTTCTCCCCACATTTCTACTCTCATGCGCCTGTTCGCTGTCTCCATCTATCTTTATGGCACCTAGTTGCATCTCCTTAATGTTTCCGGACCTGACGGTCTCCATGCTCAAAAATTCACAATAAAGCACGCTGTGTGTTTGCCAATTGGTAAATTGCAATCTGACAGGGCTAATAAAAACAACGTTTTTCATCAGCGAAAGCGTGACAAGGTGGAAGTGAAGTTGCAATCATCCTAACAACCTTCCTGCCTTCCTTCCTCCCTTTATCCTTATCCATTACAAACATCCATCACTACGTATCTACAATCATGGGCTAGAGGAAAAAGACATGGATTAATAATGTGTCTAATTTCTAAACATTTGGCCGTTTATAGATCCCTCAGTCTCTATACTTCTAAACCTTTGGCCTACCATTTTCTGCCATTTCATCATTTATCACAGGATTACTGGAATTGTTGTTTTTCTATTCAAATCATGCACTCATACCTTATTTTGAACTCACCCGTACATGCTAATTTTATGATCCATAATTTCAGTTTCTACATATATAGTGAAGTTCATAAATATTTGGACGGGGACAAAGTTGAAGCTGTTTACCAAAGCATGTTGGAGTTGAAATTAAATACTGAATATGAGCTCAAAATGCAGACTTTCAGCATCAACATGAGGGTATATACATCCAAATCACCTGAACTGTGTAGGAATTACAGCACTTTTTATATGCCGTGACCCCCTTTTTCAAGGGACCAAAAGTAACTGGTCAATTGCCTGCTCAGCTGTTCCATAGCCAGGTGTGTTTTATTCCCTCATTATTTAACCGGATTAAATATCTAGGGCTGGTTTGTAGCATGGCGTTTGAATTTGGAATCTATTACTGTTAACTCTCAATAAAAGTCCAAAAAGCTGCCACTGCCAGTGAAGCAAGCCAGCATTAGGCTGAAAAACCAAATACAAACACATCAGAGAGATAGCAAAAGTTAGTTGTGGCCAATTATTTGGTACATTCTTAAAAAGACCGAACACAATGGTGAGCTCAGGCACACCGAAAGACCTGAAAGACCATGGAAAAGTGGTGGATGACAGAAAGATTCTTTCCCTGGTGAAGAAAAACCCCTACACAACAGCTGACCAGATCAAGAACCCCCTCCAGGAGGTAGGTTTATCTGTGTCAAAGTCAACAACCAAACTAAATACATTCATGGCCTTATCCAGAGTGACTTACAGAAGTGACAGGACACTTATCTCCTTCATACAACTGAGTAGTTGAGGGTTAAGGGCCTCGCTCAAGGGCCCACCAGCGGCAGCGTTACCACTGCCCCTGACCAGATTAGAGTTTGCAGAAAACATCTAAAAATGCCTGCACAGTTCTGAAAAACGTCCTATGGACTCGGCACAAGGTGGCATGTTCTAAGTTGTTTAACACATCTAGATGTAAATATCAGGAAACGAAAGCTGAAATTCTGATCTATCCGATATTCATATTGATCTCAAACCCAAATGTCTTCAGTATACAGCAAAAAACAAAAGAATCGGCCTTGCCATTCCTATACTTCTGTAGGGGACTGTATGTCGCTGGATGTTTTTTCTAGAAGTGTTAGAAAGTCTTGCATGAGGAGGCGTTTCAGTTTGCTAATGTTCGGAGTTACGGGGCACAGGGGGAGTTAAAAAAAAAAATGTACTGCAACCAACCAGTAGAGGGCCTCAGAAACATTTTGGCTTCAGTTTTTAACCCTGATTATGAAGTCCATGCACATGTACAGTCATTTTTTCCCATGCTCACATCTGTGGGGAAATAATTGCTGATTAATTCAGTCAGTTTTGTTCTGTTGGCTACATTTAGTCTTAATAATGAGCTTTTATTGAGCTATTTGAACAATATAAATCTTTGTGCGCTGTCATCTGTACAGAGTGTGTAACTGCTCTGCGCTTCTCGCTTTTAATGATGGTGGGAGGAAACAATGTGACAGCTGCTATCTGCTTACAAACTGAATTGAACTGATCAAATCAAAAGCACATTTAGCTAGTGAGGTTTAAGACATCTTTAGACAGACTGATTGATTACACTGCTGCATTTGTTAAACTACCCGACAAGATGCAGGAAGACGTCAAGGCAAAGTTAGAAAATAACCTAAATAAAAACATTTCCACATCATTTTGGTAAACCCTACTCATGGGACATAAAACAGACCAAGTTCATTATTCGTTCTTGATAATAGTAAGTGTTGCACTATTAGTCATTTGTCGTCTGGGTTTGCATCAGTACCCCAACCTAAATATTGCTCTCCAAAATAAAACCATATTCCTACCATGTTTCTGTACAAGCGAAAGAAATATGCTTTCATAATTTGAGCTGTCGCTCCATATAAACTATATGGCCAAAAGTATGTGGACATCTGACCATCACAGCCCTATGTGCTTGTTGAACATCCCTTTCCAAAATCATGGCCATTAATATGGATATGCTGAAAGGTAAACTGTTGCCTCAGTCTGAGTTTGCGTGCGCTCTGGAGGAGGGTTTCTTTAAGGATGTTCCCGTATTTGGCTGCATTCATCTGTCCCTCCATTGTTACCAGTCCCCCTGTCCCTGCTGCTGAGAAGCACCCCATAGCATGATGCTGCCAACACCATGTTTCAGTGTAGGGATAGTATTAACCAGGCGATGTGCAGTGCCTGTTTTATGCCAGATACAGTCCTTGCTATTCTGCCCAAAGAGTTCAATTTTCATCTCATCAGTCCAGAGAATCTTTTCCCACATGTATAGCAAACTCCAAGCAGGCTGTCATATGCCTTTTCCTCAACAGTGGCTTCCATCTTGCCATTCTGTTATGAAGGCCTGATTTATGGAGTGCTGCAGAGATGGTTGTCCATCCAACAGGTTCTCCCATTTCTGCACAGGACTCTTTTTAGAGTGACTGTTAGGTTCTTTCTTACCTCCCTGGAATATCTAGCTGTCTAATCTTCTGAGGTAAGAATGGATATTAAAGAGAACTGGGAATCATTTAGCAAACTACATGCATCCCATTTTAATTCCTGTCTTGTTTTTGTTTTGTTTTTTTTAAACATGACCACTGTAGCTGTGATTTGCTAGAAACAATGATTCCACAGCAGCAGCTATATGTATTAGAGACTAGTGGTAGGTAATGAAACAAACCACCAGTGGATGTGCACTCAACCAGAACAAATCATATCAAGATGGTCTTAAGTACCTCCCTTTACCTTTTAGAAATGAGCATGTGGTTATGCCCAACAACTGGCAGACAGCAATGCAATGTGCTATCTCCCTCAAAAAACATTAAAAGATGAAAGATGAAGTAATGAGTTCACAGATTTCTTAGTGGTACCAATGCTGGCATTGCATATGGAAAGAATGTTGAAACCACATCTTGGACTGACAGCCAGTCAGTTTTAAAGTACATCGATAATGAGATTTGTTTTCATACTTACATGGCCAAAAAGGTTTGCAGTCATTGAAGATCTGTCTATTCCATTTCAGTGGAGGCTCAAAAGATAACCCAGCAGATAATGCATCACAAGGTCAGAATGCCAGTGACGTCCTAATAACTAAGCACTGGCTGGAAGGCCCACAATTCCTATGGAAGGGAAAGACGGGCGAAAACCTTTGGATGACTCATAGTTATTCCTTTGGACCCAGAGGGCAAAAGAACAACAAGAATACAACGGTCACAAAATATGACAAAGCTCCAACTACCACGCTGCTGGTAGAGCAGTCACATGGATACTGATACTTAAGTAAATCTTAAAAATATGTTAATCGAAAATAAAAGAGATTGTTGTTTCAGAAAAATGTGACCTCAAAGTAAAAAGCTCACACCAATATCTTTCAGTGCAAGATCTAAAGCATGAAGAAAATTCACAACTGGCAGTTACCATGTCACAGTACAGTAACACGGGTATTTTGAGAACATGGTATAGTAAGGGAGAACCACTCAGCCACACGGCACATATTCTCAGGCCCACAGGTCAAGGGTGGTGGCCAATGTTAAACAATGTGAGCGCAGAGGAAAGAGAAAAGAAGAACCTGCTGAGACTGAGTAACAGAACATTTTGTAGCTATCTTTTGGACAGCGTGGGACTGAGAGATAACACAGATAGCGAGGGAAACCCCATGCAATATACTAGGCATGGAGTTCCAAATGGCTCCAAAATATACTTGCCACAGCCATGAAGAGATAGCCCAATGCCAGTTTTTCTGGCCTACGGATCAAACTCGAAAACTCAAAAACAGATGGCAAGACTCGGCCCACCACCTGTTTAGAAAATGTTTGTGAGAAGTGCTCCCATTATAGCATAAATCCACAATTTCCTGATTCCTGGAAAGCCATCTTTTTTTTAACAAGACCATTGGCACAGTGACACTTCACATGATCCCAATGTTAAAACCCTGCTATCAGGCCCAAGCATGAAACCTCTAGAGCCTTTATACAACTCCCCGCCCCTTAAGTTTAGTTTTCCTTACTCATTTATTTTGCACGTGAACACTGCATTACAAATTTTTTTAAAAGAGGAAGCTCCTGCTTTCAGTACTTGAAGTGACTCTCTACAGAAACGAAATTTAAAAATGTATTTAGATATCCCCAAAATTATTTAACAAATCACCCCTTTCTTTTAGCAATCTAAATTAGGACCAGTATTTAAATTTCAGGAGCTTACACTAAATACGTTAAACAAGGTACACCTGTATGCACAGTAAATATCTTTGACTTTGGGAGGTCTCACAGCTAAAATGGCAGATCAGATCAGTCCTGCTGACAAGAAGACCAAGGAACTGCCCGTGAAGCATGGAGATGAAGTTTTAGAAGAAAAAAAAAAAGATGGAGAAGTTTTCAAATCATCAGCAAGTACTGTCAGGAGTCAGGAGTCCTGTGAAATCCATTATAGCAAACAACCCAGACACTACCAGTCCAGCTACAACACTGCGGGGGTTACAGAGCTCACTGGCTGAAATAGGAGAACCTGTGCATACCATAAACAATCTGACCTCTAAGACAGAGTGACCAGAAGGAAGCCACTTCTGAGGAAGGCCATGTTAGAAAATCTGAGAGCTTTTGGAAAAACATTTTGCAGACTTATGAGACTATCTGGTCTGAAGCCAAAGCACAAAGTCTGGCACAAACCAAATACCACCCAACACCCAGGTTCATCCTACGATCAGGCATTTTGGTGGTAGCATCATGCTCTCGGGTTCCTTTTCAGCAGGAGGAAACGAAAAGCTTTTTGTTGCATCACAGGCAACATTCATGGGGCCAAATATGAGCAAATTGTTGAACCTGTTCCAGTCTGCTAGACACCTGCATTAGGGCAATATATGCTCCAAGACTCTCATATATGCTCAGACTTAAATCCATCTGAAAATCTTCACCAACCTTCACCCTCTAATTTGGCAGAGTTAGAAAAAAAAATTTGTATTGAGGAATGGAAGATAATGCCCAACATGGGCAAAGCTCACAGAGACATATTCAAGACACCCCAAATCTGTAATTGCTATAAAAGGACAAAACACACAGGGGGGTTAAGGCTGATCAGTTTTTAGTATTTATTTTCATATAATTCTGAGGAGATGTATGTACTTTATTTAATTTTTGAATCACTTCAAAAGGAGCAGAAATAAATCCCATTCTGATGCTGCAATAAAGCAAAAGAGAAATAATCACTGGTGGGGAATACTTTCTGGGGGCACTTTAGCTACAGATTAGAAATATTGCAATATTATAAATACATATAGAGATAAATGTCTGAAAGGTCAAATTTGCAAAATACCTGCAATACCTATGAATTCATTGTGTGATCAGTAGAATGAACTTGTGTAATTTTGTGATCTGTACTGTAATATTTTGTACTCACCCAGTGGACAATATCCTCCAGTTGAAGGTGCATGGGTAGATAGGACAAGAAATCCCATACAGACTTTTCACTGCCCTTTAGCCACTCCAGAGGTCTTGTCCCTGGTCATGAGCTTTTTGTCAAAGGTCATTTCAAGGTTCATCAGGGGTTACGTAGTTCGGTCTCCATAGCAACTGTTGGAGAGAGATGGGGAGGGAGAGGAGGAGCAAACCAGCAGCTCTGGCTTTTAGGTGTTTAGACCTGGTGTTTAGGATTCCCTTTTTAATCAGTTCATGCAGATACAGGTCAAGAGCTTCAGGTAATGTTCACATCAGATATCAGAATGGGGAAGAAGTGTGATCTCTGTGACTTTAACTGTGGCATGGTTGTTAGTGCCAGATGGGCTGGTTTGAGTATTTCAGAAACTGCTGATCACCTGGGATTTTCAGACACAACAGTCTCTAGAGTTTACACAGAATGGTGTGAAAAATAAAAAACATCCTGTGAGTGCAGGGCCTGCAGGATGAAACACCTTGTTGATGAGAGAGATCAGAGGAGAATGACCAGACTGGTTTGAGCCGACAGGAAATCTTTAGGAACTCAAATGAGCACTATTTACAACCGTGGTGAAGAAAAGTATCTCAGAATGCACTACACATCAAACCTTGAGGTTACAAGGTGATGTTTTTATTTCTAATCTTCAACTGTCCAGTTTGGGGGAGCCATGATAGCTCATGATTCCATGATTGGAAACCACTCGCCGTTGCTGAGGATGGCCCCACACGGACAGCCGTTTTGCACTCAAGTCTCCATCAGTGAACAGATGGTAACTTCAACAAAATAGCCTTCACGTGAAAACTATAGCGAAATTTTGTGGTTATAGAATTGTACTTTTTGACCATACAATACACAATAATAGAAGGGATTTATTTATAATCGCACTATCCGGGGTCACCCAGATGAGGATGGGTTCCCTTTTGAGTCCGATTGAGTCCTCTCAAGGTTTCTTCCTCATGTCGTCTCAGGGAGTTTTTCCCTTGCCACCAGCGCCTCTGGCTTGTGCATTGGGGATAAATTCATAAAGTTAAAATTTATATCCTGAGTTTATATATTTCTGTAAAGCTGCTTTCTGACAATGTTCATTGTTAAACGTGCTATACAAATAAAATTGAATTGAATTGAATAGCCTCAGATTCTTGTTCTTGGCTGACAAGAGTGGAACCTGATGTGGTCTTTGGCTGTTGTAGCTCATCTACCACAAGGTTTTATGCATGTTTTATGCATGCTGACATGCTTTTCTGCTCACCACGGTTGTAAACAGTAATTATACGAGTTATTATATCCTTCCCGGCAGCTCGAACCAATTGGGTTCCATCCATTCCATCAGGTGATACTATTAACAGAACTGTCGCTCACGCAATGTTTTTTGTTTTTATTTATTTAATTTATTTGCAAAATTAGATTTTTGGTGTCATCTGACCAAAAAACACGTTTCTGCTTGTAGTCTCAGGGACACCCGGCGTTCATGCACTGTATACTGAGCTGCTCTCAGGAAGGACTGTTTTCATGCAACCCATACAAGCAACTTCTTGTTATAAAGACAACATTAAACTTACTGCTTTTTAAACTTGACCTCTTATCAACGAACATCTTTTGCCTTATCATATCCTGGATAGATGGCAAAGGGAATGTACAACATCATATTTGGTTCAAGGCAACAACAACATTCCTCAAGAGGAATTAAAGTATTTGTAATATTTTTTTTAGGGGTGTCAAACATTTTGTTCATATTAATGTTTCTGAGAGAAAATATTATTACATTATAAACATAGTCTACTAAAACACTATAAGATAAGATAAGTAGCCTACAGTGTCTAAGTGTTCGAGTGAAAATCTGAATCATTGTGTGCAGTGTTTAGTTTAGGCAGTCACTCACTGCAGAATGGAAAATGAACATCCAGTTGAAGGAAACGTTAATACAAACCCAACTCACTAATGTGCTCGTAATCAGTGAAAGAGCCTCACGTCGAGTTAACGTAGCTGAGGCGTCTAACCGGAAAGTAATGCGGAAGTGATTAGCCACAGGTGTGCTGATGAGGCGCATGTGCCAGTATTTAGGCGATGGGGACCTCTGGTGGTGTGGCTTGGAATTGTCCGGTGACACCATGACAGGGTGCCAATAATTCTGGAGAGTTGGCCGTGTTAGGACTTTAACATTTAAGCTCAATTTATTTTTTCCAGGTGTGTTACTTCTATTACCTGAGCTTAAAATGGAGTCTATATGTATATGTATGTATATGGATAGATTCAACAAAGCAGACTTCATGTGAAAATTGTAATCAATTTCCTGGTTACACAATTGCACTATCTGTCCATGTAGTACACATTTATAGAAAGGAATTTATTTACAATTGCACCGTGTGACCCAGATGAGGACGGGTTTCCTTTTGAGCCTGGTTCCTCTCAAGGTTCCTTCCTCGTGTCGTCTCAGGGAGCTTATCCTAGCCACTGTCACCTCTGGCTTGCTCATTAGGGATAAATTTATAAATTGAAAGTTTATATCTGGAATTTATATATTGCTGTAAAGCTGCTTTGTGACAATGGCCACTGTTAAAAGTGCTATACAGAACCTATCCAGGAGAACCAGCTCGGAACTCCCAAAATTGCCAGGCAAACTGTAAGGCTTCATGTGGAAGTTCGAGTTCATACGCTTTACATTACAGTTCAACAGGACCTTTCCTGGAGGGCTAACTATGTTTCAAAATGTCTTTCCTGAATCAAGACACTGTTATTTACAGTTAGCCTTCAATAGCCATCTAATAATATTTGATCAGATTTACTTTAGTTTTTGGGTCTGACATTTTTAGATACCAGAGTCAGTACATATTCCCTAGTATGGTGAACTGAAGCTAGAGCAGTCATTTCAGCTCGCTCATATTGGTGCTTTTCCAGTTCAGGTGCTTGCATTCTCCTTCAAAATAGCTGCCTCTTCTTCTGCCTCTTTTTCAAATATAGGATCAAATAAAAACGAGCTGTGCCTAGCCAATCCAGGAGCTCATCAATACGAGACATCGTATAGGCATCGAATTTAGGCACGAACACGATGGGGCTGTTCCAGTCACTGTGGGACTTCTCTATTACTCCCATCTCCAGCACGTTCCCAAATCCAGCCTGAAAAAGTTTTTTTTTGTGTGTGTGTGTGTTCAGGTAATCGATATGGGCTCCTGCACACAACCACACTGGGAGGAGTCTCTGTGTGGTGTTCTATGAGGCTTGTGTGACCAGGTACGGGAGAATACATCCTAAAATTCAGATGACAATTTGGCAACCTCTGCCCTCTGGGACGGTGAGAGATGGGCTCCAACTGGGACTCTGTTCATAACTCATCTCTCTCTCTCTGCCACTGCCATCATCAGAACAAAAGAGACCGCCTCCCTCCATTTTTCGAGGAGGTTAAGGTGGTATACCTGCCATGCATTTCCTCCCACTCGCAGTTTGACCTTGAAGGGCCCTTGCCACTTGGGATGTCATTTTGAGCTGGAGGTGGGAAGTAATACAAGGACTTTATCTCCAGGTGCAAATTCTTAGTTGGGAGTGCCTATTATAGAGCCATTGTTGCCTCTCCTGGGCATGGACCAAATTTTACTGAATGGAAGTAGAGAATGGCGTAGAGAAAGCCATTTTTTCCTTGGCTGTTTGCAGAAAGGGAATCTGCGAATAGCCTTTGGTCAAATCCAGGGTCAAATAAAAGCGAGCCCTGCCTAGCCAATCCAAGAGCTCATCAATACCAGACACTGGATAGGCATGATATTTAGAAACTGCATGCACTTTGCGGAAATCCACACAAAAACACACTAGTGCTATGGGGCTGTCACTGTGGGACTTATCTATTACTCCCATCTCCAGCATTTTCCCAAATTCATCCTGAACTGCTTTTTTGCGTTCAGGTAAGCGACACGGATCCTGGCTCACTCTTTTCTCCATACTCCTGCTGCAGACTCCTGCTAAACCACACCCCCCACACCACCACGTGAAGGTTTATGAAAGACAGAGTTTGTCAATGTGCTTAATATCACTGTGCAAGAAATCAGTAAACGTTTTACGGTTCGGCTACGCAGGAAAGTATGTGAACGCTTAGCTGCTGCTTCTGCACCAAAAGTAGGTATAAGGTATAAATCGGGGTCTCATTTATCAGCTAAACTAAATTAGGTAACTAAAGCAAGTACACTAGCTTCTGTGCACACAGGCAGTAATTTTTGAGTCACTTGAATCCTCTTATTTATTGTGCTTGGTTTTCACATTTATCTGATAAAAGTCTATATTCCACAAACATTAATCACAATCACATAATCTCTGATCACATTACAGTCATTTTGGTCATTTATATCTTTCAAACTATTCTAGATTCAGAGCAGCATCCAGAAACAGGCTACAATGTCCGCAACCTATTCCTAAAACAACCATGTTCATGCATTAATAATATTTCTTTGTCTATGTGACAATATGAATCTGATGACTAAGAACCTGAAAGCTGAGTAGGTTCAAATGTTTCATTTCATTGTTCGGTATCATAGTACCAACAGTTCCTTTTAGCAAAATTAAATAATGAAACAATGCTATTAACATTATAATAAATATTTCTTTCTTTCTATTTTATTTCTATAAATATATAATACAGTACATGGCGTGCATGTTTCGATTGTGTATTAATTATGTAATGCATTTATAAATATTCTTGATTTTTTTTTTTTTTTAAATGACTTCATTCTTTAATTCACTCATTCTGACCAAAAATGTATTTCGAAGACACATAAAAATATTTTATAAATATAAAAAAGTCTCTGTATATTAGCATTCTGCCATATAAATTAAGAAGTTATACACTTACAGGAAAAGATTCCATCTAGCACCCTAAAGACTTCTGTCTGTCCCTTTGTGGGACCACTTGAAGGTTTTATGTGGAAGCTCTTCACAGGAAAAGTTCCAAGTAAAATCCCTTTTCGAAAGCTAAAACAGGGTTGCTGCAGATCATTAAAAAGTTAATTTGTCTTTAATATGTTGCGGTTTTTACCTATTAGATATTAAATTCTAAGCACTCACGTCTTAGAAGCAGCAGCATTGTGCTAGCTGTCAAGCTGGATAAATGTAAGGAGCGCATTAAACAGTGTCATATGTTCTTAAGACATTTAGATGATTTGTCTGGAACGTCACTAGGGCTGAATTCTGGTCCTGGACCCCATAATTGTTAAGGGACCCCCATAAGGCCCACCAGAAAAATAGCTTAGGGGGTCCTCTGGGGTTTCATAGAAACTAGAATGCTAGAAACATAAAACTAGATATTTTTAGTCAAAGTACTGCACTGACACAACGTGACACTGTCCGTTATTTGTCCCACTTTCATAAGCAATCCAAGTTTTCTGAAGGAATTCACTGACACTGGCAGAGTGGATCCTCATTTTCAACTCATGCTGCCGGTAAGATATAATTCTTCTTTGTTTTATGATTGTTTGGTACACCTCATTTCTTGCCATTGTATAAGCATTTATCACAGAACTGAACAGTCGCTAGGTTATAATTTTAATATGCAAGTAGCCTTTCTTTATCTAATGCTGTGTAAGCTCACCATCAGGCAGTTGTAGCTAGCCATCTAACGTAATTCTGAGAAACATAAACTCTCAGTTGGGATGAGCAACCCATTCTGAATTAAACTATGTACCTGATGGTGATTGAGTAGCTTACTTGATTCGAAGTTATTTGTTGTAGTTGCTGAAATACAGAATGGCTCAAAAACCATTTTAACTGCTTTTGGAGAACGTCACAGTGAACATAGACTTTAGGATTTCGAAACTGTGTATTCAGAAATGTTTATTTAGTACATAAACTTAGTTTATCTAGTACATGTCAGATACAGATGTCGGGCTAACTGAAATAGAATTATTTTCTCAGATATGGACAAGGGAAAGAAGAGAAGATCCATCACTGATATTTTTAAAAGGTAAGCCTAAATATATATTTTTTTATCTCTGCTCTTTAGAGTGACACTTTAAATGTCTTAATCAAAAATATATAAGGAAAACACTTTGGAACATTAGATTCGTATCTAATATTTATTTATTGTAGCATCCAGCCTAAGAGGAGTCACATCAGTAAAATGCAAAAGCAGGACACTCAAAGAGTAAAGCACTTACATATAGACCCCAGGCAACAGGAAATACACACAGACCAACCTCAATCCAGGACAACGTTAGTCAGCACAAGCACATCCACAGCAAACTGCACATCCAGTGCAGTCCATGAGCACAGCTTTGTCCCTGCCCACTAGTACAGCTCAGATAAGACACTTCAGCAAGCAGCAGCTTGAGGCGTAGATGCAGCAGCACTCCCCTTGGTTATACATAAATGAAAATAAGTGAAGATGCACATTCTGCAAAGTTGCCAAGCCCCTTGGAACTCAAAAGGGAGTACAGGCGGCAGATGCGTAGGCTTATGGAAAGGTCTCAGCAAAGGATGTCAGGGCCATGGGAAAGAAAATCTACAAACATAGAAACAGCTTAGCTCACAAGAAGGCATCCGAAATTAAACAGCAGAGCGAGAAAGAGGTGTTGTCCACTTTAATAATGTTAAACGTTAAACGTTGTCAAGGTGGACAATGTTTAACGATAAACGCTAAAGTACGACCCGAGACGGTGCATTCGTTTAGAACAGCATATTTTGCTGCTAAGGAGAAGTTAGTGTTCTCAGAAATGAAAGGATTGAATAGAATAAAAACTGGCTCCTGTCACAGATCTGATCACTGCTGCATTAATATGAAACATATATTGCCAATAAAATGAGAAGAAAAATGGTCTCAACAATTAAAAGTGTTGGTTCTTGGATTGGTCATACAGTGGATGAGAGCACTGTGTTTGGGAGAAGCTACCTCATCCTGTTCCTCAAAGAGATGTGTACAAAACATATTTTTAGATCTGATTCAGCTGGAGGATGGAACAACTGCTGAAGCTATATACAAAGCTCCTAAAAAAAGAGTCTCCTAGAAGCTGACCTCGATGATGAATATCTCAAGTTTCAGTTGATTTGCATAACAACAAATGGGGCATCTGTGATGACTGGAAGAGAGAATGGTCTTATCACAAGGCTAAAAAAAAAGATCTTTTACTGGGAAGTATCCCCTGCCTTGCACACAGGCTTGAGCTGTCAGTAAATGACGCACTAAAGTCAGTCACAGGTCACTTTGAGATATTTATTTCAAAGTTGTACACATTGTACCATCAGTCACTAAAGAATGCCAGACAACCTACAGAGGCGGCCTCTCATGTTAACGTCAGCCTGCTTAAGATCAGTCAAGTTTTTACCATCTGTTGGGTAGTAAGTAGTTTTGTGACTGTAGAAGCTGTTTGGAGAGATTTCCCTGCTTTGGCTGAGCAAATGGAAAAAGCAGCTGAAGGATCACGTTCTGATGCAAAAAAGAAAAAAAGCACTGGCTTTGTTAAGGACCTGGCAGCCATAAAACATGTGCTACATGAACCTAAGAGTCGATCCCTGATAAAACATCAGGTAGGTGCACTGACAGTCTCTCTTCACGATTGCCCGACACTGAGCTTATGAAGATTCGAACACCATTGGATCCCTTCAACTGGCCAAAATCCAGAAAGTCTCTTGTTCTCTTTGAGGAGAAAGAGATCTATTACTTGGCAAAGAAGCTTGGAGTATCAAGTAGGGAGGCAGTTGAGGACAGATTTTGGAAGCTCAGCAATGACCAGAATGGGAAGATCCTCAAAAAGCTGTTGACTGCCGCAAGACATACCTGTCAAGTTCTTCTGAGTGTGAGAGAGGCTTCTCTGCCTTCAATGCCACCGCAACAGATGCAAGGAATCGCCTTTGAGCCAGAAGCCTCTCTTCAAGCGCTTTTCATTGACATTAATGGCCCCCCTCTCAAGATGTTTGACCCTTACCTCTATATTCAGTTTTGGGTAAAGGACAAACCTGTTGAGAAAATAAGGCACTGTGGGTTATTCTAAACAGGAAATGTCCTGCTCGCCATTGCTTTTAGTTCGCACAAGAACTTTGACACAATTCTGTCAGTATCAAAATATCTGTGATGCTCCTACGCCATCCCGTCATCATCAAAACAGAGAAGAGCATGTACACACTCTGTACAGATGACAGCAGGTTTAAATGGCCTAATAAAAAGATATTAGTAAAAGAAATGTATCCAACAGAAGAGAACGTTTTATTTCCCCACAGGGATCAGTCAAGTGAGGAAAAAAAAAAAAACTTTGCAGTGACCATGTAGAGCCATTAGTCATCCAAAAGTAAAAGGAATCCTTTTTTAATAGAATATCACACTCAACATAAAGACAATTATAATAAAGATGGACTAGCAGATAATAATCCAATTCCGTTATTTTCCATTATTCCACTGGGATCAGTTGCCTGCCTCTGGGATGATATTCATTTGTTACGTGGTTTAAGAGTAATCCATTTATCTATTTAAATATCCTCCTGACGGCATGCAGTGCTGAAGGGATCGATCGTTGTTCCCATATCTCCTTGAGGCGTTTGTGTTCAAGGGGGTGCTTTTTTTATATGGTCAGTAAAGCACAGAGGACAAATAACTTGCTCTGCAAATACATGTTGCACACCAGCTCTGCAACCACAAGCAGTCAAAAGCACCCTGTTTTATCTGAATTGTACACCTCATCTGAGTCTGACTCATACCAAACACCACCTACACATGCAAGTGCTCCAGCAAGACACGAGAAAAAGCAGCCCTGACCTCAAACAGCTGCTGTGCATGACTGTTTTTTCATGCAGCCATGTTAGCATCAATCACAAAAAAAAAATACAATTAGTACAGACTTTCTAGACAGCTACCTTTTCAGTTGTGAGCTTAATGCTACACTGAGCATGTACAGAGACAATCATGTGGCTATAGTTACATCCCCTTCAGAAATTCTGAGGGTGTTCCTGACCAGTGTCATAAACGTCCTCAGTCTCCCCTAAATACACTCACTGGACACTTTAATAAGAGCATGTGTACACCTGACTATTCATGCAATTATCCAGTCAGCCAATCATGTTGCAGCAGAGCAATGCATAAAATTATACAGCTCAAGAGCTTCAGTTAACATTTATATCCAACATGTGATCGCAGTGACTTTGACCGTGGCGTGGTTGCTGGTGCCAGATGGACTGGCTTGAGGCTGGACATTTGAAGACTGGAGAAACATCGCCTCGTCTTTTTCCCATCTTCAGCTGGCCAGTTTCAGTGAGTCTATAGCGTCAGATTCCTGTTCTTGCCTCCGCATGCGTGAGGTCTTCTTCTGTTGTAGCCCCTCTGCATCAAGGTTTGATGTGTTGTGCATTCTGGGACGTTTTTCTTCTCAGCACTATCTTGAAAGAGTGGTTATTTCGGTTAAAGTAGCGTGCCTGTGAGCTCAATTCAATCTGGCCAATCTCTTCGTCAACAATGCATTTGCACCCGCAGAAGTGCTCCTCGCTGGATGTTTTCTTGTTTTTCACACCTTTCTGTGTAAATTCTAGACACTCTTGTGCATGAAACTCCCAGGAGATCAGCAATTTCTTAAATACTCAAACCAGCCCATCTGGCACTAACAACCACAACACTCTCAAAGTCATTGAGATCACATTTGTTCATTAATTGAAGCTCTTGACATGTAGCCGTATGATTTTTTGCATGACACATAATGGCTGATTGGATAATTGGATATGTGAACAGGTGTCCAAGTGTCCCTATTAAAGTGGCTGGTGAGTGTATATCACAGTGTATTTCTATTATGCAACATACACTGTATTTCTGTTGTATTACACAATAAAAAAAATAAAGCAAAGATCAGAATATTTCTTACCACACTATTAAAGGGCACAAAATCCTGTGTAGCTCTGTAAATAATAAGTAAATACTACGGCTGTAAGCTGATGTTTTAAACATTTCCATCATTCCGTGCAGCACAGTAATGACGGTTTCTCTAAAATCAAAAATGAAATAATGAAACAATGTTTTATCGATATAAAAATAAATATTTATTTTTTTTAATGTCATATGGCTATTATTTCTACAAATATACAGAATAATACATTGTGTACATGTCTCGATTGTTTATTGATTTTATATTACTTATGTAATGCATTTTCAGTGATGGGAAAAAGAAAGCACACCCTCTTTTAAATGTATGGTTTTATATATTCAGACATGATAAAACATCATCTGGTCCTCATCAGGTCCTAAAACTTAGTAAATCTAACATCAGGTGACAAACACCACATTCCGCTGTGCCATTATTTACTTAGCAAAAAAAAAAATCAGCCTATATGTGGAAGCCATGGCTGAAAATGTAAGTATACACTTACTGCTTCCATATTAATTAACATAATTTGCAGCCAGGAGCTGCGAATCAAATGCACCTGATTTGTTGATAGTAATAATTGTTGATAATAAGTGATTTTTTAACAGGACTCAGTTAAAATATGAAATTATATATTAAATGACTGTACTACGAGGGGGCTTTTATGGAATGGTAGCCAAGAGTGAGCCTCTTTCTCTCCATGCAAGCACAGTTTGTAATGTTACATCTAATGAAACATTTCTCGAACAATGTCATTTGGACCGATGACTAAAAATGGAGATGTTTGCTTATAATGCACAGCACAATCTTTGGCCAACCATGGCATCTCACCACAAATACATGTGGTAGAGAAGTGATGATATGGCCTTGTCTTGGGCACCTTAAGATTATTAGACAAGCATGAACTCCTCATTATACCAAATCATTCTGGAGGCAAAGGTGAGGCCATCTGTCCAGCAGATAAAGCTTGGCTTAAACTGATTCATGCAAGAGAACATGAACCAGCAAAATGAAGTTGGACTAGCAGATTTTAATCCCATTCCATTATTTATAATCTTGGGCTCAGCTGTCTACTTTTGGGATGATATTCATAGTTATGTGGTTTCAGAGTATCCGCTTGTTTATTTGAATATCCTTTTGATGGCATGCAGGGGTGAAGGGATTGATCTTCTTTCCAGCGTCTGTTTGAGGCTTCTTTTGTGTTCTCATAAACAGGGGGGTCTAAAAAAAAAATTAGACATAAATCTCTTAGATATCTCCATGTCTTTTTCTTCTAATAATAAACTCTAAGTAATGCGCAGAGGTCTCACGATTGAGGACAAATAACTTGCTCTGCAAATACGCGTTATACACCAGGTCTGGAACCACAAGCAGTCTACAGCTCCTTGTTTCATCTGAATTGGACACTTCATCTGAGTCTGACTCATATCACACACACCACCTACACATGTGAGTGCTCCATTAAGACACAAGAAAAAGCAGACCTCAAACAGAAGATCTGCTCTGCTGTGAATGACTCTTTCACATGCAGCCATGCTAAATAAGCATACACTCATGGTTGCCTAC
Source organism: Pangasius djambal (assembly GCA_022985145.1). NCBI lineage: Eukaryota > Metazoa > Chordata > Actinopteri > Siluriformes > Pangasiidae > Pangasius > Pangasius djambal. The sequence goes on along the minus strand of CM040985.1, from coordinate 24,096,750 downwards.
ACTATTTTTTTTAATCTTTCTGTGGGAACACACAAAGTTACTATATACAATCCTACAACAGAGGGTTTGCCATTTCAGAAAAAGGTTCTAGGTGACCCATTTAGAAAGCTTAGCACTATGTACATAGACATGAGTTTTACCATGAATACAATTTTTAGCACCTTTGTTTCTTCTACATATGAACATTGTGATGATCACAGTCGTTACACTCAAAGAACAGCCCACTGCCAAAGCTACCCACAGCCACCAAGGAGAAGCATTTGGAGTTTCAGAGTCTGAAAAGCAGAAAGAAAAGAGGAATACTGAATACTTAATAATGTTTTGGATTCATTAATTTAAAAGCCAGAGTTAAGTAACTTATGAAGTTTTTTTTCTTTTCCTGATAAGTCAGCCATACTCTAATGTCACAAAATCATAAAGTAATCAGGCGAGAATAAAGTAGGTCAAAATCACTATATCCTGAAAAAGTAGGACGTTAAGATGGAACAAAAAAAAAAAAAAAGGGCGCTCAAGATTTTAGAGCAACCAGGTAATATTTCATTATTTATTATTATTTTTTTCAGCGAATATTCTGGTTTAAGTGAAGCATTCATAGAAACAGTGACAAAATTTAAAAAAAAAAAAAATGAAGATTAGGTTTTTAGTCTTGCGGTAACAGTTAAGGATGTTGCTCTTTGGGTCTAATCCCTAGAAAGAGGAGCACAGGGTGTTTCAGAGTCTAGAAACCAGCACAGTCAAATAGACTGGCCACACAGCACACCTAAGTTGTCACAGCTTGATTTTATGTTCCAGCACCCACAGGTTTTGTCAGCCACAGGTGTGTGGGGTAAACAGCACCCTCACCTCTAAATGTCCCTCAGACCCCACAAAATAAACATCGAAAAATTTATTTCTGTCTTGCAGTAATAGTTACTGTGAACTTAAGGATGTTCAAATTTGTTTTTTTAATTCAGTGTTAAGTCAGTGTTTTTTTTAAAATTCAGTGTTAAGTCTGCACTCTGGTCGCTCTCGCAGCTGTAGCCCGGGTTCGATTCCCGGCCAGGGAATGGGGAGAGTTGTGTCAGGAAGGGCATCTGGCGTAAAAACTGTGCCAAAACCAAATATGCGGACCAATGATCTGCTGTGGTGACCCCTAATGGGAGCAGCTGAAAGAGGAACAACAAGTTAAGTCTGCACTCTGAGCCCCAAACACTCACTTATTAGGCCCTTCTCCACAACCAGACCCTAAATACCACAGGCAGATGCATGCTTATTTCAGCAAAAGGGGCAAAACCTCTAGCTTTCATGGAGAGATTAGTTCTGCATAAACAGTGTGAGAACTGCATGCCTCACAGGCATTGGTGGCCAGATCATTCTGCCCAAAGTCATATGACCTAGTTTTGTTAACCAATGGATTACAATGCACCAGTTCATGAGGGTGAAATTGCAGAGATTTCCTTGCTATGCCCTGGCAATATGGTACTATTTGGGCTGGACTGCAGCTATGAGATCAACTGTTTATCTGTTACAGAGGAAAGACGTGGGAAGCTCCCCTCTCTAAACAGACGCTGACCCACTGGGTGATGAAAGTCATCACAACAGCTGGTGGGCCAGACACCCAGGCTCTCCAGGAACATGCCATTCTGTGGGAAGTTTTTCCTCCTTATGGGCATTTCTTAGAGGTGTGCCACTCCAAGAGTCCTGAGTTGCTGTTACCTGGGTGTTACCATGTATGTCCTCCAGGTGCTACAAAGTCAATATCTGCCCAGTGGAGTGAGCATGGTGGTCATTTTTTCCCCCTTTTTTTCACCATTTTTCTCCTCAGTTTGGTCACAAACCAGGGAGGATGAAGACTAACACTTGCTTCCTCCAAGACACATCAAACTAGTCAATAGCATCTTTTTGAACTGCTGTTTATGTCACAGGTCATCACAGGGCAATGTAGAAGAGGGCAGATGGCACTCTCAACCAACCGAGTTTGTAAAAAAAAATGTCCCATGTCAATCACTGCAATACTAGCCAATCGTGGGTATCTGTGAGCATTCGTGCAGGAGAGTGCCATCTGCAGGAGACTGCTCACAGATACCCTCAACTGGCTAGTATTGCAGTGATTGACGTGGGACTTGACTCTGTTGGTTGAGACTAGGACCATATTTAGCAAGACCAATACCCATGCAATCAAGTCCAAAACTGGCTTTGAACCCTATAGCCCTAGTACTGACGGGTGCTTGCGGTGCTTGAAAGATACACTGAAGAACCATCTGTGCTTTTCATCAGGGTAAATGAAGAATGTTTTGAGTTCACTAAAATGTTAAATGTGTCAGGATCTGTAGACATTGTGCTGGTTAAAGAATGAAATAGCGAGGGCTACGCTATCCTGACATTATAGTGGACTAGGTGATTTCACAAGGGCATTGTTTTTTTAACTGTCCCAAGCAATGCAAATGATTTAATTTTGTTGGTTTATTGAAGGTAGAAGCTTCTGTAGCAGCAATTTATTGGAATACGAGTGTGATAGACCATATGTTTATTCTTTGTTTGGTAATTTTCACATTCAGTGGTAATAAATGTACAACTGGGATTACACAAAATCTAGTGGTTTCCCACTGAGTCTTTGTATTGACCAATGGTTCTCAACTTGTGGGTTGAGACAAAAGCAGGTAGTGTAGGCAGGTATTACACTGCAAAGAACTTACAACTCAGCATGTAAAATTATCTTGAATATAGTCAGATCTAGAATTTCCTATTATAAGATTACAGTAAATGATATATAAGATTACTAAACCTATTTTTTTTTTAGACATTTTTACTCATTTCAAGCTTCACACTTTCTTTTTCTACTGGCCAAAAATTCTGCTTCTTTCTAAAAATAACTGCTTAAAATTAGTAAAGATTATCTGCCAATAGGGCAAAACTGTTTTATGCTTGAAATCAGAAAAAATTCATAGAAATAGGTTTGATAATCTTAAAGTCTTATAATAGGAAACACCAGATAAATTCAACATATACTCAAAATATTATCACTTGCTTAGATGTCATTTTTTTTTATATTATCGCTTGCTGTTTTTTGCAGTTTAATCTTTTATATGTAAAGTATGTTGACTTTGAAATGCTGAGGAAGATGATGATAATAATGATTAAAATTAAACTAATTTTGGGTCACAACTTAAAGGACTTAAATACAGAAGGCATCACTAAGATAATGTACTGTAATGACCTAAATCTTAATAAGTGTTCTTCTTAACCTCTCCAGTTACCTCAATCCAGCACTGAAAATTTCAAAAAATACCTCAAGTATAATAACTAGCTGTGACTGTAGAAAATCGTCCAATTAATACACAAAAAAAGGACTATAAAAGCCAATATTTTACCACAAGTTGTATTTGAATATGTTGTGTTGACCTCCAAATTACTCTCGGTGGGTGAATCTGTAAAAGAGAAACATGGTAATATGAGATAGCTTAGTTAGATGTAGCGTAGTTAGTGAGAGATGGTGTTGTGAGATATCGCTCGTGCTCAGTTTAATTCTAATTAGTTATTTCTGAGAATAATGAATGTGAATGTGTATGTGTAAGCACTTAACTCCGACGTTTCCAAACATTTTTTTGTACAATTTGACCCCAAATGGACATTATGAATTTTCTACAACCCCAAGACTTGACCACCCTGCTCTTTTTTAACTTCAGCTTTTATAATTTAATATATATATAATAAAGGTTTTGGCATAGTTTCAGGTCTGTTTTCTTGACTTCTGTTGTGTTCCACTGAGTCTGAGTCACTCAGTGTTGTCTAGGAACTAGCAGAGGTGCATGGACCGAGAAATTTGTCCATTTATATTGCTGAACTCCTACACTAGTGCAGCATGCAGATAAAGACTCAAAGGACACGGTATACTCTTCATTTAAATATGGCTTGTTTGACTCCCCAGCGTCTGGTGATGTCTATGCGTTCCAGACTTCAGGCTGTAATTGACTGCAAAGGATTTGCAACCAAGTATTAAAAAAGTGAAAGTTTGATTTATGATTATTATTCTGTCCCATTACCTTTGGTCCCTTAACAAGTGGGAGGCACATATGCAAACTGTTGTAATTCCTACACCGTTCACCTGATCTGGATGTAAATGCCCTCAAATTAAAGCTGACAGTCTGCAGTTAAAGCACATCTTGTTCGTTTCATTTGAAATCCATTGTGGTGGTGTATAGAGCCAAAAATGTTAGAATTGTGTCGATGTCCCAATATTTATGGACCTGACTGTATTTAATTCCTACACCCACACTGATATATTTCCTCATATAGGACGTAGTACTTACAAATGACCAGTTCGGATCCATTGCTGTAGTTTTTGATGAGTTGAGGAATATCCTGTGTGACCTCACAGAAATACCATCCACTGTCATTGAAAGTAACATTTCTAATAGTCAAATATGAAGCAGTCCTTTCTTTGTCTTCATGGTAATGACTCACGCTGGATCCATTTGATGAGTGGAATTCAATCTTCTTACAGCCGTTAAAGTCAGAAGTTTTGCCAAAACACCAGCTCACTTTGGGCCATTTAGCATCTGTGTGAAAAGTGCAGCTGATGGTTGTGTGTGCTCCTACACATGCCTCAACCGTCCTTGGAACCTTAGGTTCACCAAGTGTCCCCTGAACTCTGGGGTTAATTATGGCTCCCACTGTGGGGGAAAACAAAACGCAGAGAAGACATCATATTTAAATTAAATTTAGGGATTAAGATTTACAGGAAACATTAAACCAATAGAGTTAAATATTAATTCACTTTTTTAAAAGTGAATAAATCGTTCGTGAAGTTCCTAACATTAGACTCCAGTCAGTACTATAAACAGGGTCCGTATTATGGAGCTTGGAATCTGAAAGAAGTAGGAATGTGAATTTTATATCTTTATCGCAATTAAACACATTAATCACATTAAATATATTTTTTCCTCTGTTGTGTTTAAAAACCAATATTTTACCAATATTTCTCTTTGTTTTGGACATGCCTAGTGATGAAACATATCATTCAAAATTACATGTTATAGTTTTAAGATTTTTTTTTTTTTTTTAAATCAGATAAAAATCTCAAATTCCTATTAAGCATCTAACCTTTGCTTCTGGCACTGAGTGTTTATTAGAACTAGTACTATAGAAAACTAGCTATTTGTGTATAACATAAAATATTTGTTATTTGTTTGACTGCTCAGTACAAATTAATTTGATATAATCCAACTATTAAAATATTAAACACATTTATTATATGTACAATAATATGTAATATTGGCTATGGCTGTTTATTGCAACTTTCCACTCACAGAACACATCATATTAAAATTGTCAGTATATTTGTCATTCAAATTGATATTATTTATAGAGCTGCTTGTTTTTTGTTTGTTTGTTTTTTATTTATTGATGATTGGATTAAACTTATTCAAGTCAAGTGACTAGTTAAACAGTCTTTTCCATCAATGTACAATTTCTTTTGTTTTGTTTTTTAAATTGCGGACCCCACTGACTCTGAGAACTACGGCTGTATGGCAATGCTATAAATGTGAGAAACTGAGTTTACTGAAATAATTAGGTAGTACGAATAGATAACCAATAAATGTAAACCCCCTCCCCAACAAAAAACACGATTAACTTCAACATTTAACCTTTTCCCTTTTGTTGCATGATCAAATACTTGAAAAATTACTGGAGCCACTTAAACAACGAGCATTTCCATGCATCTTGTATAGGTATGAATGTAAAATGTCTGACCTGTGAGCAAGAGCAGAAAATTCCTGTTGAGTAAGTAGTCCATTTTTCTTGTTAAAAGTAGCACACTAGTTTGTGTTATCTCGCCCGGCTCATGTGAAATTATGCTGAACGTCTAAAGCAGCGAAAGAAGTGAGGAGGAAGTCTCTGCGCAGAGAAACCACTCAAACCACCAGCACAACTATGAAAATAGGAATGGAAAAAGCTAGCATATAGAAAAACGGTCACAATATTTACAGGTGTGTTTAATATATGACTTGAATAGAGCTGACGCTAACATCAAGGAATAATACAAAATAAATGAATAAATAATAGTAACTGTAGAATAAGTTTCACTCAGCACACAGTGTGAAAACAAGTCAACCACATAAAGGCCTATGTAACACCTGCATGATGCTGAACGTGAAACGCAGATGCACGTGTAATTTAGCAAAAAAAAAAAAAAAAAAAAAGTCTGGGTTTCTTTTTGTCTCATCTTAAAAACTGGAGAAATCCAAACTCACACAATCCAAACAAACAAAAAAAAAAAACGTTCACGTGGTCAAATTTGGTCAAAAAGTTATATGGTTCTGAAAACTACAAGTTTTCCTATTTTGCACAGGCAGTCATGGGAAAAAGAAAGTACACCCTCCGTCAATTCGCTGTTTCTATTTATCAGCACCTAAATAATAATCAGGTCGTCCACACCAATTTCTAGAAACAAACAAATAGCATCTGGTGACAACAACAACAACAAAAAAACCCCCAACAGATTTCAATATGTAGTAACTTTTTCCCAAAATGTAAACCAACATTCAGAAATCAAGTAGGAAAAAAACATCCATGCGCCTTCCCTGATGCCATGCTGGAAAAGCAGAAGGGCATGTGCCATAAAGAGCTGATGCTGGCATGCAGCACACTAGCGAGTATATGGTACATTGCAGCTTGAGACATACCAGACCAGTCATTTATCAGCTTTAATGAAGTGTCACACGGCATTGAAAGACCTGTCGCTGCTTCTCGTTACGATTCTCTTAGTGCAGCCCAGGAGGTAGGTATAAGGTGTGTCAAATGACATGTAAGGGGAGAAAGATATCTCTTCATCTGCATTCATGTGTTGTTGCGCAATCATTTTCTTTACTGAAAAATGTAATCTGTGTTTAGACAGCCGAGCCCCTTAAAAACACGATTGGCCATATTTCCAGGTACCCTTTTAACTAAAACCCCTTTCACACGTTCACTTTAACAGCGATTAACTGGGACAATATTAAAGAGAGTTGAGACAAAGAAACAAAATAGTAACTATAGAATCAGGTTCAGCTGGCCCGACACAAAGGAAACACAGTGTCAAAAACAGGTCAACCACATAAAGGCCAAATGAGAAACAAAATTACATAGCTCCCACTGCTGAACATGAAACTCCAAGACGCATGTGATTTACTTACCGGTGAGACCAGTTCCAAAAGGTATGTTTGGTGCAGTTCTTCAGCCAGAACTGGGGCTTTTATCAAGACGGAAGGAATCATGAATAGCTACAAATACCAGGTGTTTGCTAGTAAGTTGAAGTTGAAAAGGACCCAAAGCATGCATCCAAATCAACAAAGGAATGGCTTAACCAAAAGAAGATCAATGTTTTTGAATGGCTGAGCCAAAACCCAGACCTGAATCCAGCTAAAAATCTGTGGGGTGACCTGAAGCAGGTGTGTACAGGAGATGCCCTTACAGTTTGATGGACGTAGAATGTTTTTGCAAGAAATAGTGGGAAAATATTGCCAGGTCAATATGTGCCACACTGACAGACTCTTATCCAATAAGACTGAGTGGTGTAATACAACCAAAGGTGCTTCAACCAATTAGTTTAGGGTTGTGCACACTTCTACAACCAGGTTATTCCAAATTTTTCATTTTTTCCCCCAAAATGTTTACATGTTGTAATTTCACATTAAGGGTGGAAAAAGTTCTGACATGATTTATCTTGGTTTAATTTTTTTTTTTTTACATCATTTTAACAAGGGTGTGTAGACACCCATCTTATATCCATTATATATTTCTGCTCCTGAAGTCTTCTTTGAACAGTGGATTGTGGTACCTTCACTCCTGCCTCGTGAAAGATGTTGGTGATGCTATTGACTATTGTTTTGGGTTTTTCTTCACAGCCCTCACAATGTTTCTGTCACCAACTGCTGTAGTTTTCCTTGGCTGTCCTGTTTGATATCCGGTTCTTAGTACACCAGTGGTTTCCAGTGGCTATTCCATTTTCCCTCTTTTCTCAGCTTCAAAACCGCTTTTCCCTTATAGTCAGCTTTCTGGTCTTCATGTTGGTTTATCCTTTTGAACAACAAATCCAGTTTTAACAGGAGCCAGGAGTAGATATTAATTGGTTAAACAATCAATCTAACAGGGCATACCTGAGCAACAAGAAACACCTGTCAGGCACATGTTCCAGTATTTTTGATCACTTGAAAAATGGGTGGGTTCAAAAAAAGGTGCCATGTTCTAAGCTGTTTAATACATCTATATTTCAGCAAATGAAAGCCGAAATTCTCATCCGTCCTCTCATATTCATCTTTTGATCTCAAAACAAAATTTCTTCAGTGTATAGTAAACCAAAAGAATCGGCGTTACCGTTCCAGTACTTTCAGAGGGGACTGTAAACATGCTGTAGTTTACTACGTAGCTTAACTAAATATAGAGAAACCAAAACAGATGTTCCCTATCTGTATTTTACATCTTAATTGTGTTCTTTGAAACTTGATGCAATTGCCGTTCAGAAAATAATATGATTGCGATCCGATCTTAAGCTTCCATTGCATGGAGTGCTTCTGCAGTTCTTTTCATAAAGTAGTCCTTCACCTTTCATTACATTAAATACATTTAGGAAACGGCTACATCCGTGGTTGCCAGCTGGTGAGTTGCTGGTAGATTAATTATTCAGAAAATAAATAACATTTTAGCTATGTATGGGTTGTTAAGCTGGGAAAATTTAAATGAAATTCTCACATGTAGTCTTTAAAATCCTAAATACTCTTCAGTGCCTGTGGAACTTGCATTTAAAACCACATATAGGTCAATTGGGCTCAAGAGGTGATGTGTAATATCATTAAGGAAATTCTGGTCAATCTGCAGTTTTTTGTGCATTACATGATAGGAATGAAAATGAAAATTCTGGTTGCTGGAAAGTCCGGAGTGCCATCATGATGTTTATTTGTATATAGAATAACGCGCACATGAATTAGCGTTAAAGATTTTATCATGGATTGTGAGGTGTTTCTAGTGCGTTTAGTATATTATGCGTTAGCTTTGTGTTATGTAACCATGTTGCTGTGTGGATTTGTTCTTCTTCTTTTTCTCTTTTTGCCAAAATAAGTTGCAAATGAAAGTTCGAATGGAAACACAGCACATATTTTAAATGTTTAATTTAAAACACATTATAGTTACAAATATCTTGTGTCAGTTTAAAGTACATTTAAATATGTGTGACAATACACATCAGTGTGTGGCCATGCGCCTTATCAAAAAATGTGAATGACTGAGTCTAAACTAAACTCATATGCCATATTTAAAGGACAGTGCAAATGGCACCCAACTGGAGGGAAAACCAGGACCAGGATAAGCCACATTTTAGACAAACTTCCTTGAAACAGGAACAAACCACATATCATTCTTGTAAAAGAAAATACAGTGCTCCAATGATTGATGGTAAACAGACTGAAAAAAGGCAAAAAGGTTTGTTGTAAGGCATGTGCAGTAAAGACAAAATTTTTTTTGCAAATCCTGATACTAATACTAATAAACTTTTTCTCTTAATGTACCTCAGCAATTCTATAACCCCACAAAAACCTATCTACAATATAGATTATCTTGTACAGTATCTCTGCATTTTCAATGATGCACCAGCACTTTAAAGGTGATACTGGAATGACCAAAATGTAACCTGATATGCACAAAAACTCAATCTCAGGGACTGAATCACAGAAACACAACACAACAAAAAACAATATAAAAATAAAATAGTTCTGATCACATAAGACAAAATAAATAGCAACTGTTCTAAATGAAATGGTCTCTCTGAATCTCAGACTTGCTCTCATTGGATCATGGACTATAACTCATCTTTCTGGTTGATGTGATCCCACGGGTGCTGGTTTTCGAGAGCCTGAATCACTTCGTCAGCCTGAAGCCTCTCCTAAAGAAAAATACGATTTTGAAAACATCTGTAGCATGCACTCATTCATCTTTAGCAACCACTTTATCTTGTGCTGCTCTATGATTGGTTTGCTTCTTTCTGAAAGGGTGCTGTGTGCAGATATTTTAGCCAATCCAGGTTTCCCCTACTTCAGAGTAATAAATAATGATTGACATGATGCAGAAAGTAATTGTGCTTTTGTGCAATTGCGTAAAAATGCAATTGTGCTTTGAAATGTAGAGGACTGAAAGTATATTTCTAATAAAGTACAGATAAGTAAATAACATGTACTTTGTTACTGCCCACCACTGGTTTTTGGACAGTGGGATGAAAGAGGAAAACCTGGAGAAAACCCACACGTACATGGGGAGATCATGTGCAGTTCCACTGGGGAAGGGGGCTGGAGGGGTTTGGTGATTTTACAATGTGTTTGGGTTTGTTTTAGTTCTGAAACAAATGCTGAAAAAAGCTTGGAAGGCATCGGCCCGATTCAAAAACACTGTTAAAATGTAACTGTCATAAGGTAAAGTGGATGTTGCCTGAGATCCCAACTGGGAATTCCAAGCTGAATGACCATTCTATTGCACTTTTCCCTGATAGTTGATATCAGGGAAGTTGAGGGAAATGTTATCAGATGCCTGCAGCACTGCTCTCCCCTCAGCAGATATCTTCTGACAATCTTTTACATGCCATTACATTTTCCCTTATCCAGAGTGAAACGTTGTCTAATCATGTTACCAAAGTGCTCATAGCCCATGCAAAACCTGATATGTTGGGACTTAATTAACGTGACGGCAGTACTCACTAGCTCTCTATAGAGGGGATCTAGGGTGAACCAGAGCGCCACAGCGCAACGCTGCCCTCTTGTGACTGCACGCACACCATGCGGGTTCTCACCACCCGAGGAAAAACCCACCATCCGCCCGCACCTCGGCTTCACTGAAGCCTGAAACAGAAAATATTATTACAGACAGAAAAGAAAAAAAAAACCTTCCCGTATGTAAACCAAGTAGAGGTTTCGTAATTTTCATACCGTGATGGTTTTGGCATCCGTTTTAGTAAATATGAATTCGCCACCTTCAAAATCCCCATTGAGGTAAAGAAGGGCACTACATGAGAGAAAGAAAATTTCTTTACATCATTTATAATGTTAAAAGAGTGCAAACATCTTAAAAGGCTAAAAGTAGTCTGGATTTGTTGCTGTTGTTTTTTAAGAAGTCATGAAACTCTACACATTAGTGATGAAAGCAACACCATCCAAGTGTCAAACCAGTTCCAACCTATAGTCTCTGTATGTGTAAGCAGGAGGTTCTTTCCAGCATTCATTGGCTTCAGGGTCTAGAAGACAGTTATCAGCATGGATCGGGTGGCTAAGGTCATTCCTGTGCTCCTGCTGATCTATTGTGAAAAAAAAAAAAATCCAGGTAAGACAGTTAGCCTTAGGTAACAGTCAGTGTTGGAGTAAAACCAGTAAAATGAGCTTAAAGGTGCAGTATTTAAGATTAGTCAGAATTTCTCAAAAATGTGAAGTTCAACAATACTGGAATGATTTTTTTTTTTTACTCCTTGAACCCACCTCCTATTCCCACTCATGTACACAAAGCCACACCCCCAGAACGTGCGGCGAAGAAAGTTCACTGTGAGATGCTGCAATCCATTGTACTAATGAACTCCGAAAAAGTTCCCAGTTGATTTTTCCGAGTTTCAATCTAAACACATTCCAGTTCTCAGAAAAACCTGGATGCCCAGAGAAAGATCATACTCATAGGGCTAGTTTGAAACTGATAAACATCGACATGAATTATTTCTGTGCGACTAGTGAAGAGAAGCGACGTATAAGGTAACTGTCTTTTTCATCTTTGCCCATGAATATTATCAGTCACATATCATGTAAAATCAAGTTTTTTCAAACCAAAAATGAGGAAATCTGTTTCCCACTGACTGTTTGCGCCACCATTTTGTTAATGACATTAGGTGTGTCAGGCAAATTGGATGTTGCCCCAGATCCCTACTGGGAATTCCAAGCTGGATGACCGTTCCATTGCACTTTTCCATGTGGGAGGTCTAGTTTTTCTGAGTTCCAAATACAATGGATTGCAGCATTAGCATTGCTAATGCTAAACATTAGCATTAAGGGCATTGCCTTGCTTCATGATCAAGATCATAAACGTACCTAAAGTTGTTAACAGTGTATAGTTGTCTATAACAAGCTATAGACTTTATATCAGGGATGTTAAGCATCAAATGCCTGCAGTACTGCTCTCCCATGGGTAGATATTTTTTTTTGACCATTTTTTTTTTTTTTACATGCCATTACATTTCACTTATCCAGAGTGACTTATTATTTAATCTTGTTACCCAAGTGCTCTTGTTACATTTTTGCCAGAGCAGACATCAAATTCCCATGTCTCCCAGTATTAGCATTTTTGCATGTACTATGCTGTTGTACGCTAGGCCATTCAACTGCTTGACAGCCTAGTTATAACACTATAAACATGTGACATTTAGCACAGTGACTGATTTATGAGCCTTTTCTGTCCTCTTTTTCTTTGCAATGAACTCTCATGCATATTTCTAACTGTCTCTATAAGTGTTGGCTAGTTAGCATCATTAGATAACTAGCAGCTAACTGTGTTAACTAGCTAACACCGATAGTGAAAGCTGAAAAACTCATGCGCACATACCAATTTACTGCTGTGTGAATGGTCAAGAGTGACTATCATAAGCTTTTAACATAACTTAGCTAGTATTACATACATTTCTATGTATCTGGTTCATTCAAAAGGGCACTTAGGAGAGTTTATGAAGTGACTGTCAGGAGGCCCATGTTAACACAAACAAGCACTCCGGACCGAACAGATTTTCTCAGCCACATAATACACGTGCTGATGCCATGGTTTTTTTTTTTTTGTTTGTTTTTGTAATTGTGTTTTTCTATTTACAGTAATAGTGATTTAGTGTAACACACCTGGGACAGCTGTCCTGCACACTAGATGAGTGTATGAGAAATGCAGAGTGGAATTCAGCATGAAATAGGATTCAATTATCTTCCTGGCCTTCTCGCTGACATCGTAGAAGAGACGGGCACTTCTTAAAGGAACACGGCCTTCGTAACCATACTGTAAATCACAACGGTTTCAGAATTAGAGGTGATATGGGATAAAGCAGCGGTTCTAGTTTTTGCAGCCAAGGAATCACTTCAAGTGTGAAAAAAATATGACACCAGTACAACCTGATTTTATGAACACAATCTATTCAAATATAAGGCACATGAGGCAAACCATCATATGTACTTGAGTAAACTTGAAAGTTCTTACTCCTGAACACTTTCGTTTTTGGTCTTAACCAGTGGCAGATCATCCATGGGCAGGTGAAGCAGAGCCCCACCACACACACAAATGCACATCTATCTATGTATCTATCTATGTATCTATCTATGTATCTATCTATGTATGTATCTATCTGTCTGTCTGTCTGTCTGTCTGTCTATAGATATAGGCCACCAGGCCACCTTCTTCCATTGCTCCAGGCTCACGTGCCCATTGTAGGCGCTTTCGGCGGTGGACAGGGGGTCAGCATGGGCACTCTGACTGGTCTGCGGCTACACAGCCCCATATGCAGCAAGCTGTGATGCACTGTGTGTTCTGACACCTTTCTATCACAGCCAGCATTAACTTTTTAGCTCTTCTGTGGGATCGGACCAGACGTGCTATCCTTCGCTCTCATCAGTGAGCCTTGGAAGCCCATGACCCTGTCGCTGGTTCACCGGTTGTCCTTCCTTAGACCACTTTTGGTAAGAACTAACCACTGCATACCGGGAACACCCCACAAGACCTGCTGTTTCGGAGATGTTCTGACCCAGTTGTCTAGCCATCACAATTTGACTCTTGTCAAAGTCGCTCAGATCCTTACACCTTACCCATTTTTCCTGCTTCCAACACATCAACTTTGAGAACTGACTGTTCACTTGCTGCCTGATATATCCCACCCTTTGACAGGTGCCACTGTAATGAGATAATCAGTGTTATTCACTTCACCTTTGGCTCTAATGTTATGGCTGACCAGCGTTTGTGCGTGTGTATACGTATATATGTACATGTTAATCCCCAATGATCCTGATTTTTTTTTTTTTTTGAAAGCCATTGCTAAATAGAAGTTAACTTTCAGACTGATATGTAAATATCAGTTACATACCAGAAGAGAAAACAAAAATACCTTCAAAGTTTTGAGCACCGTTGTCCCTTCAAATTTTTCATTTGGTGTGTGAGGGGACACCTTTCCTCTGTAACCATCTCCAGCACTTGTCGTAATCTAACATTGGAGATAAAATATAAAACAATAATAATTGCAAAAGTCTCCTCTGGTAACTCGCAGAAAGATGTTTACACTTGAGCTAATCTTTTTTTAACTGTTTAATACTGTCACCAGGGGCAAATTATAAGTTAGTAAGGATGACAACTGATAAAAGCCCAGTTTAAGAACAATTTTAATGCCTTCCGCAAGCAGGAAGTAGTAAGCAAGTCAGTATATTTAAGAGAAAAAAAAATACTGATTTGTCTAGATTTTTTGGGGGTCTGAAATCAATACAGTTGTATTCTGCTGAGAAAATGAGTTAGTTGGGTTTAGATGCACCAATCATTAGTAAAATTATTTACTTATAGGCTATCATTGTTTTTGTTTCCAAAGTTACTATACCATACTTGGCATCTCTGAAGAGGAACAATAAATAGTCTCAGTGAAGGAGTGGAGGTAAAAAAAAAAAAATCAGTACATTTTTGATACAGTCCTTTCACAAATCTGTCTAAGGTAGAAACTGAAGTGCGCTAATATACAAGGTTTTACGGTAACCATTAGGCACTTAACTAATTATCATTACCATTAAAATTATTTGTAATTTGTTAGGTTTACACTTCATTGTAGGTCTATTTAATCTTTTTTGCTTGTTTTCTAGATTTTCTAGATTTTATTTCACATTAATGAACTCAAAATGTTCTTCATTTCCATTGGCAGAAAGCGAAGGTGCCATAGGGGGGCGGGGCTTCCGGGGTGTCAGTTAACTCTACATTCACTTCACTTCATTCTACATTCACATGTCAACTGGCTGAGAAAACATATGAACCTGAAGATTGCAACACATATCAATACAGTTGTGAACACACAAGTCAAGTCAAAGCTGTGTGTGTGTGTGTGATCGAGGACATACATGTGCCAGATGCCTCAGCTCATAACACTCATCTTCAGAAATGACATCATCAAAGAGGACCCTCTGTGTTCCGTTAAGAGCAGCCGAGTTCTGCACCAGGCGAATATTGTCGTACAACAAAGAGCCTCCTATGTAGACGCAACAGAGTAAGAAATATACAATGTTAATGTTTGTATAATTACACAAAATGTGGAACTTCTTGGTCTGGGTGGAAGAGTGGGAACATTTCATTGCCAATGTTAATCTTTAATTTTAATTCTTTTACATGTATATATATATAAATCATAGTGTAAGCACGCACAGTGTATCCCACAAACAACCCTTTTATTTATTTCGATCGTATACGTGGCGTACCGTCTGTGTTCTAATACATACAAGTCTGCCATTATAGCCATGATGCTAATATTCATGAAGCTAATAGTCACAACACATATGGGTATTGTGTCACTTATTTTGTCACAATATAGGTGTCAAAAGAGCCAAGCAGTGCTAGAACTGATTATTGTAATTTTCTTTGTTTAATCAGGTATATCGAGCTGTTATTCCGTTAATATACTGCGACATTAATGTACGCGTGTCCTCCTGCAAACACCCGCTAGCTTGAAAAATCTTCTGCAGTGTCGGCTTGGACCACCCCATAATGTAAAAACATTAAATTGTCACACGGCATGACATTTCAGACACGCTGCAACACATCAACCTACCCTCTTGAAGCTGCTGCATCATGACCACTGAGCTGTTCGTTTTCTTAGATATGGGCACATACTCCATCCATCCATCTGTTCCAGAGGGGATCCTGAAGAAAAGAATGGAAAAAAAATGAGCCTTTCGACTACTAGTATTGATAGTGTTCAGTTGGAACTAATAAACAGAATGAAATACCGGTTTTCATCATCTCTTCCACCCAAGCTTCTCCAGTAGTTCTTAAAAGAAAACATAAAAATAATCAGACTGAGGACATACATTCTAAACAAGTATGCATGCATCATAGAAACAAATGTTTCCTAAATGTTTCAGAAGCACCTGCTACTGTTACACTGGCCTCTGATCGTCAGAGTTACACAGAAATGAGCACAGATTAAAGCGCACAGAATGAAATCTAAATAAATCGGCGTCTGATGCATGAAATGGACAAACAACATCAAAACGAGCTTTGACCTGAGTGCAAATGATGGATCCATTTCAGCCAAGTGGACCCAAGCTCCTGATCACTAGTCCTTACTTACTATTACCTATATGTATATTACATGCTCTAAATTTCCCTTCTATACATCTAATTCACAACACGCCCTGTTTTTATGTAGCAGTAAACCAGTAAAAGGAAAGCTTTCAGCAGACTACAGTTATCTAAGGCCTGAGGAAGTAAAGTTGGGTTTACACTGGATGATTTTCAGCCTGATTCTGAGGCCTCAGATCAAAATCGCAAAATAACTCTTTAGTCGTGAGATATATGTAAGTAAACATGCCAAATGAAATTCTCACCTCCTCTATATAGGGCACACCCAAATTTGTACTGCCAATGAGGAGCAGCTCCAACTCTTTCTTGTGTCTCTTCAAATAGTGCACAGCTTCCTACAGAAGAGGAAAGTTTTACAATGCTGCATTATTCTCAACCAAGCAGCCCACACGAGGATTAGGGAAAAGACAAGGTTATTGACTCCTTTTTTTAAATGTGAATGTGAAGTGACATGACCATTACAGTATGATAATAAATAAAACTGTAGTACTCTAGTAAAAATAATAAACCCAGGAAACATTTACTGCAAAAATGTTCCTATAAACACTCCAAAGTGTAATTAGGTGTAGTTTTGAATACTCCTTTGGCAGTAAGAGGAAATGGGAATGTTATGAACGGAATGCAGGTGGTAGCACTTGTATTTTTGGAACAGTTTTACTCTTTCACAACAACCTTGAAACAAGAGCCCTGTGACATTTCAACATTTTCTGAAATCCACGAATCTTTGGCAGGCTACTGCTGCTGGGAATGAAGCATGCTAGATTTGTGATCCTAGGAAAGGGAAACACTGTGAATGAATGAAAAATGTAGCCCCAGAATAAGCTAAAAGCATAGCATACCAGTTACTCTGACCTGATTCGGAGGAAGTGAGATGCTGAGATTTTCTACACTATATGGCCAAAAGTTTACACCTGCCATTAAACTCAAACAGTATGTGCTTTGTTGAATATCCCATTCCAGATTTAGTCCCCCTTTCCTGTTATAATAAGCTCCACTCTTCTGGGAAGGCTTTCCAATAGAGTTTGGAGTGTAGCTGTGGGGATTTGTGTTCATTCAGCTACAAGAGCATTAGTGAGGTCAGACACTGATGTTGGTGAGGAGGTCTGGGGTTCAGTCGGTGTTCCAGTTCATCCCAAAGGTGTTCAGTGGGGTTGAGGTCAGGGCTCTGTGCAGGACACTCGAGTTCTTCCACTCCAACCTTCACACACCATGTCTTCATGGAGCTCACTTTGTGCACACTGTCATGCTTGAAAAGATTTGGGCTTGGTCCCTTAGTTCCAGTGAAGAGAAATTGTAATGCTACTGCATACAAAGACATTCTAGACAGTTGTGTGCTTTTAACTTTGTGCCAACAAAGACCCACATATAGATGTGATTGTCAGGTGTCCACAACCAGTATTTGGCTATACGGTATATGCTGTATATGCATAGAGCACTGTGTGTGAGGCTTTATTTTCTTTTTTTTTTATTATTTGTGGCTCTGCGAAATAAGTGTGGTATTTATCAAGCAGTAATGTTGAACACGAGTCTGGGCATAATTAGTTATTTGGCAGTTGTGCTTATGGAGTATCTGGCACAAAGATGTTATCAGCAGATCCTTTAAGTCCTGTAAGATGTGAGGTTGGGCCTCCATGGATCGGACTTGTTTGCCCAGCACATCCCCACAGATGCTCGATCAAATTGAGATCTGGGGAATTTGGAGACCAAGTCAACACCTTGAAATCTCTCTCATGTTCCTCAAACCCTTCCTGAACAATTTTTACAGTGTGGCAGGGTGCATTATCCTGCTGAAAGAGCCCACTGTCATTAGGGAATCCTGTTGCCATGAACTTTGTACTTTTTCTACAACAATGTTTAGGTAGGTGGTACGTGTCAAAGTAACATCCACATGAATGCAAGGACGCAAGGTTTCCCAGCAGAACATTGCCAAGAGCATCACACTGCCTCCGCCAGCTTGCCTTCTTCCCATAGTGTATCGTGGTGCCATCTCTTCCCCAGGTAAGTGACACACACACACCCACATGTAAAAGAAAATGTGACTGATCAGACCAGGCCACCTTCTTCCACTGCTCCATGGTCCATTTCTGATGCCTTCACTCCCCATGTGCATCAGTGAGCCTTGGGCGCCCATCACCGGTTGTTCTTCCTCAGACCACTTTTGGTAGGTACTAACCACTGCATACCGGGAACACCCCACAAGACCTGCTGGTTTGGAGATGCTCTGACCCAGTCATCTGTTGTGTGACCCATCACAATTTGGACCTTGTCAAAGTCAATCAGATCCTTACGCTTGCCCATTTTTCCTGCTTCCAACACATCAACTCTGAGAACTGGCTGTTCACTTGTCTGTTCCATTGTAATGAGATAATCAATGTTATTCACTTCACCTGCCAGTGGTTTTAATGTTATGGCTGATCAGTGTAGATTTTAGAATTAATTCAAAACGCTTTTTAATATATAAAACACATATTATTGAGGTATACAACCCAACAGCTTAAATGATGTGACATGTGACCAGTAATTTAATTGTGCATGCTTAGTTTAAGGCTTATTCTTGTGTAATACTGTATACAGTAAGTGATATAAAATACAAGTAGAAATATAAATAAAACGGCTTTATCTTTAACGCCCAAGATATTAAATTGTCTAAATACCTCAATTGTGAATTATTATATCAAGAATGGTTTCATTCATAACCTACCTGGCGAGGCTGTCCCCCATGTCCCAGCATTTCAGTGTAGTACTCCACATTTTCAGTCATGAACTCCTCTCCTTCATGGAACAGGAGATAACTCAGAGCACAGAATAAAGCCTGCTCCAGATTGTTCACTAGAGAGAGGCCCAAAGAGAAAGATTTAACACACATCTTTCTTCTTTATTTTACCCAATATAACATTAATAACAGTTACAATTAAGTAAACTGAAGCCTTTTCATCATCTTTATTAATCTGACACAAAAGCCCCCATTTACATTTATGGCATACGCCCTTATCCAGAGCGACTTACAAATATCTCGTTTATACAACTGAGGGTTAAGGGCCTTGCTCAAGGGCCCAGCAGTGGCAGCTTGGGGGTGCTGGGGTTTGAACTCTCAACTTTCCGATTAGAAGTTCAACATCTTAACCACTGAGCTCCCCACTCCTCACACACACACTACAAAAACCTTCTACGTTATTCACCAGCCTGTAACATGCATATATTCCACTTTTAATTGCCCTGCTTTCAAGGCAATTAATTTTTAATTTTTAATTTTTGGATCAGTGCAACCCAAGACCCTGGTTCTTTCTTGTTTTCCAGACTGTTTGATTAGGACAGCTAAATTGGCTGTCCGAATCGAATAGATTAGCACATTAGCATGTTTTTTTTTTCCAAACTGCAAACCTATATAGTCTGTTTTTAGCTATTGCCCTGTGAATAATCCTCCCCTGTAGATCAGTTGTTTGCTTCTCTAAAGGAGGCTTATGCAGGGACCACCACCTGTCCCTCAGAGGGAGGTCTGGTCCAAACAGTTACAGCTACATCGACAGGCAAAGACATTTCAAAGAGGCATAGTGTGCTACTTTCACTCCCCTGTACTTTCCCAGCACTTTCTCAGAAACTGAAAGTTTCCCAATGCTTGCATATGGAGATGCACAACTGGCAGAGGTTCCTCACACACCACAGAAAAACTTTTACAACAGGAGGTTCTACTCCCACGGCCCATCTTTGCACACGTTCCCTCTATATCAGTTCTCTGTAAGTTCTTGGTCGAACCATCCAGATCTCTTCCAGCAGCTTTGACACTACTCTCGAGGATGGTGCATCCTTTCCTTTCGGAGACATGCTTGTATGTTTGCACAAGACAGCATCCTTGTTTAGATTAGTGGGATATGGAGCAGTGGTTATTCCATTACCTACTCTCCAGGGGTTTCCACAGATTTTTGCACTATGAAATCTGTTTTCCATGTCTCAAGCATTGATTGATAGAAGGGACTAAGGTTGGATGAATCAACTTGTTCCAGTCTGATTAAAAACAGATGATCCTGTTCTCTGTAGAACGGCCTTAGCTATTACAGTTGATGGTAGACTTCTTCTGTACAACAGGTTTTTATCTGCCTGCAACCTTAAAGCTTGATCCCATTTTTTTAATATCCACTAGACCTTTACCCACTTCCTTGATCAGGAAGTACAGAACTGGAACCTGAGTCCAGTGCTTCAGAAAAACTGCAGTGCTTTCTTCTGTATGCCTTCTGTATGCCTTCAAGCATCATCTCTAGTGGCTCTTCACTTTAATCCGCTGCCCCCTCATCTGCAAGCTAACGGCTAGTTCCAGGCACATCCAACGCATGGTTTTGACCAGAAGTGCTTTCGGCAGCCTGCTGTCTGTGTGGACATGCCGTTTTGCTTATATCCTGTATCCCTACATTTAACACACTGTAAACGTACTGTAATTGCACCATAAACTATTTTCTTTCATATTTAACTCCAAAGGAAGTGTTTTAAAGCCAGGTTTCACATCAAGTGCATTAATTCAATCTCCAAAATCTCATGAGGGATGAAAGGTGAGGAGATCATTATTCATGTTCGAGGTGAGTAATCTGGAGTAGCCTGAATAAAACTTTCCTTAATTACAAGCCGACTCTCTTTGAGCTTATTAGCCAGATATTCTTCGGCAAGAAACACAACTGCGGCTTTATTCATGCATGACGCATCCTATAGTCAACTATGTTTCCAGTAGCTAGTTGAACATCTTCAATTGATGTTTGTGGCTTGGGCACACATATTAGGCTGTGGCATAGTGATAGGGACAGCGTCTGAGATGCCGTTCCTACCGATCTACATTAAAAGAAATCAAACAAACATTCGTCCTAAACAGCATGCTACAAAAACAGGCTGAAAAATAGCACTTTCACATGTCCACTTTCCAGCATGCACTGAGAGGGACTGAGTGTGTGAGAGTGAGAAACAGAAAGAGACAGAGAGAGAGAGAGAGCGTGAGAGAGACAGAGAGATTAGTATTCAAAACTCTCATTGTGTGTTAACATGCAATAGAATTTTAGCATTTCCGAGGCTGCCTGCATGGATACAAACACGTAAACGACTACAGCAGTGCAGACAGTAAGCTGAGACAGTGGACGTAACAAGCCAATGGCATACGTTACCCTGGAAATAAGCAAACTGCAGGTAATCATAGTGCAGCGGCAGATAGTTCTCCATTGGTGAGAGGCGGCCAGGGCGCGTAGCCAAATCTCTCACACACTCGTGCTTACAGTTCAGGACTTGCGTGTAATGATCTGTAAGGAACAATTCAACCCATTAGTGCTGAGCCACTAAGTTTTCTCAGGGCTTAGAGGCTTTCCACATACTGCATTCCTGGCATGACTTTTAGCGTTTCTGATCATACAATTCAACTCATAATGCAAACAAATCTATAAAACAATATTGTAAAAGTGCCTAGCAAGTCAACAGGACACAGTTATCATGCTAATCTTAAGAGGTCTCTAAAAATTCCCCTGCATATTATCAGTCAACTCTATGTTTATTTCGTCTTTCTCTAGGATGTAATCACATATACGTGTATTTTATTTATAGTGATATTATAGACATTTGGTTCATTTCACAGACACAGCACTATCTAGCTCGACTCTCCCACTCAATCAAAGCCTGGTGAGATCATTGTGAGCTGAGCACATAAACCAGCTGCATGGTTTTAAGCACACATGCGCCACCACACAAGGCTCTGATCTGGGTTAATTAAAGAGCTAAAGAGCTAAAGAGCAGCGAGGCCATGCAGTACCACTGCTTCAACTGATTATTATAATTATCAGTCAGTGTAAATTAGCAGTAACCAAAACTAAAAAAAAGCAAACACATTGGGAAGAAAGATGTTGATCTGTGTTAATTTTTTATTCTTTATGTTTTATATATTTCAATTCGCTAGCACCAGTAGACCAGTAGCCTGGTCTGTATTCCCAGTGTCTGCTATTTAAGGCTAGGTAGTATGATGACATCATATCAATACTGTGATAAATTTTTCTGAAATACACTGTATGGATGTCCAAAAGTATCTGTAGCTAACATTACAATTTCCCTTCACAGGAACTAAGAGGCCCAAACCTGTTCCAGCATGACGATGCCCCTGTGCACAAAGCGAGCTCCATGAAGACATGGTGTGTGAAGGTTGGAGTGGAAGAACTCGAGTGTCCTGCACAGAGCCCTGACCTCAACCCCGCTGAACACACCTTTGGAATGAACTGGAATGCTGGATTGCATGCCAGGCTTCCTTATCTGACATCATTGCATAACCTCACTAATGCTCTTGTGGCTGAATGAGCACACATTCCCGTTCAAACAGCCACATTCCAAAATCTAGAGGAAAGCCTTCCCAGAAGAATGGGGGCTGTTACAGCAGCAAAGAGGAAACTCATGTCGTAGCAGTGGCCATGGTTTTGGAATGGGATTTTCAACACGCATATATGGTTGTGATGGTTAGCTGTCCACATACTTTTGGCCATATAGTGTATTGGCATATCCTTTTATTATTTTTTTTCATTACAAACTGACTAAAAGCTGCTGGTGATTTTCAGTGTTAAATATTTATTGAGTGAATAAATATTTCTTCACTCAATAAAGAAATACTTTAAATAAAAATATATATATTTTCTACTTATTTTACTTAATTTTACTACTCCTAAAACCACCTAGTATTAACAGTATGCCCATGCATCTTTAATAAAGAATGCAAGTAGGGCTAGATCAGATGTTGATTGTTCAATATAGGACATTAGAACTATTACAAGCTGGGATCTTGAGTGCTGATACAGGAGAAAGTGTGTTTTTACCTGAGATGAGCTCGGAGAGGGTGTAGCGGTAGAGCACATGATCGTGATCCCTGAAGCTCTGCGGCCCCTCACATAGTACTCGACACTCTGTGTCTGCTTTGTAGTACTCAGTCAAAGCCTCCTCGAAGAGAGCCAAGGATGCTTCATAGTTGCCATTTTCGTACAGTTGCACTGCAGCAGTGAAGGCTCTCTGAACATACAGGAAGTTTCCCCATCATCAATCCAAATACAGCTTTAAAAACTAGACAGAGTAAAATACTGGACATATGAGTTCTCGCAAACCTTATTTTATGCAGGATCTTTTGATTCAAAATTTTCTTTCTCATCTGTTTATCCACTGGCCAATTCTAAATCAGTGTGAAATCGTTTGGCTTATGATTGGGTTTCACACTGCATATAAAAATAGCAAAAAGCTGGGGAGCTGGGGAGCATGTGAGAATAAAAAATTTTAAAAATTAACTGGCTTCTTCTCTTTGCCATTCATTTAACCAAGAGGATGAGAGATGGTGTCCTGCTTTAATCTAGGATCTAACGTAGAGCACTAGATCAAAATGGGGCCAATTTAAGTCCACAAACAATAAACAATTTGTTCATGCAATCTGTTGGCTTTGGCTAGCTGTGAGAGCGGAAAACTTGTCTAGCTTGAGCTGGTTCGCAGGATTACTGTAGGGTGTAGCAGAGGGCACCACCATGCTCCCACTAACAGTGCTGTTGCTACAGGGCAAACTCTCTGCTGAAATTTCTTCCCTTTTTATTGTTACCCAAATGTCCTGAAAGAGAGCTGTGCTTTTGTTTTTCCGTTTTGGAATGGACGCTGCAGCGGTAACATAAATAACCAATTGGCTACAGAACCAAACTTGTGACAGAATGGTGCTGTTGCTCCAGTTAGTTAAGTTGCCATTTTGAGGGTGAAGTAGTCTGGAGCAAAATAACCTGTCTCTGAATTTGCATTTGGACGTATATATTTTTCACGCAAACTCAGTAACAGGGCTAACAGATACCATAAAGTCACGTTCTTAAAACCCCTTGTATTTCGCACCTTGAAAGAGCTGCAAGAAAAGATGAGGCAGAATTTTTCAAGTGTCTCATTACTTCATGTGTCAGCCTAGAACTTCTCAATAGCACTGACATAATCTTTCCTTTTCGCTCCGTCAAGATTTTACAGAGAGCTAAGGGAAGCATTAGCAGCCCTTAGTCCTGAGCTGCAGCAGCTGCTAGCTAAGCTAAAGAGCATTTTGTATGTTCAGCACAGGGAATCAGTTTTGGATAGGTTATTGCAGTCTGTTTATAATGTTGTATCTAATCAGCAGACACTCCTCCACTGAGGAGTTGGTCCTGTAGGCTAACTGCAATGGACTCAGGTGGGGTTCTTTTTTCTCTTCAAAAAACAGTAATACCAGACACTCAAATGATTTCATGATCACCACTGCACTGCCCACTGGGCAGTAATCATTGAGCCTGGAGGTGTTTTGTGAACTGGAATAATTGTTGATAACTTAAAGCAGCTAGGAACTGTGCATGTTAACAAGGAGTGGTTGAATATGTTGGTGAAAACAGCGCCAGTTGGCTGTCACAGTGTTTTCTAGTGATACTCTGTATGGTCCTGCAGGTTTTCTGATATTGTGGGGTTTTTTTGAAGATTTTGTAGACCTGGCTCTCAGTAATGAGAGGAGTACAGGTGTCATGGCTGTTCACAGAGGTGCTGGAGGTTTAGATGGGGGGAGTTGAGAGAGATGTCAAGGATATGGGGTAACTACAGGCACCTGGATGTGGGGCGGCGAGATGTGAGGGAAAAGGCTCAGGAATGCACCTGGAAGTGGGGCGGTCCAGTGAGGGAAGGGTGCCCAAGGTCTTTGGGAAACAGGTACTCCCATCTCCTCTGGAGGTTGACAGAGTCCATCAGACCATGGCTAACAATCCTGGACCCAGAGAGAAACTGCACTCCATTCTTATTCAACTGCGCCAGTATCAAACAAATGAGCAGCTGATTAAAAAAGTGCTCAAGCATGGGAACCTCAAGTACCATGTAGACTATGAGGACTACACTCCAGAGGAGCAAAGCCATGGGGTAAAATATCGGGATGTCATGAGTGTACTTTACAAGCGGGAGCTGTAGAGCCCTTACTCCTCTATCCTGCAAGGCTTCATATTACACTGCCAAATGGGAAGGGGCAATAGGTACATTCTGTTATAGAGGTTAAGCAATATACTAAAAACCTTCCAAGATCTGGAGGGCTAGCTTGGACTGGCTAGCTGGCTGGCTCACAATCAGGATTATACACTTTTTATCTCTTCTTCTTGGTATTAACTCACACCCACTCATATTTGGTGGTGACTTCAACTGCTGGCTGGATCCAGTAATGGACCTCATATCCTCTAAACCCAGTGCATTAAGCAAATCTGATTCTTACATTAAAGACTTCCATTAGGAGTATGGTATAACAGATTTATGGGATTTTTTTTTTGCATTCCTCAAACAGAGAATACTCATACTTTTCTAGTGTAGTTCACACATATTCATGGATTGACATTTTTATTGATAAACTGACACCACGGGTTCATTCTTGAGCATATCAAAGCATAGTCGTGTCTGACCATGCTCCCTAACACTCAAATAATTCCAGGAGACACTGGCAGTCTGTTTGAGACACTGTTTTAACAGAAGGAGGTCACTTTTCTTAAGCACTAACAGAGCCACAGAAGTGTCAGACTCAGCTGTATGGTAGGCGCTTAAAGACTGATTATCTCTTTAGCCACCAAGAAAATGAGAGGGTTGAAAGAAAAGCCAGTATACATTACAGATCAGATTCTGAATTTGAATTGGTAATATGATAGCCGCCTCAAAGAAGACTTATACAAAGAGTGCCTAAAACACAAAACACAATTTGATCTACTCTCAACCCAACAAGCAATACAACTCTTGCAAGAGGAACAGAAGCATTTATTTTTTCTTTTAAACCTTTCTTTTACTGAGGTTCTAATCTGGTCTCACATTATTATGTATATTATCATAAATAACAGCTACGATTCTAAGAGAATTTCTGTGGCCTGTTTTAATATACAGATTGAATTAATATAACATACACCAAAAAATCTAACAAAACAGAAGCATGGCTGGCAGTTCTGAAGTAGTTCATTTCAGTGAAAAAACATGAACCTCTGAGACACAACTGGGCGCATTGTTGTTCACACTACACCCTTTGCAAGCGCTCAGACAGATCACAATGCTCATTTGACCCCATTCAGATCTATTTTCAGCACTGTCCACCTGTTATCGGATGATCCAAGATGGATGTAAAGGCCAGGTCAGAACAGGGTCAGAGGACCACTGCAGTGTAATTAAACGGCACCAAGAGGCAGACAAAACACTGCATATGTGAAAGCGCCCTAAAGATCTTAAAGCTCATGTTTTGATCCCTTTAAAGACTTCAAACACAATGCAGTCATCTAGATTAAAGTACTAAGTTAATTTCGATGGAAATATTGAAATCAAATGTCACTTGCCTGATGTGGACGGGCTTCTCGGTCAATGAAGTGCTTCTCTTCCATGCCGTGCAATGCCTTGTAATGCTCCAAGTTTATCTCTATGTGCTCAGGATTTGCCTGGAAATATGTGTGAGCAGCAGCCGCTGCTTTGTCCAGCTGCTTAAGCTGACAGAAAGACAAAGAAGTTGCAGGTTTAGTACAGAACGGTAAACATTACAAAATAATTATTACTGGAATAGATCCAGTTTCTGTGGAAAACAGCCAGCCTCTGATAGCCAAAACCTTTCCACTTAAATCTGGAAAGCAATGAATTCAAAGCTACCCCATTAATCTATAAGAGATGTTAGATTAGCAATTTCAATTTCAGAATTGAAAAGTTCTGACAAGTAGAAAGCCCACCAGGATAGTATATGACTTCTGGCGTAGTCTTGGGTGTACAGTGGTTTGGCTCTATTTTTAAGCAAATTATTATCATCAAATGTTTACAAAAAAGAAAAGAAAAAGGAACGATCTAAACACAGTGAGGGATGATAACTCTCAAAAATATTATTCCTGTTTTTCCTAAACTGGACATGTGTCTGGAGTACACAACAAGTCAGCATGGCTTCCAATTCATAGAGTGACACTTGTAAACTGCAAAGGGTGACCCTGGAGGAACAAATCCATATAAATATACAGCAAACTGGGAGGATGTTTGCTAATACCCCTCTGTCTTGATGAAACACAGACCACCTCAAAGTCCCCCCCCCCCCCCCCCCCCCCCCCCCCC
>CM040985.1:24013134-24069239 GCA_022985145.1 Pangasius djambal | reverse complement strand
AAGTCTTCTTCAAGCAGTGAGTTGTGGGGGGGGGGGGGTTCCTCAGAGCCAAGAGCTTTAGTTCATATTAATATCAAACAGCAGAATAGGGAAAAAAAAAGATCTAAATGAATTTGATTGTGGCATGTTTGTAGGTGCCAGATGGTCTGGTTTGAGCAATTCAGATACTGCTAATCTCCTGAGATTTTCTGATAACAGTCTCTAAGCTTCTCTGATAATAGTCTCTAAGCTTTAGACAGAATGGAGCAAACAAACAAACAAACAAACAAACAAAAAACATCCAATGAGTGGCTGTCCTGTGAGTGGAAATGCCTTGCTGACAAGAGAGCTTAAAGGAGAATGGCCAGACTATGAGCTGAAAAGAAGACTATCATAAATCAAATAACCACTCTTTACAACCATAGTCAGCAGAAAAGCATCTCGGAACACACAACATGCTGAAACTTGGGGTGGATGGGCTATAACAGCAGAAGACCACATCTGATTCCGGCAGTTAATAGCAGTTAACTTATAAATTTAACCATTTAAATCCAGTAGTAGTTTAAATATTGCTTTACCAGATGGATGAATGAACAATATTTTTTTATTTAAAGATAGAGTTTGCCAGATTATTGCCACATTATTATCAGAAGAGATTTACAGCTTCAGCAAGGGCCTGAACTCACCATCTACATTCCAGAGATAGACAGTGATTGTGCTACGGAATAATCACACATAAGAAACAAGCCTACACTGGCTAACCCTCAACAAGCACAAACACACATTCTGCAATGGAGATTAACCCAGAACACAATCTCCAAAATGACTGGACCATTTGTTGCTGGAATTGTAATCTACAGTCTAATAATATCACATGCCTCTCATCTTTTGTGACAAAGTTAAGTGCTGTTTCTGCACTGGGGAAAAGAGTGGGCTTCCTGTGAAATGTCAAAATGTGACCCCAAGTTGACTGCATTCCTGTGCAACATTCGTCTGTCACAGAAACAGACCAATGGGCTGAAAATAAGGACAGCGTGCATGGCCAATATTGTCTTCCTTCCAAATGCTGATGTAGAGACATTTCTCATAACCCATGTCAATTTTTAGGTACTGTCAGGTCCATAGGTATTTTTTACGAAAAGTGACACAAGTTTCATACTTGTGCTTCTGTACATCATCACAGTGGATTTGAAATGAAGCAGGAGGATGTGATTGAAATGTAGACTTTCAGGTTTAATCCAAGGGGTTTAACAAAAATATTGCATTAACCGTTTAGGAATTACAGCCATTTAAAAAAAAAAAAATAAATAGAATAGTCCTTCTATTTTCACAGGCTCCAAAGTAATAGGAAAGTTGACTGATAAGCAGTTTCAAGGCCAGGTGTGGGCTGTTTCCTCATTATTAGTTGATTCCAAGCATTGAATTTGCATTCAGTAGCTGTTCATGGGAACTCTCACTATACGGTCCAAAGAGGTGTCAATGTAAGTGAAGGAGGCCATCATTAGGCTAAAAAAA
This sequence comes from Pangasius djambal, assembly GCA_022985145.1. Taxonomy (NCBI): domain Eukaryota; kingdom Metazoa; phylum Chordata; class Actinopteri; order Siluriformes; family Pangasiidae; genus Pangasius; species Pangasius djambal. The sequence continues at coordinate 24,067,745 of CM040985.1, read as the reverse complement.
ACCCAGACCTATCAGAGAGATAGCAGAAGGAGTGGCCAAATCAACAATTTGATTAAAAAGAAGGAATGCACTGGCGAGCTCAGCAACACCAAAAGGCCTGGAAAACCACGGAAGACAACTAAAGTGGATGATCACAGAATTCTTTCTTGGTGAAGAAAAACCCCTTCACAACATCTTGCCACGTCAAGAATACTCTCAAGGAGGTAGAAGTATCATTGTCAAAGTCGTCAATCAACAGACACCTTTATGAATGTAAATACAGTTGGTTTACCTCAAGTTGCAAACCAACGGTAACACTCAAGAACAGAAAGGCCAGATTAGATTTTGGTAGAAAACATCTAAAAAATCCATAGACCCAGCTGTATCAAAGCTTAAACTTGGGACTGGGAGCCCATAGCAGAAAAGTTTTGAGTGTGGTACTCAGCTGAGTAATGCAAGCAGTGCCCTATAAAAAAAGAAAAATTAGTCAATGGATGAGACTCCCACACTTCCATTACAGATCAAAATTCACAAAAACAAGGTAATATGAATGAATTCTTATTTAAAATAGCATTTGCTGCAGTAACTACCTTTAGAAAATGTACTATCCTCTGAATCAGTTTGAAAAAGAACTCTTGGTGCTCAATACTCAGTATGTCCAGCGAGGAAGCTGCCAAGCTGCCCTTTGCCACAGAACACTAACCCTAAACCGGAGCGCTGTAATTTATCATTTCAGTACGCAAGTCGTCCCTTACAAATACACCAAAACAGCAGTCTTTTTCTCCTCATAAAAACAGGAGATGAGTCAACTCACATATGAGTCTGGAATGACTTGCACAGGTATTTTAACTTCAACTTTAACTTTTAAATTCAATTCAATTCAATTTTATTTGTATAGCGCTTTTAACAATGGACATTGTCTCAAAGCAGCTTTACAGAACATAAGAAACAGAAAAACATGCAAACAAACAAAACATGCAACAGTCCTAGATGTCAGACAAAATGATCCCTAGTGAGCAAGCCTGAGGCGACTGAGGCGACTGTGGCAAGGAAAAACTCCCTTAGATGATATGAGGAAGAAACCTTGAGAGGAACCAGACTCAAAAGGGAACCCATCCTGATTTGGGTGACACTGGAGAGTGTGATAGAACAATGTCCTTTCTGCATTTATGTATAGTCATGTAGCGTTTTATGTGTATATTGATTTGTAGTTTGTTATCGTCCTCAAAGTCCACATAGGTTTGGCAGCGTTGCTTTAAATGCCCAAATCCTCACGGGGCAGAAACCGGCTGGAGCTGGTCCATCTCTGGATGCCTCAGGATCCTCGTAGGGTAAATCTATCAATGTGTGTTCAACTTAGCTAATATTAGACAATTATATAATCATAAATACTTGATTTAGGCTGAAGAAAATTATTGCTGCTGCAGTTCCTGACTACCCAACTGGTAATATTATTATGCCCTCCCCTACTTTGTGAGCTTTGGCCAAGGCCAAGTGAAAGTTTTATTTCCCACGTTTTTTAGTGGACATCTGGTAAATATTGTTTAAAAAAAAAGGGTTGGGGGGTTGGGGTGGGGGGGGTGGGTGGAGGATTATATCATGATTACTGTAAGAAATAAGTTCACCAGGAACTTGGGAAGTAGGGGTTCTGGTGGTGTTGCAGGTGCTGCACTTCTGGTTAAATTTATTAATGAATGACGCATCATGCATTTTAACTGTTCATGGTTACATTAATGTTACAGAATGTCCATGAGACTCAGCAGAAAAGCATCTCAGAGCAGGCTGGTGAGGGAATGACTGAATTTAGCTGCTCTAACATAAGAAAGACACTTACTAACATGTCAAGCAACTTACTGACTTTTACAAAGCACTGACACTCCTTCCATAAATGTTAAATAAACCGCTCCTAACAGAAACCATCAACCTATCAACAATTATACGCTTGTTGTATAATATAACACTTTTTTTTTTATCTGCTTATTATGAGGTTTAGATCATGTGGAACATCCGCCATACGAATTCCTGTTATAGGGCTGTTACTACAGGAATGGTAGCATATTAGAACGAGCACATTAATATAAACCTGTGATTTATCTTACAGTTGTAAAAATTTAGATCTGTGCTGTTATAGAAAATGAACCAACACCTTCGGATTCAAGAATTCAACCGTGCCATGGTAGAATTACTGTAAACACACCTTCTCTGAGAACTGGATGTGATGTCATAGCTCAGGCCACATGTATGCTGCTTAAAATTCCAGGTCCCCCAATGTAAAGCGCCTTCCCGTGTCCCTGAAGGCCACCATATGCTTTTTGGAACATATTCTGTTACACACTGACCACCTTAAAAGATGACATTTAGACTAATTACAGAGAGACTCTATATTATAAACAGTAGAGCTCGAGGTTATAAATAACGACCAGTAGAGATCCCAGGTGGCATGGCTAGATTGCGTCCTATTTTAGGGAGCAGAGCTTATAAGAGAATTATTGCAGGATACAGGCAGTTGCCCTTTCTTTCAAGTGATGTGCTCTGAGAAGCTTTCCGGATTGGTTGGGGTCATACTACAGGAAATTGTTCATGAATAACACTGGGGAGTTAATTTGGTAACAATATAAAATATGAAAAATATTACATTAACACTGAAAATAAGAAGTCAATAACTCTATGCAGGTCTATTATTCCATGTATGTTGTAATTGCTAAAAAAAAATATATGTAACACATCCTGAAATCTTGAAATGTGTCAAAGTGTAAAAGGTTTGTAGGTATCTAGTTTGAGAGAGATCTTGAAAATGCTCTTCATGCTTTTATACAAGCTCAGAACTCAGAAATCTCTTTCAGTGTTTAAACTGTCCACTTCTGTGGTAAGCAGCTCCTCATGGTTCTTTAGCTGTTCTCTAATCATTAGCTATTCTTCCTCTGGCACAACAGCTTTCACACTAACTATATTCATACAGTGTAATCCGTGGCCGAGATTCGTAGTTTTTAATATATTACTTATTACCTTTTCACTCTCCTGTAGTAAGAGTAAGTGAGAGAGGAAGTTGGATCTACTATTATTTTTACCACCACTTTAAACTGGCCCCGAGAAACATGGCACACACATGTGCTTCAGGAAACACCCACAGCTTGTAGGAAGCCTAGCTATGATGTCATCTCTTTCCTTGGACCTCCCCTCTGCGAAACACTTGTTCTTTTATTTTTTCCCTGCTCGGCTACTGCTGGAGACACAGGAATTTAGCTAACGTCACACACAACCTCTTTTATTAGGGTCAGCAAGTGGAGACAGGACTGGAGAAAAAACACAGAGTGGAAACAGGCCTGGAAAACAGGCCTTCTACTGTATACAGCTGGGCTTGAGCTCACCACTGAATGGTAGCCACTGAACCCTATGTATGGTCTGGTTCACATTCAGTACTAGTTTAAATTTAGCATGTTGACTTTAGTTAATTTAGGTGTAAAATGCCACAGCACCCAGGCAAAAATTACCTGAATCAAGCTACCACCCCACCCAAGTCAAAAGTTCGACTTGAATTTTCAGCCACCACGTCTCTAAATCCTCCCTTCTCCCTACACAGTGCAGTGATGCAAAGACACAATGAAAGTCAGTCAATAACTTTAATAACTAAGGACCTTTTCTGATCAAATATTGTACTGCTGCTTGGCAATGCCGGGGCTTGAACCCTGCCCTTCTGATCCTTCAAACATTAAGCCACCACTGTGTGTGAAAAGAGTCAGTGACCTTGATGCTTGTGCATTAGTGCAATACATAAGGAAGAACACTCATATTGCACTGAAAACTGTTCTTCTGGTGACATGCAATCATAAACCCTCATAACAAAGACAAAAGCATATTTGACGGTTTAGTGGTGCAGAAACCACTGGCTCTGATATACGGGTCTCCCTGTTTGTTGTTCGTCTTCTCTGGTTCATTCATTTATATCAATTTTATACACATTTTTTTATTCAGTTCAATTTATTCAATTCAATTTTATTTGTAAAGGGCTTTTAACAATGGACATTGTCACAAAGCAGCTTTATAGAAATAAATGGATTCAAAAAATATATTGTAAATATGTGAATTTATCCCTAATGAGCGAGCCAGTGGTGACGGTGGTGAGGAAAAACTCCCTGAGATGACATGAGGAAGAAACCTTGAGAGGAACCAGACTCAAAAGGGAACCCAACTCATCTGGGTGCAACGGATAGTGCGATTATAAATAATTCCCTTCTGTAACTGTGTACTAAATGGACAAATAGTGCAATTATGCAACCAGTAAATTCATTGCAGTTTTCACATGAAGTCCAGTTTGTTGAACCTCTCCAATGGAGTGCTGAGTACAAAGCTGCTTGTGGCAACTGCAGCCCCAGAGCCACCACAATACAACTCCCCATATGAGATGCCCAAGCCATCTCTACGGCCCCCAAGTGGCACCATCCCCAGCAATTCCAATGATCTTCAGGCCGTCCATGTGGGGCCACCCCCAGCAGCAGCCAACTCCAACCAGAAGTAGGGCATCAGGATAGATCAGGCAGGTCATATTTTATATAATTAAACGGACTCTGACCAGCAATTATAAAATTTACTGCTTGCAAATTTAGGAAAAATAGATGCTGGGCTGGCAACATATGGTCTTGGAAAATCCTCAGAAACCCTAAGGAAGTTACATTTCATTGTTAAAAAAACAAACAAACCTCACTTTGAAGATGGCGGACTCAGACTGCCTGGATTGAGTATTTCAGAAACTGCTGATCTTGCGTGATTTTCAGGCACTCTAGTTTTTGTTTTTAACTTGCTTTTTTTTTTTCCTTTCAATCTTCAACTGTCCAGTTTCAGTGAGTCTGCTGCTAGTCATATACTGCTAGGAATACCCCCTACTATTTTTTTTTTTTTTGGTAGAAATTATATATATTTTAGGTAAAAATCTTTTGCTGTAGTGTGGTAGAATATTATAGTATTGCCAATACCAGAATAACTAAGAATAATGTCTTTGTTACTAAAATTTCTAGTTCATGAAAAACTGACACTTTACATTTCATCCCACTGGAGATGATGAGTCACGAATTCCATGGAAAGGAGGACAGAGAGAGTAAATAACAGATAACAAATCTAAAAAAAAAAAAAAAAAAGAAAAGCGAAAGAAATGGAAAAAAAAACTGCGCCTTACTCTCAAAGCCAATGCATTTGGAAAAGACTGAATATTGATTTAAATTATTCTGTGATTTACAAAAGTTAAACACTGTGTGGAGGCACAAAATTAATTACTGAAAACTCACAAACTGAGCGTCTGATGTTTCCGCAATACATAAGGCTCTTTATGGGAAAACTTTATTTATCCAAGATAAATTTTGTAATAAAATTCACTTTTTTAGTTTCGAATTCTTTTATGAATGCATTGGTCTATTTTCACTTTGGTTAATGGTTTCCTGCGTTACCCACAATGCAGTTGAACTACCTGTTAATAGTGGTGAAAGTGGGATTTAGCCCTTGCTTTATCTCTACCTAAAGCAGTGCTTTAGTCCTTTAGCCTGTCCAACTATTTCACTTCTTCATCTGTACACTCTGCTCAAACATAGCTTCCAAAGATTCAACTTTCATGCTAATACTGCCATCAACACCATCACGCTCATCCTCTTGTAGTTCACTAACCAGCTGAGCCAATTTTCTGCCCTAACTACATTTCATAATGTTTCAGAATCTCAGAATCACTGACCATTACACAGTACACCAGCAGTCGCCGTAGTCACCGAGCTGGGAGGGGGAGGTAGTCACTGAGCCCCAGTATTAGTTGGTGACCTGGAAATCAGGACTACAGTTGTGTGGTGTGCACTAGGCTAAAAGCATGGGTGAACCGTTTTAACAATTACAGCTGGGTTTCTCAAACTTCCCGAGCAAATCTTGATATTCCAACCTTCTTTCTTAATATGAGTGGCTTTCTTCTCATCTGTTATCATATTGTGACCTTCTTTTCTACATTTATAACATAGGAAAGCTCTCAATGAACTGACTGCTGCGATCTCGCCATGGAGGGCAGGCCCGTTCTCAGACCCCTTAGCTTGTCTATATATAACGCTTCGAACAATGGACATTGTCACAAAGCATCTTTACAAATATCTGGATATAAACCTTTAATTAAAATTTATCCCTAGGAGCAAGCAAGAGGTGAAGGTGGTGAGGAAAAACTCCCGAAGGCGACATGAGGAAGAAACATCGAGAGGAACCAGACTCAAAAGGGAACCCATCCTCATCTGGGTGACACCGGATAGTGTGATTATACATTTCTCCTCTATAACTGTATACTATAGAGTCAAGCTGTGCTAACTGTATTAAAAGGAACTTGAGTATAAGATTTAACTTTTGTTATATCAGCCTCAAGTATCAATGACCCTGAGCCCCACTACAGGAAAAAGGATTGCAAGTGATGCTTAATATCAAAAGGCATTAGGAGCTGGACTGAAATGTATAATCACACTATGTGGTGCCACACAGAAGAGGATGGGTTCCCTTTTGAGTCTGGTTCCTCTCACGGTTTCTTCCTCATATCGTCTCAGGGAGTTTTTTTTCTAACCACTGTCGCCTCTGGCTTGTTCACTGAGGATCTAAATCTACATCCTGATTTCTGCAAAGCTGCTTTGTGACAATGTCTACTGTTAAAAATGCTATGTAAATAAAAGTTTATTTAAATAGAATTTGAAATAAATGTCAGTGTCTCTGCATACCTCTCCTACAGTTTCATGTGACATTGTTCCTTAAAATAAATAAATAAATGCCATTTTCATACAGCATGATTGCTTTTCAGCTTGCTTCTCATAAACTTAAAAAAAAAAAAAAAAAAAAAAAAAAATCTAAAGACCAAGCAGTTCGCTAGCCAGCATGATTCTTTATAAGAATCCACAGAAAACAACTCGGATGAAACGTGAAGAATGATTAAGATTAGAATGAGTGACTGCATTAGCGGGAGTAGCTTTTCTGTTACTTCAATTGTGTGCAATGCATCAGCGCTACTCTTGCTTGTTAAAAATCCTATAAACTTGAATGCAGTTGTATTAAGCAAGCAGGGAAGGCAAAACTGTGCAGTGTGGTGGTTTCTTAAACTACAGCTGAATTAATGCTCTGAGGAAGCACTGGAGTAATACTGCGGAGACGGCACAGCCTACACAAACCTACACTGGAGAACAGTCGAACTTTGTAATCAAGTCCACGTAGAAAGCGAATAACTTACTTTTGAACTGTATTACTTAAACAGAAACAAAGAAACGTAACATAACAAAGAACACAACGAAGAAAGCCCAGCAGCGCCTGTACTTTCTGAGAAGACTGAGGAAAGCACATCGCCCACCTCGCATCCTCGCCATGTGCTACTATCGAGAGCATCCTGTGCAGCTGCATCACTGCCTGGTTTGGGAATCGCACCGTCTCGGATCGCAAGACCCTTCTGCGGATAGTGACGACAGCTGAGATGATCATCGGGGTCTCTCTTCAGTCCATCGCAGACACTTACACCTCACGCTGCATCCGCAAAGCCACCAGCATTGTGGATGACCCCACACACCCCTCACACACACTCTTCATGACCCCACACACCCCTCTCACACACTCTTCACCCTCCTGCCGTCTGGTAAACGGTACCGAGGCATTCAGGCCCTCACGACCAGACTGTGTAACAGTTTCTTCCCCAATGCCATCAGACTCCTCAATACTCACAACATACACACACACACAATTTTTTTTTTTTGCACATCCCCACATTACATTATGCTGCTACAAATATTCATTACACCTACAGAAACCTATATTGTACTCTTTGCACTGTTGTCACTGGATTCACTTTCTAACAGAACCGTGTACTGGTCGGCGCTGCACTGGGACTTACTGTGCCCATTGTCTACCCCAGTAGTCATTGTTCTGTCTTGTGCTGGCTGCACATGTTTGCACTTGTGCACTTTATGTATAAATTTGTGTAGTCCCTTGTAGTTCTGTGTTGTTCTGTGTTTGTCTTATGTAGCACCTTGGTCCTGGAGGAACGTCATTTTGTTTCACTCTGTACTAACTGGCTGTATATGTTTGAAATGACAATAAACTCCACTTGACTTGACTTGACTTGACTTGACTAATATATTTTCCGGAACATGCCCAAAGCAAAAAGGAGACAAGTTCACAAGTAAAGTCATTTCATATATTCAATTCTACATTTAACCAACATCAAGACATGAAGACACATTCATTCCTCAGATTGTTTCGTAGACAAGCCATGGCCAGATGAGCTCACCTACTAAATTAAACTCCTCTGTGCATAACAATAATAATTTGGCCAGACAAATGGAAACTTGTAAGTCGTTGTTCCAATAGCTAAGGGTTAGGAATTAGAGGGCGAAAGAATTAGTGCTAAGATGTGTGTGCTAAATCTTCAAGTAAGGCATCATCCCAATCGATATTTAGATATGCCTTTTATACGATTTTACTTCAGATTTCATTTGTCACTTGTCTGCACCTTGTTGTGAGCACCGAAATTAGTAATCGGGCTAGTCTGTTAATTATGCCGATATGACTGACAATAAGTGGGATGGAAGCTTTTCTTAATCAGTTTACCCATGAGAGCACTGTTCCATCACTAGGGTCACAAGAAGAACTAATAGAATAAATCACATACTATGCATAGAAATGTGTGTATACATGTTTTATGCAGAAAACCTTACATACATACGCTCTGAGACATGAGAACCCTGGAGAGCAGCAGCTGTTTTCTGCTGGAAGAGTAAACAGGAAAAGTCAGTGAGCGCTGACAGCCGGAAAGCTCTTTTTCAGATAACGCCAGAAAAATGGTGGTGGGCAGAAGTTTGTCCTGAGTCAGTGCAGTGTAGTGGAAAATGTCTGCTAAATCATTTATTTATTCCTGGTTCCTCTTCGTAAGATAGATAGACAGATACATAGATAGATAGATAGAATTGCAAAGATTAAGAGAGTTATACACCTTTTCATGGTTCATCTAAATTAGCATGAAACATGAGAGGATTTTCTTGTGGTTAGACTTATTTTTTTTTTTTTTTTTGCAAGATTTGCAAAGAAATGCAGAAAGCAAAAACAACTGCACAGGATCATGATCTCTAAAAACAGGTGCTCAGTTTTGTAGCACAAAAGTTTCATATGTATTCGCGTTGACATGCTTACAGCAGTGAGTCTCTCCGCTTTGTAACTGTATGAAATCACAGCTCATAAGAAGTTCTCTTTAACTCAGTGACACAAGAGACAAGCTCCTGCTACAGGAGCTGCAAAAATGAACACTGCAGAGGTTTTGTTTTTCAATAAAGTTTTTACTAATTATTTGAGTAAAATATACACTAGGAAAGAATGCACAAACACGCATGCACACACTTTCAAAAGTATCCCAAATTAAATGTTGTTTTCTATATTTTCTTTATATCTCCCTCCTCCACCAATGGGCCTAACCTTCTGCTACAGGTAAATACAATGGGTACGAAGACACATTTTTGTGACCTTGACAAAAATTAAATCCAGCATTTCAGCTCAACAGCCAACAAAATAATAATATTCATGTTTAAGGTTTGGGAAACCGAATATCCTGCTTACAACCTGTAACCCCGTGCTTTAGACACTCAGGATGGAAAACAACTCATTCTAGGCTTGTGTGATATATTACGACTTTATCGTCCCTACACAATACGACGCTGCCACAATATCCAATAATGTTTACTCCGATTATATTACCATACCCGGAAACCTTTATGAATTTTGCATAGAAGCGCCGCAATTTAACACTAGTATGAGTTGTTACTCAAAAATATGCAAATGGAAAATGGTCAAAAACTCCACTTCCAGTTTAGGGCCAAGAGAGAAAATAATTTGACCTAAAACGATTAAATAGACCTACAATGAAGTGTCGAATCCAACACTTCAAATAACGGTAATGGTAATGAAAATTAAAAAGTGATTAAATACATAAATTAAATAAATGACAGCGATGCGGACATTAGACAACCCCTTTGTACAAGGATTTACAATGTACCTTTTTTTTTTTTTTTTTTTTTACTGTTTACTGCATATTATTGAAGAGTCACCTAAAATTACCTCATCGTGACTGCAGCAGTTCCCAAGTACTAAGCTGGTTATATTATTACACCCTCCCCCATGCTGCTTGGACCTGAAATGGTTTAAATGCTCTTTTCCCTGCATTTTTTAGGCTGCTGGATCTGGATGACTACAACTCATAAATCATGTTTTTTTATGATAAATCACAAGCATAGAAAACTCTATTTCACACAAGACTAACTCATTCAAAATAAGACCAGTATTTTGCAAGAAAACAGTTCGAAGCACTTTGTGTTGATCAGCCAAAGCAATCCTGCCTGTAATTGTTTTTCCAGCAAAACCGAATCCTTTATAAACTTTAAAGGAATTTCACAGGAACAACGATCATCATAGGACTCAAACACCAGTTCTGAGTCTTTCCCAAGACCTTATATGTCAAAATGCTTGTAAGAGGGGTCTCTGTCAACTCCAAGTCATTCAGATTCATCAATATCAATTAATAACGTTGAGAGGGACATTCGTTTCTGGACACAGATTTAGCATTAAATGACATAAGGATGGCATTCAACAAAATCGTAATCTTGACACGTTAAGCTAAATGGCCTGATTGAATTGAAGAAGATGGGAGTCGCATGCTGGAGGAGGACAGGAGACAGCATAAGCAATCCAGGACTACCACTTATGCATGCCCTACATGTAATAGAACCTGTGGCTCTAGGACTGAAGTGTTTAGCCACCTCGAATCCAGCCTTAGAAGACAGAAGTGGACATCACTGGATTATGATGGACAACAAGCAAGCAAGCTAACTTTATGTTTCAGATATATTATATGCCATGTCTGTGTCTACTAGTCATGCAATCCCAAACCGCCATGAGCCTCAGCCAGCTTCCATGACTCGTAGTCACGTGATCAAACCTATCCACGGTCCCACTTGCATCTGCTTGTTTGTCAGTTACAGTTAATGTTGCTGTAAAAGTTTGTTTACATAAACTCTAGGTTCAAAGTCAAAGGTTATTTCTGAGCTGGTTTCTCCTAGTATCCAGTGTGCATTACGTGGTGCTAACTATATTACTTGCGTTTTCATTTTATACTCAGCTTTCCTTATGAAGTCATTATCTTCTGTCGTGTTATAAAGATAAACAGTTCTCGATTGAATTGATGCACAATTTCAGACTGTCCATTTATTGCGATGGAGATCTTTATCCTTCAGCACAGCATCTTGACATTATTTGCCCACTACCACAATTTGTTCCCCTCATCAGTTCATCTACCGCTGTCTGGTCAGTGCCTTGATCTTCATCCCTACTTTATTTATTGCCGTGATCCACGTCATTGCCCTGTTCTGGTCAGTCTCGCTGCTGCCGTTACTGTTATTTCCCTAGAGTTCATAACTGCTCTGATCTCCCTCGTAATCCTCATCGCTGCACTCGCTCTCACTACATGAAGAATCCGATGAAAGGCTTCTACCAACAATCTTGCTGCCTCCTCAGCTCACATGATGCTTAGATGTGTGACATATTCCTGTTATACATTATGATGTAATATAGTATGAATAAATCATACAGCTACAATCCTTTCTACCATGTTTGCTATACTAGTCTGTTTTACCTTACATGTATGGTCGTTAATATGTGTAACCACCAAGCCTTTTCCAGTTTACCCTTACCCTTACATATATAAACAGTGGTTACTAGGGGAAAAACTCAGTTCTTTCATTCATTCATCAGTAAGTGCTTTATCCTGGTCAAGGCTGCAGTGGATCTTTAGCCTAACACTGGCGACAAAGCGGAAGAATTCACCCCGGCTGGGACAGCAGTCCATTTCATGGCACCATGCACACACGTTCACATGAACTCTCACATCTAGGAGCAATTTAGCATAGCTAAATGTTTTTGGACAGCGGGAGGGAACCAGAGAACCCAGTTTTGCTATGATATTTGTAAATTATCATTCCGTTCTCTATAACATGATACTACAACCACGTGTACGAAACCATCACAGTTTAGGTGAGCCCCCTCTCCAACAACCATGCAGAAGAGCTGCAGTTATGACATCATTTCCTGTGTGCTACTGTTTTCCCACCCTTATCTGAACAACATGAAACATTTTTCCTAAAATGGTTCTAAAAAAGGTTCACTCTCTAAACATGAACGCAGATTGAAAAATGAGAAAAGAACGAGTGGTTTCTCACAGGGATCGCTGCCAGGAGAACTCATCCACTGTGTAGAAGGAAGGGCGTGTTTCAACATACACATAGGTGAACATTTCAGATTTCAAAATCAAGATTCTGGATAGCTTAACTGGCCGTGCATTGGGATTTCAACTCGTTTTTAAATTTAGGATGGGCTATAAAACAAAACACATGTCTCCTCAGTTATCCTGTGTCAGACACATTATGGTGAGATTACAGTATGAGGTAATGGCTTGTTGAGCGAGACAGACGGAATGATTCACTGCGCAGTGGAAACTGTGGTGTGATTCCCCGGGGCAAATTTGAGGAAAGCCTTTTTTCCAAGCATGTAGTAAGATGTAAGTACTCGCAGGTGAGTCAAATACAGCTTTCTGTGGATCTGTCTAACAGGATCAAGATCAAAAAAGCTTGTGATCAAACATGTTTGTGAAGTCACTCAATTCATGGATCGTCTTTACGTTTCAAACCAGCTGCTTATGTTTGCTGGCTTATACGGTATGTGAATGGACTCTATATTTTGTATAAGACTGCCGTTTTGTTCCGGGGCAGGTGAAAAGCCTTTTGGGTGCTTTGATCCGTGTGCAGTTTAGCACACAGAGCCAAAAGCAACCAATCAATGACCACAGCAGTCACGGACATAAATATCATCCATTCATAACCGAGGACAAGGTGGAGCCTTTCCGTTTAGGAAAGCAAACATGCTACAAGAGGGAAACAAAATATTTGGTTGAATAAACCTGACATGAACAGGAGATACACACAAACTTTGTCAAAGGAGGAACAGTTGACATCTGTGGCAAGCTTCTACCTTTCCAGAAGGGTCTTTATGGCAGAGGCGAGATGCAGATATTTGGAGGCCTGTTCGAGACTGCAACGTCAGAGGAGTGGTGGAGTGTTATACATTTCCCAGAAATATCATTCCTAAAATACACTTGTGGTGTTTTTGTATGTCCTCTGACGTAGAAACAGAACCAAGAATGCGTCTGATCTCAGTCTGTCACAAAGGTCAAAGCAGCCTTCATCTGCTGCTGTGTGTGTGTGTGTGTGTGTGTATGTGTGTGTGTGTGTGTGTGTGCGTGTGCGGGGGGTAATTTATAGGGGTGTACAATCGGACAATTTGGATAGAAGCATCGATTTCAACGTCAATTATTGAAAGTAATTGAATTAGAATTGATTATAAAGCGATTATTATTGAAAAAGGACAGAAAAAAACTTATATAGTTAAACTGATGTGTAAATAATTTAATAGGCTAGCAAAGTGATTTGCCCCTAACATTTCTGATCAAATAGTCCCTCTCTACATCGTCATCACCTGCGAATTGACGGCAGGCCTACCACAGATTCTGAACAACGTTGGTCACATATTGATCAGAGGCTACTAAATTGTAACATATTGTATCATAGCATATCATCACATCAAATCGTTGCCTTAACAACTGAAATCATATGAAATCAATGATTTACACGGCCAGACTTTGGCATAACGCATGATAATTTATTAGACTCTCATATTGCTTTAGATCATTCCTTTATCCATATCCTGAAGTTCACTGGTGTAACCTTACCCTCAGCACTGCATGTAATATACAGGATATTAATGATTGTGTTTAATAAATCAACTATCAGTTACTTAACACACAGTTTCACATCCCTGGTTCTGTTTCATATCCCTGTTTCCCCAGCTCTAACACACCTGAGCTAATGATCAGCTCCTGCAGAGATGAAGTGAGTGTGTTAGAGCTGGGAAAACACCAAAAACATGTGCTGGTTCTCCACGGTTAGGGTTGGGAAGCTGTGACTTAACCCAACAGGAGCAAAGCACACAGGATATTTCCCCTTCAACTAACTAAACTAAACTTTCTGGCTCATTTCTTCTTACCTTGAGGTACGCGAGCTGTAGGTAGTGGTATGGGATTCTCCGGTGGAAGTCTTGGTCAACATCAGCGCTCATTTTATGCATGGAAAGAGGTCCGAGTTTTCTTTCCAAGCAGTCGTTGAGACAAGAGGCTCTTCGCAAAATCGCATCGAACAGCTGGAGGTCAGTTGCAGTCTCAGTCACAGTCTCAGTCTCAGTCACAGTCTCAGTATCAGTCACAGTCTCAGTCTCAATCACAGTCGCAGTCGCAGTCTCAGTCTCAATCACAGTCGCAGTCTCAGTCACAGTATCAGTCTCAGTCGCAGTCACAGTCTCAGTCGCGTCGAGCTTGTGTTGATCCCTGCACTTGAGTCCACACTGGATTTTGGTCCGGCGCACTTGGGCGAAGTTCTCCAGAGCTTTCTCCATGTACCGCACCACGTTCACATAATCACCCCGCTGAAAAGCCTCCACTCCGCGGCTGTAGAGCAGGTCGTGCGGCTCGACCGGGGCTGCCGATGACAGCAGGAGCGTGGGGAGGATGAGCGTCAAAGCCCCGCATGTTTGCAGAAAGTGGACGACCATCTTCGGCGCTCAGAAGGCAAGGGAAAATTCCAGAAAGGTCTGTCTCAGTCTAATAACCCAAAAGGACCGGGCATACGAGTTGTGTTACGAGCCCAAGACGCGCATAAGACAACACACACCACCCCAAGCGCGGTGCTGGTCATTCTGCTGGTCCCATAGCCGGCGACATTAGTGTCACGTCCCATCTGCTGCTGGACAAAATGAACTCCTCCCCCTCCAAGTAGGAAATCACTACGCCTGTGTACTACACTACTACACAGTATGCTCTGTATAGCGTTTAGTACGGTAGTGTGCGACGTTCTTAGGGAAAAACTAGTTGAATTTTAATATACGTACTAATACTTCATTAGTGATAATGGAGTTTTGAAATGGGGTGAGCTGGGTAAGTTGTCACACGGTTTATACCTCCAACTGTAGAGGCGCAAACTCAAGAATTAAACAGTAGGAGTGTAAACATCAGGCGTCCACACGATACGATTTCGATTCTGAATTCACGATTCGATATTTGACGATACCACAGAATCTGCCACCATACGATATGATGGGTTTAATACCCTCCAACTAACTTTGTTCAGAAGCTGTGGAAGGACCAGAGTTAATTTAGGAATGATGATGTCTTAAACGTCTATTTAAAGTTCGGGTTAATTTTATTTGTATAGTGCTTTTAAGAATGGACATTGTCACAAAGCAGCTTCACAGAAATATATCATTTCTGTATATAAATTTAAAGCTTGTATCGCTAATGAGCAAGTCAGAGGAAACAGTGGCAAGGAAAGAAACCCTGAGAGGAACCAGACTCAAAACGGAGCCCATCGTCCTCGTCTGCGTGACACCAGTTTGTGCAGTTATAAATCATTTTTATAACTGTGTTAAAAGAAACTTATGAGCTTATGAGCAACTTGTGAGCATGAGCATCAGAGTCATTTCTGAATTCATTATAGTTTTAACTTGAAGTCTGTTGTATCGAAATGAAGTTGTATCAGTGATGGAGACTTGAGTGCAAACTGTTCTTAGCAATCGCAGTCCTAAGGCTATCCACCTAAGAACATCCACAGCCATCTTTATGGTTTCTATGTGGTACCGTCCTCGTTAATCTTATGGTGATGTCCGTGCGAGGCCATCATTAGCAGCAGCAGGTGATACTCAGGTGATGAAAAATCCAAACAGAAGTAGGGCATCAGGATGGATCAGGCAGGTCCAGAGAGCAGAAAAAAGTCAGGAAATAACACAGATTATGTAATGTATATTAAATATGTAAGTAAATAAATATCAGGCAACTCACCTTGCTAGCCTGTTTACATGTCAGTTTAAAAATATTAATTATTTTGACACACCAGTTGTCTGCCCTTTTTTGATAATTACCTATTTATAACCTTTTCTTTCCTTGTGATCTCAAGATAACAAAAGTTGTTTTCTCGAGGTCAAATATGCCTTATTGATTGAAACAGATAGGATGCACTTGCACCATCATGTCATCAAACGAGAGCGACAGAACATAGTGAACAATTTAAAAAAAATTAATAAATTAGGTTATAAATGAAGAGGTAGGCAGGGTGCCTAGCATAATGACAGAGTTGATTTTGCACAACAAGTGCATTTTTACCTTTATTTGAATGGATGAATTTCCTTGGCATTTAGAAATTTATTAAAGAAATTTATTAAAGAAAAAAAACCCACCATTTCTACATCACCTACAGTGGTACCTGTATGAGGAAACTTTACAAATGACAAATGTAAAGACATTATTTCCACATATCCATCAGCACTGAAACCTTCTGAAAGATTTGATGATTATATGATTAAATCTTTGGGTAGTTCTTTAAAAATTAAATTGTATATACATTTTCTATACTCGACAGTAATTTTTATAAGCTAATATTTATCAATTATGTATACCTATGGTCTGTATAGTACTAGTTTGTTGTTGTTTGTTTGTTTCATTTACTCGCACTAATGTGTTGTCACAGTTAAGTGGTTTGAATGATTATTAACGTTGCACTCCTGCATAAGACGGCGCAAATCAAATAACATATTTTAGCTTTGTTAGTGCTATTAATTTGTTTGTTTTCTTTGTTTTTTTTGCTTTGTGATAGCCATACTATACTAGAATTATTACATACATTTATGAATTTTATATATTGTTTATTGGGTATTACAGTTTAAATGCATTGCATTCATCAATGACATCTTTTAGATCAACGTGTCCGTGTCTTTCACTGGAATGGGAGTGTAATTCTTAAATGCTTGGAATCTTTACATGTGATTTTCCTCTTTTTTTTCTTTTCTTTCTTTCTTTTTTACTTTTTGGGGTAACCAGAGTTTAAACCGCTATAACTTTACTTCTGATGTATCTGAGATATCTGCAAAAGGGACATATATTTTTGTTTAGGAAAGCCTGTAGTTTTTTTCCAAGTCAAGTTCTGATTTGAACATGTTCCAGTGCTTCCGCACAGAAAAAAAAACCCATGGATGCCCAGAGCAAGGTTATATTTGTACGACTAGTCTTTGAATTGAATAAACGTTCAAGAAGATCTACATGAATTATCTCTCCCTTAATTATTACATTCTACACTCTGTCTCACTCATTACATGTTGAACTATGTATAAGCTAATAGATCTAAGCATGCAGCTGGGAATTTTGTTGTTTTATGTTTATTTTGTGATAAACGCATGACCACGCTTATTTTTAATAAAGTCACTCTATTTGCAAGAGTTTGTCTCCCTCTTGAGGCAACGTTGAATGAATGATCAAACAATTTAAATATAATGAAATCAAATGTCATGGTTTTATGTTCTATGATATTGAATCATACTTGGTAAGAGGATAATATTCTACCACTTGCGTAAGACAGGGAGCTTATTTAAGGAATAATAATAATAATAATAATAAGCCCTTTTTGTAGTCTGTCCAATTGTACAATAAAGTATATATAAGTATAATAAATAAGTATATACGTATTAAATAAGGATCCTTCTGATGTTGTAAAGGAGAACTTGGCATGAGCGTGTCAGTTTAGCAATGTGAGAGGAGAAGGACGGTTGATTGTCCACATCCGAACCATCTGCCTTGGACGCAGATGTGGGTGAGAACGGCGATGTGGCTCTTCAGCTGGTGATAGTGATTCTAATCATGCTGGTTACTGCTGCAATAGGTCCCTGACCATTGGACTGGGGGTAGTGTCCTCAGGACAGACTGCTATTAATGTTCAGTTGCTGAGAAAATGCTTTCCAAACCCTTGAAATGAACCGGACTCTGTCTGACACAATGTCTTCTGGTAACCTGTAGTGTCTGAAGACTTCACTAAAGATGATCGTGGCTGTTTCCGTAGCTGTAGAGAGCTTCACCAGACAGATTAGAGCTGTGATAAAAATCTGTGACATCATGGCTGACGTGGAATGGGCAGAGGTTCCAGCAAGCCTATGGGTAGATTCTTCGAAGCACAAGATTGCACAGACTGGAAAGGCTTTGACATACAGAGTTACATGTTGAGACAAAGAAGGCCACCAGAACTTGTTTTCCACCAGCTGTATGGTGTGCAGAATCACGGGATGCCCTGAGCTGAGCAATGTGTGAACCCACTTCATGAGTTATTCTCTCATAGTCTGAGGAACAAATTTTTTTTTTCAAGGGGGTCATTCTGGTGGTGTGGGTTCCTCCGGTTGTGCTATCAAGATGTTCTCCATGGTCTCCCATCTAAATGAAGTTACAATACAGGACCGAGGAAGGATGGTTTCATCTGTGTTCCTCTTGTGGACTTTCATATAACTTGGATAGAGCTTCTGCTTTCATTAGATCCAGGTCAGTATGTCAGAATAAACTTGAACCATGTGAAGACCAAGCAAGAAAGGGCTTAATCTTTTAACACATAGCGCTCCTGCTAACCAATGCCTCCATTCCTCTTGTGTTCAGGTGGGGTTAACTTTCTAGAGTAGAATAGAGAGGGATTCAGCTTGGGAGGAATTCCATGACAAGCACTGTTCCTACTCCACGCTAAGTGTATTTTACTTTTTAGGATGGAGGATAGCTGAAGTCCCTCATACTGTAAATGCACATGGCTGACATGTTCTGCTTCTGAGGAAGAGAAGATCAAGATGTCATCTATATACATGATTTCAGATTGATTCAGGAATTCTCCAACCACCTCATTAACAAATGCTTGGAAAACCAAGGGGGCTTTTTTTCCTCCACAGAGGAAAACCCAGCAGCAGCAGGTGATGGTAGTGGGCAAATATATACCCCAACTTCAGAGCTTCTTGGACATACTTGAAACAAAACTGCAGCTAAAGCAGAGATCAGCTCAGTGAATCACTGAAGGGGCTTCTATACAATATAATTTTAAACAAATAAAGTGTATTTTATTTCATTTTATTTTGTGACCATGAAAAGAAAAAATGTTGTGTAAAAGGTTGTAAAAGTTGAATTGAAAGTAATAAGATCATTTGGCCATATAGGCTATTGAAGCATTTCATCATTTCATAGACTACTGATCTATGAAACATAGCTGCAGGGTTTTTAAGGCATTTTACAACTATCTATCCCAATCCCCTCCTTAAACATTGCCATGGTGCCACCACTCACTTGAACCCCTTGCCCCAACCTCCTACGTACCATGGGCATCCATGTGTACATCCATCTGTGCCTATGGTCCTCTTTTCTGAAAACCAAATTATGGTCACCCTTAGGTTTATCGAACTGAGACAAGACTGGGCATGTGAAACAAGTGGCACTGGTGAGAACAGGAAAGCACTCCACTTTAAACAAACTAGGAAACATACAAAAAGGATAATCTAATCATCATCAGTCTACAGGCAAAGATAATACAAGAGTATATATACATATAAGGGAAGACAAGGGCTATATATACACACAGTTACACAAGGAACACCCATGACTACAATCTAAGTAGATAATGACAGAGCAGAGGTGGAGCAATAACCAAAACAGGAAGTAAGTGTGAATATATATTCTACACTGAAATAGAAAGCTATACAACTGATCACGCTTAGCTTTCAGTAGATTTTACAGCATGTAGAAATGCTGTTTTCCCTGATTTGCACCTAAGTAAATTTGTTATTTACTATATGTTAACATAAAGGTTTTTTTGAGTAGGTAAGTCTTTATAGCTTCCTAAAATGGAACCAAATGGAACCCTGTTTGATATAAAGCACATGGCTGTTGGGTTCTAAATTTAAGGGTCTGCATTTCCTTCGACCTCTCGAAAAACACGCATGGAGGAGGATTTCCTGTTCTAAATGGCCTCTAAATGTGAAGGAGTGTGTGTGTGTGTGTGTGTGTGTGTGTGTGTGTGTGTGTGTGTGTGGTGGTCAACAATGGACTGATGTCCCATCCACAGTGTCTTCCTGCCTCAGGGTTACTGTAGAAGAATGTCACTGATCCCCCCCTTTGGGTCACAGTTCCCAAGTGCCATGTGCTTACATTCGTTTTTGTTTATGTTCTGGTCCTGTCTCCAGATCCAATTGCTTATCACCTGACTGTAGTCCCCAAGAGAATCGGATTGTTATTTACATATCACTGCCAAATAAAAAGAAAGTCGCCGAAATTATACTTAAAAGCTTCAGAATTGTTCGTGATGATCTTTTCCCTTTTAAAGAACCCTCCAGTGATCTCACACAAATAGACAGAATACATAATCTGCATGCTTTTTAGGCGTAACACTGTGTTCACATAAGCGGGTGGCAAAGCAAAGGGTGAGCATTCGTGCCTTGTTCACGCCTGGCATTCACGTGTGTCCCGGATGATCTGATTGTATGTGGACAGCTCTAAGAACAGGTGTAGACTGACATAATAAATGTGTGTGACACTCTTCCTGCACCATCCGGTCACAAGGGGGGAAAATATAACCAACATGAGATCTGAAATGGGAGGATGAATTTCACAGATGTGAAACAGCTACATTCTGAAATAGTATACATATCGCACGCGCTTCAATTTCATGATCAGAAAAAGCAAACACTTTAAACGTCATATAGACAAAAGGGCAAAGGAGGTCAATGCATAGGCCTTTTCCTCATGTCACACAACTATGGGTTTTAATTTTACACTGTAGCTGCTTGACTCTTAGGCAGGGTTTTACTCTCAGTCCGTGCATGTGAGATTTGTGCCTGTCACTCTCAAACCTGTTCGATGTCATTCCTAGTTGGGGAAAAGAGCCTGGGGCACAACGGCCTGCCTATTTCTTTTTACACTGCTTTATACGAGGGTGCTGTGTGTGTTTATAAAAACTGCCTATGTCCATTGATCTAAGTCTGAAAGTAAGTATGAAACTCAAATAATAATAATAAAAAGCAAAACACCACCTTATGAGCTAGAAGTTAATGGACTTTCAGTGGAGAGACAATTTTGGAGCAGAATAAAAGGAAGGGTGAGAAAAGGTGCATTATTTTCCCAAAGAAAAAAGAATGTACACAGCCAAAGAAATTTGAATGTCTGAAAAAAAAAAACCTTATTGCACAGGCATTATGTTCAGTAGGGTTAGTCATTGTATATGTTCTGTCAAAGATCGCACAGTAACTTTTAGTTGCTTAGTATTTATAATAAGTTTTTCTCACACACACACACACACACACACACACACACACGCACAAACACACACACATACACATTTCCCAACCTTTCTGAAGTTTTATGAACTTAGCCGACACACCCTGGTGAGCACCTCTACCGGTTTTTCCTGAAGATGTGCCCAAGGCTGATGGGGGAAAAAAGTCAGTCACCTGAATTAAAGTGAAGTTTAGAGGTTGACTGAGCACAAGGTGTGTTCTGACTCCTCACCTCTGCTGTTCCGACACACACTTTTCAGATAAAACACCAGGCTTTAAATGATTTTCGTGGCATCTCCATGTTTCAACGTGAAGTTTATGACTGTTCTTCAGCACACGGCGTATAATCTCAGGTAAGCACTGTGGGCAATTTTACAGATTCATAGTGCAGTCTTGTGGATTATCTGTTTTCCTGCAGCCTGTTTTTAAAATTATTACTCGTATATGGTGATAAACCATATTACACACCTAGATGCATTGCTGCCTACTCTGGCAGCCAATCTAATTAACCCTTTCATGCATAGTGTCCACATTTACGTCTATTTTACATATAATATACGATGTAAATTGAGACCATTACTGTAATTTAATATAAATATTTAACATATTCTGATTTCTGTTGCTCTCTAGACTATTTGACATTTCCCTATAGCAGGTCTCTCATATATCTGTCCAACCTTTCTACACAAAATCCTAAATTAAGGATTAAAAAAAGCACTAACGAATGCTGTAGCCTTTTAAAACTGATCTCTGAAATCAGCTGCCTGATGGAACAGGCCCAAACCTGCATCTAAAATAATTCCAGTTGATGCATTGTATTTCTACACAGAGACAGTCCATTTAATATTTATTCATTTATAATATTTTGAAAAAATTCTAAATTTATATTGCCCGCAATTTTGATTAATAAAAATCTGGATTTTTTTTTTTTTTTTTTTCAGTTATGCATGAAAGGGTTAAGCAAATGATCAATAAGCTGTTCTGCAGAGCTCACTAGTGTTTCAGTCGTACTGAGTGAAATGTTTATGTTTCCATCCTTCTTGTCACACTTCTCTAACTCAAGGCATTAACACTGTACAGGACCAGGCTGGAACACCTCTTGTTTATACCTAAAAATGAGATTCAAAGCAGACTGAGAAAACGTAAGCCAATATAAAGTGTTGTGCTTTCAGGTGGTGCGACAGCGCCGTTTCCCATCACACTGCTACACACTCTGCTGGGAACCTTGGCTGAAATGGACACGAGGAATTTCAGTCATTGTTTCTGGTAGTGGGCGCAGCAGACATTCGGCTTGAATGGTGATTTCCCTTTGAGGAAATGACGTCACACCATCATCATATCTTGAGGAATGCTTTTTATTTTTTGGGTGACCAGATGAAATGGTACCATGTGTTGATTATGTATTATTGTTATTATTATTATTTTTTTAAAATTATTATTATGGTTGTTAAGGTATTATTGTTATTATTCAATCGATACTTTATAGGAGGTTTATTTCTTGATTTAAAACTCAATAACTTATACAGGCATAATGTTAATGTTAAGTTAAATCTACCTGTGATTTTAATAAAACAAGAAATGTATATGATACAAAATGTTTCAAATCTTTCAACACATTGTAACTGGTTTGTGATCTGAGGCTCTTAATTTCAGAAATTAAAAGTTATAACAAATAAATAATCCTAAAGAGCAGTTCACTCAGAAACCAGAGAACCCTGAGGAAATATACATATACAGTTAAATACACAGAAATATACAGTTAAATACACAGAAATATATAGTTATATACACAGAAATATACAGTTAAATACACAGAAATATATAGGGGTTGGTATCAGTTGGATAGCAGGGTTACTCCCCCTGTCTTTCCAAAAAAAAAAAAAAAAAATCAGGTTTCATTTTTGGCACCTATATCAGATTAACAAACGGATTATTTTGGACTTTTGTTGAACCAAGCACAACAGCACCACAAACGGTCATCAATAAAACACACCGAATGGTATAAAGTGCCACTGTGGGCTGATTTCTTTCTAGGCCAGACTGTAGAATCACACAGCCTATCAGTGACAGCTACGTCAGGTAATTACACAGAGTGAAATGCCCCCTAGAGTGTGCGTGCATTGGGGCTTATGTTTTTTCAGTGACACATCCGTAACACGTCATCAGCAGCCATGTTAGTGACTCAGTCATGGGTGTAATGAATATGAATGAGATGGATTATTAGGTTGGCTTGACAGATTATTTTCTCCATACTCTTCTTCTTAGTATTATTCTATTTAAAATGTTTTTTTTTTTTTTTTTTTTTTTTTAAATAAAGCCATGAAATATGGCCCAATCATAGATTGGGATAGGAATTACGGTTGGGATAGGAAGATAGGAATTATGGTTGACACGTAGCAACTCACCAAATTGTGTTATTCTTCCATAGGGAATACATGAAGGTGCTTTTATTTTTAGTTGAAAGATCATGTAGACCAGTCAGGGTGCTATAAATATGAACCGTGATCATTATGTAGAACTCCATCACTCTGCTCAGGAAAGAGAGCTGAGCCCAGTCAGCCTGGTGGTGGCGAAACCTAATTTTGGGAACTAATCCTAGAATTTTTGTCCTATCTTCACAAAACTGGTGTCAAATGGATCAGAAGAGTTTCCCCCAATAATCGTCAAAAAGATGTTGAGATTTATGCACAATATGGCCACCACCTGCCAATCAATTCTAATGGGGCGGAGCGTAATTCACGTAATCAGCTGTAACTCATGATTATTTACATGGGCTTGAATGAACCTTGAAATTCCCCTTCCAATCAGTTGTGAGCAGGCTTTTGATAGGGTTACCAGTCAATCATTACGAATCAAACACATGAAATATTAGACAGATTCAAACAATACTTTAAACCCATATCCGGGGCTAGATTCTGAGGCTGCCTGCTAAGGTTCGGGTGTGGGCACCCTTAGGGGGAGGAGTTAAGTTCAAATACCTGTATCTCAGGAACTGTAAGTCTGATCGAGCTGAAACACCCTAGCAACCACCTGTGATACCATAGCAACCGCCACATTATAAATGTACAAAAATCACAGATTATATGCATATAAATGACATTTTTTACGCAAAGTAGTTTCCTCCCATGAATCTCTCCAACCCCCACCTCACTCGCCTTGGAATTTTGCATTATGCCACTGGTTTCATTGTTACCAAAATTGGTATTTTTCACTGAAACATACCTATAAAGACTATATTCAGACCCAAGTGGCAGTAGCACATTAACACGTGTAAAGAGCCATAAAGACATAAAGGCATGCAGGTGAACCAGCTTCAGCTAAGCTTCAGCTTCAGCTGCTGGCTTCAAGCATTCCTCATTCATTACAGCACTATAGTACAGCCTGCAGCGCATTCAATTCTCTTACACACATTCCCTTCATTTGAGTTTCTCTTCCATCTCACTGTCGATAAATTTACATTTATACAAACTGTCTTGGTTGTGAACTTTTATTTCATTACATTCTAAAAGAAGCACCAGTTTAAGACAATTGAACAAACAGCAGGTTCAAGCTGCGTCGAACATCATCAAAAATACCAGTTACTGTTTTTCCCAGTAAAATAGTTGCTTGACTAACACATTACTTCACACATTGTTCTCACAACAGATTTAACGTCATCATCTGTAACATTTTATATGTCGCGTTCAATAGAATAATTTTCTTGGAGGTTCTGAAAAGGTTGATTATTTAAGCTCTTTGAAAGTATCTCCTTTCAATCCAAATTATATTAATATTAGAGTTGATTCAATTTGCCTGGAATATTTTTGGTCAATTCTGTGTTTCCAGTACGGGAGGATGATGTGAAATGTGTTCATGTGTGAATATACATGTATTTATATAGGCTTTATAGGGAGAGGACTATCTGCCCTCTTCTGCATACATGAGATCACAGACACCCACAATTGCTAGTGTTGCTGTGATTGACAGGGAAAAGAGAGCATGCCCCTCCCACCCAGACAGCACTCACAACCTCTGATCCTCTGACAATAATGCGAGCGCTTTTCAGGGGCTAAAATGTTTTTTAATCAGTTGACAGCTTTCCAGTAATACAGACATAAGAACATCCTATGAGTAAAATGAATTTTAGACGAACAAAAAAAACTCAAAAAAATCTTACTTAAAATCCATTTATTTCTTATGTAAATGATACTTGGCCAGTGTTACTTATGAAATAATGTGCAAGATACAAACATTCATGGTTGATCACAAGACATACAGCATTTGATTGTAGAATAAATAGTTATAGTCATGACCTGTTCTGAGCATCAATTTTTACCATTGAATAACAATAATGGCTGATTTTTTTTGTATTGCCTCTTCAAATATTGATATATAAATCAGATTCCTTCCTCCTCGTAAGATGAGCTGATGACAGTAGTTAAAGCAAAGTCACTTTACAGCAAGCACTTCATTATATTCCAGAAATGAGCATCTAGCAACAAACAGCTAATCACTTTCAACATTCAGTGAAAAACATGAATGCAATACCGTTCATTTCTGGCAGGTAAAGAACAGGCAAGACCATCTCCGCTAGGCCATGGACAACTTTATATCTTAATATGAAGAATCGTCACTAAAATATACATACTGGTAAATAAATCAGTTCAAAAAAGAAAAACTGTTGAATAATACTCAGTAACTTCACTTCAGTATAGTAGCATGGTCAATCCTTCATTGACAGATAAGTGATGTTTTCATGGTAATGAATGTGAGATAGAGGCATATAGTACTGGCAACTGAACACTAGTATAGTAGAGGCACTAATACTGTACCAAAAGGAATTTAACTGATGTTTGTCTTTCAGTTCTACACAGGGAGTCAAGTAGTCCAAATAATCGTGTTGCACATTTCCCTGAATAAATGCAGATGGAAAAAACCCTGTATGACAGATCATTTTGGACTGAAAACACATTTAACACACGCCATGATGAGCAGTAAATACTCACTGCCGTTCTGTGTTTACTGTCGCGTTTGTCTTTGCAGACATAATTGCCATGCGCAGTTGAATGCGAGGTTGTAGCCGAAAAAAAAAAAAACAACCTGCTGGTGTGAAAAAGGAAGTGTACATCAGTTGCCGACGTCCTGGCATGGCTAATGTGTGTATGTGGCAGTAAATACATTTACTAATTACAACACTGATATCACGACAATGTAATATCTATAAAAGTAAATTATATGGATTTCCATGTCCGTTTTTACAAAACATAAATTAAAAATAAATTAAAAAAAAAAAAAATAATAATCTGTCATTGTCGTCAGAAAAATTTCAAACATGCACACCAAATGAGTGTTTGGTCATCGTGCACACAGACCTAGGACAATTCGTTTGTGTATTCAAAAGTCTGGACTTGGTGGTGGTTTATATGAGATCAGCGCAAAAACAGACCCCACAACCTCCTGCTAGCAGTATACAGCAATCTTCAAAAAGTGAAGAAAAAAACAGAAGTACAGCACAAATCATGAAATGACAGCAAGGGCCTCAAGTCACTGTCTGTAGTAGGCACCTGTTGGGGAAAAAGACATATGCAAGACCATGAACATATATTATATTTATATGTATCATATACATTTCTTTTGAAACATGAAAGCAGGTTCTTCCCCTTAACACACTGGAAGTTTTGTTTTTACATTTTGATTTTTAACCCATCTTTTTTGTTTTTGTTTTTTTTAAATTAATAGATGAATTGATTTTAGGTACCAAAAATATTTATTTGCAGCATTTCAATCAACTAATACTACTACAGAACTCTTAAACAGGCTTAATTAAATAACAGGTCACTAACTGCAATACAACATTACTGACATTTATCAGATAATCTGCCACAGCATGAGAACATTATCACAGGAGATACCCAAACTATCGCAAAGTGATGGTATTCTCTACACTTTTTACTGGTTCTTCACACTCTGCATTTCAAGCCATGATTTGTTCAGTCCTGAACAGACAAATTCAGAATAAAGACGGAATAAATATCCTCTGGCTGTCTCGTTAACTAAAACACACTGACGCTAAGTTCATTTCGCTTGCTGCATGTGGGTGGAATTGACTCCAAAGCTTTGGGGTTGGCCCTTAGCTTTCAATACCTAGAATCAGTGAATCGACACATGCATCATGTCCTTAATTTTTCTTTTGGGACCAATTTCAACTCATCGATTTGTCATAAAAAGTACCAGTAGCATGAGAGAATGCTTTCTGATCAGGCAGGAACGACAGATAAATATGACTACAAACGTGTGGTAAAGATAGAAAACCAGATAAGCTAGGACATCGCAATAGTCCACACTAGTTAATAAGCATGATTCAACCAGGGGCATTGCACTTCCACTGTTTCTCATATTCCCACAAACGAATGACTACAGATTGAAATATTACTCGCATGAAAACACAAGTTATGTCATGAGGCCAACAGTACAGTGTCATGTCAAGCGTTCCCAGGCATTGCAGGAGGTCATGCTGTTTTCTCTGTTGCTCTGCTATATCAAATGTGTTTTTAGTCTAAATGACGTGACGGAACACCACAGCGTTTTTTTTTTTTTTTCCTAGATGATAAATAATCTAATTGACCAAATATTCACCGGCATTAACTGAAGTTTTGGTCACAGACCATGCCTGAACCTTCCTCCTACCTAAAACAGAGAACAGAACAAGAGAGATGGGACCCAACACTGCCCTGGTCCTCCGTGACGTTTCACTCATCTGTCAGTCCTTTCACAATCACTGCATACCACGTCCACCCAAAAAGGTGTCAGTCTACATTTGCAAAACAGCCAAAGTATATGTACAAACCTTTGTAAGCAGCTTCAGGTCTGGAAGGTGGGCGAGGGGAGTAGTTATCTGAATAAGCATAACTGGAGTCAACATTCACATAGTTATGCATATGTGGTGGAGGTCTGGAAACGAGGACAGACGACGAAAAATATAAATGAAGAAAATATGAAAAGTTGACAGTGTGACAGTGTGGGTTTGCAACACTAACGGTATTAGTGAATTCCCATTCCATATACATGTCTGATACCTGGATGATTTGGGATTCCGAGCCTTTTGGTAGTCATACTCCTCTCGTGTTCGTGGTCGGGCCATTTCCTCCTCTGTGGGCTAAATAAAACATAAAAAAGGAACACATGTGTGGCAAAATCCCAATTATACATCTATCTGTCCTTACAGGCCACTTTAACAGGAACACCTGTGTGCCTGCTCATTCATGCAGTTATCTAATCAGCCAATCATGTGGTAGCAGTGCAATGCATAAAATCATGCAGATACAGGCCAGGAACTTCAGTTAATAGTCACATCAAACATAAGCATGGGCAATAATAGTAACTGGACAGATTAAGATTGGAAAAACATCACCTGGACAAGATTCTTGCTCTCGGCTGACAGGAGTTGCTGCTGTAGCCCATCCACCTCAAGGTTCAATGTGCTGTGAGTTCTGAGAGGTTTTTCCGCTCACCAGAGTGGTAAAACGTGGTTGGGTTCCTGTCAGCTCAAACCAGTCTGGCCATTTTCCTCAGAGTCTCTCATTAACAAGACCTTTCTGCTCACAGAACTGCCACTCATCAGATGCTTTTTGTTTTTCCACACGATTCTGTGCAAACTCTATGGAGTGTGTGAAAATCCCAGGAGAACAGCAGTTTCTGAAATACTATAAACCAGCCCATCCGACACCAAAACTGAGATCACGTATTCTCCCATTCTGATGCTTGATGTGAACACTATCTGAAGCTCTTGACCTGTATCTTCATGTTTTTACACATTGCGCTGCTGCCACATGATTGGCTGATTGGATAATTGCATGAATGCATAAGGGGTAAAGGTATTCCTATTAAAGTGGCCAGTAAATATATATATATATATATATATATATCTCTAGTACTGTGCCACCGAGATTACCCTGGAGTCTCCCTCGGCTCGTCTCTGCTGTCTCTCTCTCTCTCTAGACTTCTTGTACTCTCTTTCCTCTTCCTCCATGAATCGTCGTGCTATTTCCTTTTAGAGAAAACAAATAGTGTATTATTTACACAAGGAATGACACTTATAATGAACAACACTAAAGAGGTATTTCAGCTAATATGCCACTATGACTAACAGTGAACAGAAACGTAGCCTCCCTGGCCAAGTCATCTTTCTTTGGTAAGGGTTTACTTTGATTAATTTAAGCCTTAATATGCTTGGACTAATGACAGAAGGCATTAAGAAGTGAAAACACCTACTAACCTCATCTTGTGCAACTTGAGCAGCTCGTTTGTCAAGTTTACTTGCCTACGAAATGGAGAAATACATTAATGAATGAGAATTGTGGAAATCAGTATTTTTGATTTATGCAAAAAGTGGCACAGGTACCATGAGCTCCTCTTCCTGTAGCCTGCGTGCCACCTCCATGTCTCTGAGCTCCTGAGCTCGCAGGTCTATTTGAGACAAACCTTGCATTGCTTCCCTCATCCCGTACTCCTCCTGCACGCTTCGTCCTACAGGGAGCACCAGAGAGCCAAGTTCATAGAATTCTAACATGTTATAAACATCAATTTATACCTTAGGGCTTGTATGAACACTTATGATCGATCACAAGAAAGAAACTTGATTTGTATGATCACAAATCCATTTGACAAAAACATGGTAAGAGGAAAAAAAAAAAAAAAACTTCAGGAAGATTCTGGACAAGCTTAGCTACCATTCTATTTGCAATATGGATTTGTGCCATGTACTGAAAGCGAAGAAATTAGATGCACAGTTATATATTGGTCAGAGGATTCACCCAACAAGCCACAAGGAAGAGAGACTATTTGGAAATATTCTCAGATTATAGATTGATTAAAAGCCCCTCCACCACTTCAGGCAACAAAGGGCCAGCGAAGAAGCATAACACACTGAAACACAAGGGCCCTTGTGCATACCTCTATAACTGGGGGTTTGCCCTTTAGAGTGACTTCTAGACCTGGGCTCCTCAAACACCTCATCACTGCTGTAGAGCCTCTGCCTGGTGTAGTCTGCATTCTCCTCACTTTCTTCTGAATAGTGTTTACTGGAAGATGGACCGTCCAACTCTCGGCCTCTGCTTCTGTCCCTACTACAAAGTCTTTCCCCATCCCTTACTCTCTCCTTAGGTCCACGTTTGTCTATTTCCAAGTCCACATCTCTATCTCTGCTTCTGTGTCTATAGCCATTTTGTCCCTTGTCCACTTCTTTGTGCCCGAGTCTGTCTCTACTGGGGTCCCTATTCAGCTTATCTTGACTTTTGTCTCTGTATTGTGCCTTATCTCCTTTTCTCCTTCTTTCTCTTTCTCTCTCTTGATCTCGATCTCGATCTTTTCTCCTTGTCCTGTCCCTGTCAGATGGGTCATCTCTATATCCTTGCTCCTTCATGGTCATCGCCAGTTCCTGGTTGTAACGTGGCTCTGCTTCTGTGTATCTGTTTCTCCCAGCCAAGTATTCCTCTGGGTATTTAGTCCTTACCTCTGAGGGGTGGTGCTCAGGCACTTGTCTTCTGGCCTTGCCTTCATTTTTCCCTCGGTTCTGTTCAGATTTATGATGCTCTGAGACTTTTGAGGGATTGCCTTCAACAGAGTAATATTCAGGATATCTATTGTGATTACCATGACTGTCCAGTCGTCTATTTTGGTCCAATTTTTGAGGCCAGTGTTCAGGAGATCGACCTCGACTCAACTCTCGGTACCTTTCTCTGCCAGACACTGGCAAATCAGAGCCTGAGTGTTCCACATGCGGGTCTGAAGGGGGTCGGTAGGCTGGTTGGAGCATATGTAAGGAAGACAGAAGTGACATAAAAGTACTGGTCATCATTCTAATGTGCAGAGTAACAACAGTTTGCTATGTAGATTCATGTAAAAAAAAAAAATAAAAAAAAAAAAATAATAATAATAATCTTGTGCACATCTCTGCATTTCTGTTTATTTGTGAAGAAACTCGGAGCTAGGAATAAAAGTTCTGTAGCTGCAATAAATAGCCAGAATGTTATATTTTACACATTTATATAATGAGAATAATATCTGAATAGTTGAATTATGCTCATACAATAAGTATGTGATGAGGCGGTCAGTGGAATTTAAAGTTTGAGAACCCCTAAACTAGAAACTTGAATGTGTGTGTATATATACATACACACACACACACACACACACACACACACACACACACACACACACACACACACACACAGCCCGGCCAAAAAAAAAAGTCGCTGTTTAGATTTTAATAGGCAAATACATACGAGTCTATGAAAGGATCATTATTAGAGTGATTATAATGTTTCTAGCATGTTATATGTTTGGCAACAGTTCTTTTAATCTTAAAAGATGAAGTGTGTAGCTTTTTAGTTCTTTAGTAACCATGTAGAAAGACGTATCATGGCCATATTCCAGGACGACACTGCCGAGATTCATCAGGGTTAAAATTGTGAAAAAAATGGTTCAGAGAGCATAAAGAATCATTTTCACACATAAAGTGGCTCCTCTGAGTCCTGACCTTAACCTCAGTGAAAGTCTTTGGGACGTGCTGGAGGAGACTTTAAACAGTGCTCAACTCTTTCATTGTCAATACAAGATCTTGACCAAAAACCGATGCACCGCTTGATGGAAATAAATGTTGTGATGTTATTTCCATCAAGAGGTGCATCAATTGATGATACGTCTTTCTACATGGTTACTAAAGAACTAAAAAGCTACATCTTTTAAGATTAAAAGAACTGTTGCCAAACATATAACATGCTAGAAACATTATAATCACTCTAATAATGATCCATTATTACAACACTATTATTATCTATAATAATAATAACCATAATGATCCATTATTATCCACAACACTGGCAGCTCTTTTGCATGGCAGGGAAACTTATTACTTCTTGGTGAAGGGGATGAAGCTGGACACAGAATCAGTGACGTTGCTCCTGGACACAAACATAAAACACTGAACTGTCTGAATATCTGTTTTTTTTATATATCAAAATCAAGTAGATAGTGTTATAATCAATGAGAGAGCCAGGTAAGCTAAAGCTCTGGATGAACTGCCTTCATAGAAATGTTAGCTAACTCCCGTGCGGCTATCAATGCTAAGTAGCGATCAGCAGAGCTAACAAGCTCATGCGAGTTCATTACAAAAGAAAACAAGTCACAAGTTTGTTTTTTTCCCTTCAGATCTGGATGCTATAGTAAGGTAGTAGGAACCAAATGTCTGATCATCTGTTTTCATAGGTAAAGAAGCTGCACATGTTCTCACTAAAAAATCCTTAACACCAAATTATGCATGTCTTTTAAATTTTAAATGAATTTAAAAGTATTTTAAAATGAATAACTTTTTAAATGCCTTGTAAATCTGATGAAACTCGGACATCCATTTTGTTTATCTACTTTACATTTATGAGTACTATGGCAGTGGTTCATACGGGTGTAGGCCTGGCATTAAGCCTTCGAATTCAATTACACAGGAACAAGGAAAGAACAAACAAATATCAGCGTAGGTGCGTAAGGGCAACCCAGATGAGAGGGTGGAGTCAGGTGAGTAATGGATGAAATCTTGCTTTTCCAGTTTTGTGTTTTTTTTTACCACAGAGTGTAGTCATTCTCAAAGGCTGAGACAGTCGTGTTTCAGCTCATGGACAGAACAGTAGTGATTCCAGTGGCTGTTCACAAAGACCTTTATGGAGAAACTATGAGTCTTTATGATCAACTACTGCTCACCTAATCTGCACCTCCTAGCATTTTTACAGCAAATCTTTTGTAGCAGCTAATTAATTTTTTTTGCTGTTTTTTTAAGCAGTTGATTCTTTTTTGTTGCAACAGCCCCCAAGAGAAACATGCATAGACCTGTGGGGTTTGGGTGGCACTACAATTTCAGTAGTCTTTTTACAAAACATTTGTGTAAAACTGGAAACTGGAGTGTGCGTATATACAGGGTTATACGGTAACCAACAGGCTCTTGGGAGGAAAAAAAAAGTTGCTAAACATTTGTCTTAGTTAAGATGTAGACACTACAAAAGTTTACATGAAGGAATGTGGAAATGTGTTATTTTAGGAAAAAACATCTAACATAAAGCAATTAATAAGAAAGCTCTTATTTAATACTGACAAGTTGCTAAAGAAAACAGCACTTGAGACCAACTACTCCAACACAAGTTCTGTCTTTATGTTGTGCCTGACCACAAAATCCAAATCCTAACCACAAAATGCACAGACATCTACAACAACTTCCAAATGTCTCGTACAAGAGGACACACACACGTGCGTGCACAGTCGCACCCGCACTCTCCCACATTTCTCCACTATTTACTCACTCCCGAGGTACACACCTCCTTTGTCTTCATAGTACTGCTCTTCCAGTTTGGCCTCCAGCTGCTTCTGCCTCCTCCGTTCCTCTTTCATCTCTCGCTCCTGCAGCTTACGAGCAATGGCCTGTATAAAAACACACACAAACGCACTTAATGTCTTTGATTTGGATTTAACTACTTTTCAGGCTAGTGGTTTTTTTTTTCCATACTCGGGGCCAGACTCATTTGAGCCCAGAGCTCAGTACGACTGGTGAAGTGTGAACGCTGTTGTACGCGGTCCAGAGATATCGATCCCTGGTCTTCTTGTAAATAGCGGTCTGGCGTTCGCTTCAGCAGAACCACTGCATGGTCAGCATCAGCACTGCACGCAAAGGAATGTGACTGATTCGATGTGTCATGATACTTCCTGTTTTTGCCTTCGTGATGCTGGCAAAAGTTTACAGTATATAAAACCTGACCTTCATTGGACTGGAGCACTGTAATTAGCTCACCTTTGTGGCACAAGTGCTTGCACTGAGAGCAGAGCATAACAAAAAAAAACACATCTTGTGTCTGCCTGCATGTCTAAAAATGATTGGCTCTTTGTTTGCAGTATTCCTGCATGATGCAGGCATGCAGAATTCAATACCAACTTTTCTTGACTTCCACTGAATTAGAGTCACACAACACTGTTGAGGAACTGGTGGAGGTGGATGGTCTGAGAAATTTGTCCATCATTTGTCCAAATGTGAATTCCTGCACCAGTGCAGCATGCCAGGATAGCGAAATAGAGTAAAATAGCACTTATACTCTTAACTTAAATGTAGTTTGTTTGAATTCGACTCTTAATACCATTTCAGAGCAGTAGCACACAAAATGCGCCTTCATCTCTCACGAACCTATTTGTAAATCAAACAACCCCACTGTGGGGTGTGAATTTACATTTACATTTATGGCATTTGGCAGACGCCCTTTTCCAGAGCGACTTACATTTATCTTATTTATACAACTGAGCAGTTGAGGGTTAAGGGCCTTGCTCAAGGGCCCAGCAGTGGCTGCTTGGTACTGGTATTGGTACTGGGGATCGAACTCATGACCTTCCCATCAGTAGCCCAACGACCTAACCACTGAGCTACCACTGCCCTCTGTGAATCCTTGTCTTGGTAAGTTTACAGGCCTTAAAATAGTGATTTTTTTAAAAAATATGTCCTTCGTAATCAGTCACAGATCCTTTAATTCTAACCTCATCCTTAGCTTCCTGCTGCTTCTGCTTCTCGGCCTGCCGGACCAGCTGCTCCTGAATCTCTTGAGCTATTTCGTTGTCAATGCGTTCACTGCAGACAAAAAAATAAATAAATAAATACAAACATGAAGTGCCATAAAGCATGGAACAGTTTGAAAATAGTTAACTTACTGCAGTTAAATTGAGTTAGATAATAATTAAAGTCTCTGTCAGGCCCCCTCAGCACTGACTGCAACCCTGCCACCCCTGAAGAGGAATAAAGCGTAGTCTTGCCAGGGAAGGTGGGGGTTGCAGAACGCACGTTTTTGACGCACTCCAAACTGCAGTGAGCATATGTACTGGGTTTTACAGAAACTGCTTGTCTGTTCTAGTTAAAATGTAAACACTAGAGAAATTTACATGCAGGAAAGCAGAATGGTTTACAGTAGAAATGTTTCAAAAGATGTTACATACAGCGATTAATAAACTAAACATCTAAACTTTTCTAGTATCTACAGATCAGTGGAAGATTTTCTTCCCCAGATGCACTTGGTGGTTACTTGGTTGTTCATCTTCTGTTTTTATTGAGGGGGGGAAAAAAAGAAGGTGAATTTTGAGTGATAACTCTAATGTTGGGAGGTCTGGTACTGTCTGTGCAGTCACTGATTAAAGTGTAAATACAGTTCTGTCCCTGTTCTTTTATTTATTTATTTATTTATTTATTTATTTCGGGGCTGCTCACATGTCTTGGTGCTGTTTCTGATTTTGGGCTTTGGCCCGCTGGTCCTCTTCTTCTTGGAGACGCTTGGCCACCCGGAGATCCTGCTGCACCAGACGACTCTTGTGGATATTGGAGGCCAGGTGGCTCTCAACTGGGCAAGTAAGCAAGAACAGGGGAAAAGGGTAAAATTTGGCCACACTGTTATCACAAACAGCAGTAATTATATATACAGTAGTTGTTTCTACACTTTAACCCATGGAGGCCTGGTTTATTTTGAGGTTTTCTTTTTCACTAATTGATTTCAAACTACGTACACTACCAGTCAAAAGCGTAATGAGTGAGCTTCACCCAGGAGCTCCCGAACAGGACGTGCACTTATTGGCTGCATCTCTTAAGTTCTAAATGAAAATGAGTTATTTGGGGAAACAATTTAATTATAAGTTAAAAACTACTAGATTTTGATTCCAAAATTCATCTGGGATATGAGCATTTCACTTAATACTTAATACTTAATACTAACAATACTTTTTCATTAAATGTTTCCATGTCTATTACCAAATTTCGTTGATATTCAGGAAACCATAAATTGTATGTTTTGTGCACAGCCAACTGTAATTCTGAATGATATGAGGATTTACTATTCACAAGCTTTTTATGAAATTTGGCACAGTGATGGAGGAAAGTCTCAGTTAGCTACACAGCAATTTTAGTGTACATCACAAGTTCTAGCGCCACCAACAGGGCATAGTTGGACATACGTTTGCAGTAATAATTGCGCAATGCCGCATAGTAGAAACGCAAGTCCACTTTTCACTTTAGATTCTTTAGATTACAATACTGTGAGTGTAATTTGAACCAAACTTATTTCTCTGATTTTCAAAATGCGGGACAGTTTGGCCATAAAGAAATTTGATGGTGGAGTCGCCAAACAAGCACCATAACAATCTCACTGCGATACACATGGCTTCTTATGTTCCTCTGTCGCAACGGGGAGGGGCCATAAAAGTGCTGGTTCCCTAAATCACTGTTTGCAGCTATATTTGTCAACTTGAATTTAACTCTATGATTAAAAAACTAGCAAGTACTGTTAATGTGGGTTTGTGTTCTATGGATCAGGAATAAACAAACTCTCATGTCTTTAATAAAGAAACATAATGGTACATATTTGCCTAATATCTGATAAATAATTGAATTATGTCTATAAAATAAATCTGTGCTATGATCATGAAAGGGTTTTGCATTTGTTAAAAACATGAATGTGTCCATATTTTCACTGCCTTGGCCCATTTTGACTGGCTTTAACTCAGTGGAGTCCAGTACTGTGGCAGAAATCAGGGTAAAAGTCAGAGAAGTTTGAAAAATAAAGATATGCAGAGTGATCGCAGAATTAGATGAAAAATGAAGAATTGAATCAGGTTTAGGGCCCTTAAAAATGTAAATTATTGTTTGAGAACTTTTTGTCCCTTAATGTTATGGACCAATACAGCAGTGGCAGCGTGGCGGTGCTGGGGACTGAACTCATGACCTTCTGATCAGTAGTCCAACGTCTTAACCACTGAGGGAGGAATCTGTACATGGTGGCGGTTATGTGTCAGGCGCATTTCAGAGGTGTTTGGGTTACATTGGGTCTCTTCAGTTTTGGAATATGTCACTTCCTCATATTGA
This sequence comes from Pangasius djambal, assembly GCA_022985145.1. NCBI lineage: Eukaryota > Metazoa > Chordata > Actinopteri > Siluriformes > Pangasiidae > Pangasius > Pangasius djambal. Next base: position 24,030,619 of record CM040985.1, on the reverse strand, counting down.
GCGAGAACATGACATGGTATTCATACACTGTCAGGGTTTCTCCATCAGTAAGAGTAAGTAAAACGCCCTTGTTAATCTCTTTGCTGTGCTCCATATTTAGCGAGCTCACAAACAAGCAGTTGAACATGCGTTGAACGCTATTGTGTAAATCAGACAAGCAGTTCAACCCGATGCCACTGACATTTTTTTTTAAACCTTTTTGTGATATTCCAGCATACTTACTTTCTTGTTCTTGAAGGTTGTGGGCCAGACAGTGATCCTCCAGCACAGCGAAATCACGACACACTATGGAAAAATAAACAGCACACAAAAGGCTCGTTAAGGTGTGCCCAGATTTGCTCTGCTATGTGTCATGTAGCAGTAATTACACAATCACATGTTAGCCTGCAGATCCATTTTAGAGCTTAAAACAATTCAGCAATCCAAAAAACAGAGTACAAAATTAATCAAGCTTCAGCAGGTTTGATATACTTCCACTTCGAAAATAATTATGTATAAATCTGATTAGATGGACTGATGATTTACAAATGCAGGAGAAAAAACGTAATTGATGGTGTATAAAATGCAAGACACGTGCACATGTGCGCTTTTATTTTATGTTGAAGTGATCTGGTGTAAATAAGAGAATGGTTGCTGGCACTCTCTCTGGTTTCTCCTGTACTTCCCCCTACAGTAAAATCACCAAACAAGTGAAACAAGTAAAGTTAGACCATCTACTCCACCTCCCCAACTGAGCCCTGACAAATGCTAATCCTGTTACGCTAACCACTGCGACAGTGAGCGCTACAGCCACATTGAATCTGCTGCTCTACTAAAGCTTTAAACTTTAATAGTCTATGGTGCTTCCATATACGCAGCATGTAGTCCGTTTGAATAGAACTAGACTTACGTGATATTTTAATTTTTTTACCAACAGGAAATGAGCATTTCCACCATGTCATCTGATGTATAGTCAGGAACTGCGGCAATCACAAAGACTTAGGTGATTCTGCAGTAATGCACAGTAAACAGTTAAAAAAAAAAAAAAACACATAATACATTTACAAAGTGGTTGTTTAATGTCCACATGGCTGACATTTTCAATGTTAAACTGCTGCTCAAGGTGCTTAAATGCATCTGAGTGCTGACCAGTGCAGGAGAGCAATAAACAAACAAACAAATAAAATTAAATTAAATTTAAAAAAAAAACCCCACAGGAGATCACATTATAATTATCAGCACCATTAACATATTTTGTAAAGGCTTTTTTTTGGTGCTGTTCTGGTGATTACTGGGTAGAAAAATTTCCAGATTCATATGTCGATTGGTTCGTCTCCTGTTTTATTGAGGAAGAAAAAGACGGCACTTGTAGTAGCATTTTTCTGAGCGATAACTCGTACTAGCATATGCTGGTGTTAACCTTAATTTTTCTATGCAAAATTATTAAAAATTGTTTAAAAGATTGGTAGGTCTGGAAATATAATCTAATACAATATAATACTAGTAAGAGTCACTGAATATTGTTGCCGTGTAATACGTAAATCGTGCAGAGGCGATTAAATTGTTATACGCATTTACCTCCTCAGTGTTTTCCTTTAACCGAAGAAAATCGCAAAATATTTTAAACAAAATATTATACAATTCTAATATTCCAATTCTAGTCATCTAATCATTTATTTAGCGCTGGTTCTCCATGCACGGGTGATTCTTGTGATTTCTACTTGCTCTACTTTCCAATGCAGAATTTTTAACCAGTGAATGAAAGGGTTTTATGAAGAAGGTTTCAGCCCTACAGGCCACTAAACCAACATTTTCTTTTGTAGTTTTTGGTTATTTCAGTATGAAACCAAACCAGATTCGATAATAAACAAGCCAAAAGTAAAGCCTGGTGGACGCCTTGCATCACTTTGAGAGTCTATCGTTTCAAATTTGTGTACTCTTAGTTTCAACAAGTAGAACTCGACACCAATGGCGTTGACGGCGATGCCTCTGCCAACAAGTCTAGTCCTTCCGGTTACCAATTTGTACGCCTCAAATACCTTAAAATATACTTTAAACAGGAAGGCAACTACTAAAGGAAAACTATTTCATACATAGGACCTTGCTGGGACTTTGACCCTGTTTGAATGAATTCCAAAATCTAATCTGTATCATGACTGGAATAAACGATTACTAGTAAAAATAAATAAATAAATAAATAAATGTCAAAGATGATATGTCGTAAGCTAGCAGTCGTGGTGATGACGACAAGGGAACAGTAACAGAGCCAAATCCAGAAAATGTACTGTGTTGTGTGTAGAAAGAGTGTAGAGACACGCTCATGGAATTTAGTCTCGCAGTAGTTTGGTGTGCTATTCTTGAAACATTGACCAGAAATCCCCGAATGTCTGAATATGAAACTAACTTTACCACAGTAAAAGAGACACAGTGCCACCAGCTCAGCCAAACCAAACCTCTATGTAGTCAAACAACACAACACACTTGTATATGAATTATTAACAGACATCAATCAAACCTCTTTGTATAAAGCCATGATAAAGCTAGCCCAAGTCCACATTCTGATGGGTTTTTTTCACTTTCGCTTCACTATTATATTTTGTGTTATCTAACATGACAATTAGCCAGCTAAAATCAAAAGCCCATGACTGAAAAAGCACCTAATGCAACAAAGTACTGAACTTATTGAACAAGGCAATGACACCATTACTTTAAAATGATCTTAATTGAATGAAAAGATAAATATTTGTTTATAGGTTTTGATTAAATTGGGCACCCCTTTCCTACAAGCCTGTGTATAAACACTCCAAAACGCACATGCTTCATAACATGAGCTGTGTTTTATGAATAAGAAACTGTTCATCTCGCAGACTAATCCTTCATTTGAGCCTATGTTCATCTTCAGCCCATCGACTTGTCAGTCAAAGTACGACTTTCAGCCAAAAGTAGCACAAGAGAATGCTAGAAATGTATGATACAGCGCATCAGACAATTCCTACAAATGAATGATTACAAATTGAAATATTCCTCATACAAAACCCTAAGTTATGTCAAGAGGCCAACAGCGTAGTGTAATGGAAAGAGTTCCCAGGCATTAAAGGAGGTTTTATCTTTTGCAACGTGCGCCAAGATTTTCCTCAAGTGTTTTTAATCTAAGTCAAGTGACGTAGCGCTGCAGAGTGCTTCATAAAAACACAAACGGTTGGCAATGACTTTTAAATTTGATCAAATTTCATTAAGAAACCACTTGGTTAGATTCCTACAACAGCATGTCCTGTTGTGTTTAATTCCTTTACCTAACAAATTAGGTATACTATCCCAGACATGGGCAGATGTGTAAAACACTATAACAGGGAAGAATGCTTGTATAAAACCTCACAGTGACAAAATACTAGCATACATGAAGAATAGCAAAACCAGGAAAAAAAAAAATCATATGGAACAAAAATCATTACTGATGTGACTGCTGAGTAGTAGCACCTCTAGAGTTACACACATCTTAACTACTTAAATCCAATCAAATGCCTTAAAACTCAGTCGATGGTAACAGAGTTTTACCTCCAGTCCATTAGACTCACAATTTTATTGCTCCTAGATGATATTACATTACTAAGGTGTCCAGTGGCATTAAGTCTGATTATAAGACCTGTCAACTTTTACGCATTTTGTGTAGGAGCTCGGCAATTTATTTTCAGTGTAGGCTAATATCAATTTTATTTGTACAGCGCTTCTTTACAAAAATATATACATTCTGGATATAAATTTAAAATTAAGAAAAAGAAGCCTTTTCTTACAAAGAAAAAACATCCAAGCCCGGCTAAATTTTGCAAAAACACATTTGAAGTCTCCCAAAAGCATGTGGGGAAAATGTGCTATGGTCTGATGAAACCAAGGTTGAACTTTTTGGCCATAATTCCAAAAGGTATGTTTGGTGCAGAAAGAACACTGCACATCACCAGAACAACACCACCAGACCCACAGCGAAGCATGGTGGTGGCAGCATCATGCTTTGGGGCTGTTTTTCTTCAGCTGGAACTGGGGCCTTAGTCAAGTCAAATATATATATATATATTTTTTTTTTCTTTTATACAGCTGCACTGGGACGTTTCACTGTTTTTGCAACGTAAAATTCTATCAGCAGTGACTGAAACTATAGTAGTGACATCATCAGAGGTCATGGCAAACGATTTTTCATGCATATAATTTATGACTTAAAGTATAAAGGCTCGTCAGATGAAAATGAAAAAGAAGGAGGGAAGCCAATTTCCCCAGATGCACCTTCAATGGGAATGTACACATCAGTGTGAGCTAGCTAGCGAGCAGGCTCATGGGCTATCAGCTGAGTGTGGCTTCTTTGGGATCTATTTCCGTTCGTGGAGCAAAAATAAACAAATTATTTGGCAATACTGTGTCTGAAATATCAGTTAGTCAAAATGAATTTCTTATAAGACTGCTGGATAAAAGCAATATCGCACTTGCAATCATGCTGTTATTCCGAATATCAGCATGGCTGCGATTAGCTGTGACGCTCGCCCTGCGGCTTCGTGCCTGCGGCCGATTCACAGCCACGCTGATATTCAGTGTAACCGAGCTCCTGCTCATGCGATATTGCTTAATTGCAAGATATACCACATCAAAAGCTATCTTTTAACTTTGTGCTTTGCCGAGTCTTTTAAAAAGGAAAACATTCAACAATAAAGTGTGTCACACAAAAAATGCCGTACAGCAAAAGGTTAAAAAAAGGTTTGTTCCTCTGGGAAAACCCTTAAAAGTTTTATGTAGAACTATAAAATATGGGAAGTCCCTTTCTACAAGGAGAACCCATTTTAGAAACTAGAAACCTGGCCAATATGCAAGAAAACCTGGTCAAGCAGCTATATTTTCAAAGCGGCCAGTTAGCTTAGCATTATGTCTGAATCATAATTTAATGCTACCAACAATGTAGGGTTTAAAAATGAGGTTTTTTTTCAGGAAAACACAGGAAACTACGGCTGGGTGGAACTTTCACTCGGTAAAGATAAAACTAAAAGCACAACTGGGCTCAAACAGGAAATGCTAAAAAAAAAAAAAAAAAATTGCAAAGCATCGCTGGAAAATATGCCGTGTCTGTGTTTTTTATCTGTCACATACATCAGGCAGTCGCTGGCTGTAAAAGATCTGTAACCTGTAACCAAGCGCTGAGCATGACGAAGAGGACCGTATTAAGAAAAAGGCTGCAATTCCTGAACAAACAAATATCACCAAATTAAGGCACTGCATTTGAACTTCATATATGTTATTACATTATATACACACACACACACACACACACACACACACACACACACACACACACACACACACACACAGGGTGTCCCAAAATTCTCCATACATAGGGGAAATTAACACTTCTAAGCAAATTGTCTTCCAAAATTTTTCATACTTTTTTTTAGTTAGTATTAATTAGTATACAGTTTATATTATATTAATTATATTAGTTTAGATACATTTTTTTCAGGTAGCCCTTAAGAATGGGCACTCTGTGTGTGTTTAGAAAGAAGTGGCAATTACGTGGAGGATGTTAATAAAGTAACATTTTGCTAAAACGTGTTAATGTCCGTACGTGTGGAGACTTTTGGCACACCCTTGCACAGATTCCCAAACTAGGGGTCATGACCTCACGTGAGGTCACTTGATTTACAAACAGAGCTCTGAGAGAAACGTTCCTGTTTTGTTTCATTAAATCATTTTACGGATTAATATTAGAAATAGCGAAGCTGGATTTTGTGTGCTAATATTTTCACGAGTTACTGGGAGTCACACTCAGACAAGCCACTTTTAAATTAATATGCGCTAATATGTGATAAATGAATATATGTTTATATTAATATTTGTCTTGTTCCATCATGACATTGGACTAGCGTAGTCCGGCAATAAAAATGGACAAATTTCCCTGTCCATGTAGCTCTGCTAACCAAACTGCCGTTATGTCTCAAATCATATACTTACGTACGCTAACCGGGTTTTCCTGTTACCGTTAGCGTCTGAATTTGGAAAACCTCCCACATCGCCTTGAAACCTAACGAAAGGTCTATTGAGTACCAGTCTTCAGGATTTTCTAGATATGTTTGAATGTAAGGTTAGAGTTTTTGATTTGAGTTTTCGATTTGCTCATTACAACGATCACGACGACAGCAGACAGCAAGTTTTTAACGTCGCTGCGTGTTTACCGTCGCTGTGCATGAAAGCGCTAAACATTTTACAGTTCAAATTGGAAACCTGACAGACAGGGATGCTTTGCTCGGACATAACATCTAGTGAATGTAGCTTTTAAATCTTTCAGATGTACATAAGACACGCAGGCAAGTGTGTGAATTCTCATTACCGCTGCTTCTGCATGCGCACGCCTAAGTCAAGCGTCAAGTATACACCAGGCTGTTTCGTGTTGTTCCTAGTATCGGTAGGCTTTCAGTCACATATGTTACTGATATAAGAAAATGTTCGAATGTTACCGTAGTCCTATTACAATTCTGGAAATGAAAGAAAATGCAGGGTGGTTCAAGCTCATCACATTCGCTCATCACATCGCTAGCTAATGACAGGGTCCACCAACTTCACAGGAGACATTCATTTTTTTTTATACAATATAAATGGCTACATATAAACAGCTGAGCGTGAGTAACACCATTAGAGAGTTAGAATTAAAATGCTGTGATTACAGGGTGTAAATGTTAAGACAGGCGTGTAAAACTCACTCTGCCTCGACCACATGAGCAGTTGAAGGGCCATAATCTCGAGCTATTCATTTTTTTTTAAACGTATTAATTATCTATTATATCACTTAACAACAATGATCAGCTCTAAGCCAGAATAAGATGTTTCTAGGAAAACGGAGGGACAGACAGAAACTGTTGAACTTTATGCACTATTAGGTGATAATATTTCTTATACAGATTAAAGAATTTTACATATATGTGTTTTACAAATGTTGGAAATATATATTATATATTCTATAATATATATCGTTATGAAATAGATTGAAGGGGGACTCACACGGGATTATATGGGCTAAGAACACACACGTCCTTATCTTGCATCTATCTTGTCTTTGCGCTCCATCAACTTTTCTTTCTTTCTTTTTTTTTTTTTTTTCATTTACATATTTGTAGGTCTGGGTGATGCATTTTGAGTTTTGGAGACAAGCACCTGACGCATTTCTGAATCATTTTTAGACGCAGGTCTGATTTGCATGAAACACAGCAGATAGGTGTTGATTTCAAATAGATTTCAGCCAGTGTCTTAAAAAAGTAGTTGCTAGAACAGACTGTGATGATGTTGGCATTACATTTTGTTAAGTATTTCAAGCTGCGCACTGGGCGTGTGAAATGCAAAATAAAAATTCATACTCAAGCACTTTTAAGCACAACTATTCCAAGTATTCAAGGGTTTACATTTCAAAAAGCTAAATTCAAGCACTTTTAAGCACTTCAGGACCTGCACAAACCCTTTAATAAAAGAGAGAGAGGAAAAAAAAAATCGGGTTGATGATATAATCATAATTTGTTGGTACTGGAACTCAAACGAGTTACATTAGTCAGAATTAACTGATGATACTGGCGTTTTAACTGTTTTCAAGCCCGACACTGGGCAGTTTTAAAGAACATGAAAAACTGTCAGACTGAAGGCAGAAAAAAGATTTAATGTAATTTTGCACAAGTTCATATGAACATGAGCGATAAAAAAAAAATGCCCCCTTACAACCACCACTGCTTAAATGAAGTGAGAGAGACAGCATATTATTTTATGAATATTGGTAGTAGTATTCTGACCTGTTGGTATTAATAGCAGGGTTTTTCCAGAGTCAGTATTGCAGTATTGATGCAAATATTAACTACGGTCGCTTCAAACCGCACAGCTATGACATACAAAGCCACAGAACATTACATACAAAGTTGCAACATTAAAATTTATTCACATTAACATATTGCTTCTTCCCTAATCATGATTTCCCATTTTAAATTATGCATCATGTTAAACAATTTAATTGGATATAATTAGTAGCGTTAAAAAGAAAAAAAAAAGACAGGAAAATGAGCATTTCCACCATTTCAGGTTTAAGGAGAGTAGAGTAATAATCAGCTGGATGATCGGTTTTAAGTGATTCTGCAGTCATGTGCAGTAAACAGTTAAAAAGCATAACAGTACATTTTGAGATCGTTTTACAAATCAGTTGTCTAATTCTCACACGATGGCATTTTCTCTGTTCTTGCTGCTTAGTGCTGAGCAGGAGAAAAAATGTTCGAAAAAAAGAAAAAAACCACCCAGTGGATTTAATCACTTTCTGCTGAACACCATTCATGGTATTTGTAAAGTGCTAGATGTGGCACTCCTTTGTAGACCTACTTAATCTTTATAGGTCAAAATCTAGGTCATTTTTCACTTTCGGTATCATCCCTAATAAATCTAGCAAACGAATGTTAAATATTTGGACAGTGACAAAGTTATTTTTGCGGTCTGTCACAGTATACTGGCGCCGAAATCTGATCATGAATATAAGCTCAAAGTGGCGCTTTAGTTTGAAGGTTTGAACATACGTGAGCCGCAGAGAGAGACTGCGTCTGTCACTAGCCCAAATCGTTTTCTTTCTTTTTGTTTGTGGAGGTAAAACACGAGTGGAATAAACGCTACTAAATCAGCAACACTCTCGTCTGACTCATTGTTGTGAAGGGAAAAGACCCAAAAATTTGGAAATTACCCCAGAGGGGCAGAAAGTTCAGTGCGCCCTGGCCCTGGTGCTCTCCTAGAACAGGGGAGCTTTCTGACCACGGTCTGGAGGCAGAAATCAGGAAAGGAAACACTAGTACATGTCATCATTTAAAGGAGCAGTCTTTCCCCCAGTGCGCTCAACTAGCATGGAGATGCCTCTTTAACAGAAGATGTTTTGTCAGTCAGTGTGTTTGGCTTTGCTAATATTAGATGAGTATTAATATTTCTGTTATTTATATTTATGACACAATATTTAACATCAATTTACTATACACCGATCAGCCATAACATTAGAACCACTGACAGGTGAAATGAATAACACTGATTATCTCATTAAAATGGCACCTGTCAAGGGGTGGGATATATCAGGCAGCAAGTGACCAGTCAGTTCTCGAAGTTGATGTGATGGAAGCAGGAAAAATGGGCAAGCGTAAGGATTAGAGAGACTTTGACAACGGCCAAATTGTGATGGCTAGACAACTGGGTCAGAGCATCTTTAAAACAGCAGGCCTTATGGAGTGTTCCCGGTATGCAGTGGTTATTAACTACCAAAAGTGGTCTGAGGAAGAACAACCGGTGAACCAGCGACAGGGTCATGGGCTTCCAAGGCTCACTGATGCACGTGGGGAGTGAAGACAATCCTGCCTGGTCCGATCCCACAGAAGAGCTACCAAGAGTTAAAGTTAATGCTGAGAAAGGTGTCAGAACACACAGTGCAACGCGGCTTGCTGCGTATGGGGCTGTGTAGCCACAGACCGGTCAGAGTGCCCATGCTGACCTCTGTCCACCACCAAAAGCGCCTACAATGGGCACATGAGCATCAGAACTGGACCACGGAGCAATGGAAGAAGGTGGTCTGGTCTGATAAATCACATTTTCTTTTACATAACGTGGCTGGCCATCATTTGGCACCAAGCTGCACTATGAGAAGAACGCAAGCCGGCGGAGGCAGTGTGATGCTCTGGGCAATGTTCTGCTGGGAAACCTTGGGTCCTGGCATTCATGTGGATGCTATTTTGACACGTACCACCTACATAAACATTGTTCCAGACCAATTATACCCCTTCATGGCAGCGGTATTCCCTAACGGCAGTGGCCTCTTTCAGCAGGATAATGCGCCCTGCCACACTGCAAAAATTGTTCAGGAATGGTTTGAGGAACATGAAAAAGAGTTCAAGGTGTGACTTGACCTCCAAATTCTCCAGTCCGATTGAGCATCTGTGAGATGTGCTGGACAAACAAGTCTGATCCATGAATGTCCCACCTTACAACTTACAGGACTTAAAGGATCTGCTGCTAATGCGGTGACAGATACCACAGCACACCTTCAGAGGTCTTGTAGAGTCCATGCCTCGATGTGTCAGAGCTGTTCTGGCATCACGAGGGGGAAGTACATAATATTAAGCAGGTGGTTTTAATGTAACGGCTAATCAGAGTATTTATTACTAATCAAAAATCTCAGCCAAAAATGCTCAAAATGTCTCTTTCGGTTTTTGGACGCAAGAAAAAAAAAGGATGAAGTGACAAATTTAACATCAGTGGTGATGATCACTATTGCTCAACACTGAGCAGTAGCTCAACAGAGAAAATGTAAAGTGACGTGAACTTTAGACAAATGCTTTGTAAAAAAGGATTATAACAAAATATTTATTTCTTTGTTTCTAATATTTACTTATATGCAGAAATATTACTGTAGAACCACTTAAAAATCCACCATCCACCAGCTGAGTTTTCACGACTGCCACAGTTCCCGATAGCACAACTGCTAATATTATTACGCACTCCTCTACTCTCCTTAAACAGGAAATGGTGAAAATGTTTGTTTTCCTGGTTTTTTTTTTTTTTTTTTTTGGGACTAGTGATTCTGGATGATCAAGTCATTTATCGTGATATTTCAAAATGGAATATCGTGACCAGGGAAAAAAGAAAAAAATCAATATTGCACAAGTCTACGAGCCATGTTTCATTTTGTTGGATTCTAAAACACAGCTTTTGTATTAAGTTTCAAGGTTTTTTTTTTTTTTTTACTTTAATAGTGCTGAATGCTTTTATCAATTGAAAATGGAAACCTAAGGCATATCCATATTCAGGCAATACTTATTTTTGCTGTATCCAAATCATATCATATTTGAATTTTGTGTATCTCTGCATCCCTAGTATCTATATCAAGGTGTACATTATACGGTCGTAGCGTTTCTCCTGAGTAATAAGTAGTGAATAACACACGACAGATCGCGCAGCTATACGAAAACATCTTGCTCACTCAATCAGATACATCTCTCTCTCTCTCGCTCTCTCTCTCTCGCTCTCTCTCTCTCTCAGAAAGCTCGTCATTTTACAGAGAAACCAGAAAGCATCTCCTCTGTCCTCGGACATTTTGCACAGCACAGTGACTGTTACAAAGTGCTTACACTTGAGACTCCTTCCATAAATGTCTCCTAACAAAAAAAAGTCACCACGTCAACGATTATACATTCTACTTTGTTTAACAACACACTTTCTTTAATCTGTGTATTATTACTCTTAGATTATGTGGGGCGTCTGCCGTACAAGTCCCTGTGAATGAGCTGTTACTATAGAAACAATAGCATATTAGAACTAGCGCATTAATATTTACACGTAGTTCATGTTACAGCCAGAACTACTATCCGAGCCGCTCTGTTATTCGATAATAACCTTCTGACCAATCAGATTTGAGAATTCACCACAATGCTCTGTGGTATAAAGGAGAAAAAGTTAAACCCTTTCATGCATAGTGTCTTCACTTATAGAGTCAATTTTAGGTCATTTTCACACTTGGGTGAAGTTTGAACACTCTTGTCGAGCATAGGAGCAACCCAAACATCCAGCTCCTCTTGAAATGTGAACCACAGCATGGTCCACATCAGGCGTGGAAGCTTTACCATGAACTGGACTGCGAGTAAAGTGACTGGATGTGTCACTCACTCTTTTTACTTTCATGATGATGGAGAAATGGTTGCCATTGATATAATAAAACCACACTTTTTTAGGACTGGGGTGTTTTTTGTTTTTGTTTTTGTTGATCTCTATATTCCCAAATTAAGGAAATCTCAAATTATAAAATTAATGGGAAAAACACACACACACACACACACACACGCACCCATCTGTCCATCCACTGAATTATACAATTATACAAGAACTATACAATTATGTCTAGAATATTTATATATTTTGTTCAGAATTATATTTTCTATAATTTCGGTCATCAACATTACATTAAATATTTTAAAATTAACATTTTCGTCTATTATTTTTCCCATTTCGGGTATAATTTCAGGTGTTATACATTTTCTATTCATAGTATTCCTACACATGGGCACTCTGTTTACTTTTTAATACGTGATCTTAAAGAAAAGGTCATCATCCAGATGTACTTACTTACAGATATACTTATCATACTTATTATTTATGCATGAAAGGGTTAATAACCATTTTATTGACTCCAGTAAGGCCCAAAACAACTGGATCTTGATCAACCCCTGCATTTTGTTTTCTTTATTATGCAGTTGCTGAGATTACTATCCGACTGGTTATTAATCAAATTAAGTTAGCTCTTTAGAAAACAACATCAACAAAAACAAAAACAAAAACAAAATCGCAGTGTAAAATCTGCTGACATAACATGAGCCAGCTCTCAGGTGTCACCTGGCAGATCTCGGATTTGTGTTGATCCCTAAGGATGGGCTTTGTTTATTTAGATTAAAAAAAATAAAATAGAGCTGTGGGGAAAATAATACACAATAAACAACGAGGTGTGACCCAATGCGACACCATGCAAGCTGCATCATCAATAATAGACTGTGCTAGTGTATATACCGGGACAGTTAAAGTACTGCTGGTGTGTGTGTGTGTGTGTGTGTGTGTGTGTGTGTGTGTGTGTGTGTGTTAACACACAGCTACTTCTTGGTCAGACATCAGGCTTTAATTCTTGTCTCATGGCAGGAAGTCAGAGCCCTAATCTCTGCAGCTGCGTGGCAGGAGACATCACGGTGCTGCAGCACATCTTTTCCACGCAATGACACCACTGCACTGTCTAGAGGAAATCCGAGTCCGTTCATGGAGGTGTGTTGGCTTTTTTTTTTTTTTTTTTTTTTCACAACATATGCCACAAACATGTCAGAGAAATCACCAGAGTCTCGAGCGACGCCGCAACACGCTTCCACTTACCCTCTTTGACGCCAGGGAGCCTCTTCTGATCGATACTTCTATCCTCCATGGTGTTAGAGATAAAGATGGTTTCAGCTTCCAGGAAGAATGCTTCCAGTGATTTTAAGGCAGGTTTCTGTTTTTGGTTTCTGTAACCTCTCTCTCTCTCTCTCTCTCACTCGCTCTCTCGAGCCCCTCCCTCTGCATCACGACAGGGCCGCATTTCAGCCACATTTTACGGCAACGGATTTGCGACAGTCGCTGCGGAAAGATTCATTCCGTAAACGTGATGATGAAAATCGTTTACTTCGGAGGTGTGGGAGTTGGCACGTAGGGAAATACAAACACAAGCCACTTTATTAGGAACACATGCACGCCTGCACAGTCGGGGAGTTATCCAATCAATCAGATGATCATGCAGATTCATGAGCTTCAGTCAATGTTCACTTCACGGGCGGTCCGTGGTTTGATTGTTAGTGTCAGACAGGCTGGTTTAAATGTTTAAAAGCATCTCAGAACACACAACGCATGATGAACCTTCAGGTCCCACTCCTGTCAGACTGTGGCCTCTGCACTTTCTAAACTACACTGAAAACACTGGTAAAAGCCTCACACCTCCACGGTTGAGGGTTCGAATCCCGCCTCTGCCCTGTGTGAGTGGAGTTTGCGTGTTCTCCCTGTGCTTTGGCGGTTTCCTCTGGGTACTCCAGTTTCCTCCCCAAAGACATGTGCTGTAGGCTGTGTGTGTGTGTGTGTGTGATTGTGCCCTGCGATGAGTTGGCACCCCGTCCAGGGTGTCCTCCGCCTTGTGCCCGGGGAAAGGCACCAGGCTCCCTGCGACCCTGTGTAGGATAAGCGGTACTGAGGATGGATGGATATTTGACGTGAACATTAAGCTCCTGACCTGTGCCTGCATAACCTTATTCACGGCACTGCTGCTGCCACAAGATAACTGCATGAACGAGAAGGTGTACAGGTGTTTCTATTAGTGGCCGATTAGTGTATTTAATGACTAATTAGATATAACTTAAAGATATTAATGTTAATTTGGCTGGTGATTTCAAGTATGGTGTAATTCAATCTCATAAGTTGTCAGTCTAGTCCATCTAACTATGATCTGTCAGTATAATAAAATTAAAACGTATAAAATTGTAATTGAAAAATTTAAATAAATATTTCCTTCCACTCCTTCCAGTTGTCCTTTGTCAAATTCTGATGTGCAAATAATGAAGTTACCATATAGCTGGATTAATAAGCTTCTTGTTTAATGTGAATGTCATTCAAGAATGATTTCTGATGATGAATGGAAAAGGATAAAATCACAGCTCTTGAGTCTGAAACTTCAGTTTGTCCTACTGAAAAAAGGAACGGTCAATTGTTGCATATCATATTTTACATTTGAACCAAAACCTGCAGCGAACAAAATAACTCCCGAAGTGACCTCTTTATGTGCTTTGTTATTCAATATAGTATTTGTGACTGATATCCAGTTTATTTTCATTATTCTCATTTATTTTCTGTTGTTTCCGTTCCTTGCTCCACTGAACACAATTTACAAAATTCTTTCATTCACTTCACACTCAGTGCCAGTCTTGAGCAAAAGTTTGGATTTTGTTGTTGTTGTTGTTTTTTTAGCTCAATCTGCAAATGCTTGCATACACAATTACAAGTCACATACTATAATAAATAACGCCCAAAAAAAACGCACAAAAGGAAATCACTTCTGAAGTTATTTTTTTAGACATGTTAAACAATGTAGAACATGGCACCTTTGGCGGCAGACCACTCAATTTTTAGGTGAGCAAAAGTGTTGGAACGTATAGTCTTAAACTAAATTAAAGTAAATAACACTTAATAGTTGGTTGCATATCCCTTGCTTGCAATAACTGCATCAAGCCGGTGAGCCACTGGCATAACCAAACTGTTGCATTCTTCTCTCATGATGCTTTTCCAGTCGTGTACCAAAGCTTCTTTCAGTTGTTGTTTGTTTTGGGGGGTTTCTCCCTTCAGTCTCCTCTTCAGGAGGTGAAATGCTGCTCAGTTGGGTTAAGGTCTGGTGATTAACTTGGCCAGTCTAAAACCTTCACCTTTTTTCCCCCCTTGATGAAGTCCTTTGTTGTGTTGGCAGTGTTTTTTGGCTCATTGGCTACGTTTACATGCACATTAATATTCTAATTAGTACTGAGTCATATAAATGCCACAATCCATTTGCCTGATTCAGATTAAGACAATATTCTGATTCCCATCCCTGGAATATGCATGTTTTAATTGGAAATTTGTTGCATGTAAACACCTTATTCAGAAAATCCACTGAAAGGAGATGCTCAGTCCGCAAGGAATTGTGGGTGCTAACAGATGCTTAGCTTAGCAGACGCTTACCTGACCCTTTCCATTTCAAGGCGGTGCTGTCAGGCATTTGAGAAGTGTTAGAGTCCTAATTAAATTAGTGTGAAAAAGTAGTAATAAAACTAATAACTGAGCATACTCTATAACCAATGGCAGCAGCTTGAATCTCCCAGGAAATAACAGCGGGAAAGGAAAAGAGCATGTGTAGATCCGCATACTTACAACAACCATGTATACAGGAATAGTCTGATGCCTGTACGCATATAAACATCGTATTCGGAATATGGCTTCAAACTGAATATAGACCTTAAATGGAAATTGTGGCTCATTTCTGTATTTCTTTCCAATTTCCAATCTGGCCTTCTGATTCTTACTGCTGATGAGTGGTTTGTGTCTTGTGGTATGGCCTCTATATTTCTGCTCTCAAAGTCTTCTTCTAACGATGGATTGTGATACCTTCTCCCCTGCCCTGTGGAGGTTGTTGGTGTTGTCACTGACTGTTGTTTTTGGGTTTTTCTTCACGGCTCTCACAATGTTTCTTTCATCAACTGCTTCCTTGGCTGTCCTGTTCCATGTCTGGTTGTTAGTACACCAGTCGTTTCTTTGTTTTTAACTACAAATGCAGCCTTCACAGGTTTCAAACCAAGGTTCAAACCCAGGGTTCAAACCAAGAGTAGACATTCAGCTCTATTAACTGATTAAATAAGCAATCTAACAGGGGACACCTGGGCAATAAGAAACACCTGTCAGTCACATGTTCCAATATTTTTGGTCACTTGAAAAATGGTTGGGCTCAAGCAAAAGGTGCCATGTTCTAAGCTGTTTAACACATGTAGATGTAAATGTCAGGAAACGAAAGCTGAAATTATGATCTATCATCTCATATTCATCTTTTTTTTTTTTTTTTTTTTATCTCAAACCCAAATTTCTTCAGTACATAGCAAAACCAAAAGAACTTGCCTCGTCGTTCCAATACTTTTGGATGGGACTGTGTGCTTCCAGGGTTTTGATCACTGTAGAGCGTTTTGGGCATAAAATAAACTGCATGTTTCTACAGAAAGGTGTGTGGAAGGTACTGAAAAATGCTTGTTAGCAGTTGTAAAAAAAAAAAAAAAAAAAAAAAAAAAAAAAAAAAAAAAAAAAAAAAAAAAAAAAAACTGTAGCGAACAATCAAACAAATAAATAAAACATTAACAAAAGCTTCTGTACACATTCAATTCTTATGCCAGCTCAGAGAAGCTAAGTCACATATGTGGCTAAACACTTGACAGTTTGCACAGATAAAATGATATCATACACCAACAGACACCATGTCATTAGAGCCAAACACAAAGGACTTCTGTTTCAGTTGTTTCCAGTATGTCTAAAGCATAACGTGCACACTGCTGACTCATAAGAGGATACTGAAATAGATGGATGAAACAAAACTTTGTGTAATTAGATAACCTTGGTAAGATCAGTGAAAGGTGACAGCACTGAGACAGGAAAGACGAGCACAATAATTTTGAATTGAATTGCAATCGATGCAGAGCGCATAAATACGTTATCCTTTTTAAAACCTTAGAATTATGGTTAAACCATGCTAACCTTATTAAAACCATGCTATAGTAATCACTGTTAGTGTGGTTACATGTTTAAATGGGTGACTGTTCACCCATTGCTCACATGTATATAATGGACAAAACCTTCGATAGATAATGTGCGACGCTATACCAGGAAGTCACCTAGAGGGGCCCCATCTTGCTTGTGTGTGGGATTTTATTTTTGAAGTTGCCATTCTGGAAGCCAGAAATGAAAGGGGAAACAAGAAGAAAAAGAGGAAAAGAGGAAGCAGAACTGTGGTAAGTGGTGGAGATAATGTAATAAATGTTAAAAATAATAAATGTAGACCAAGCCATAAAGTAATGTAATACTAGCCCAATATCAATTTGGCAAGCAAACAGCTAGCTCAGAGCTGGCACTTGCTTCGTGCAAATAATGTTTATTTAGCTAGCTTTTTTGGTAGAAATGTATGTTTTGCTCAAATTGTCTTGATAGCTTGGTTTTGTAAAATACAGTCAGGTCCATAAATATTGGGACATCGACACAATTCTAACATTTTTGGCTCTATACACCACCACAATGGATTTCAAATGAAACGAACAAGATGTGCTTTAACTGCAGACTGTCAGCTTTAATTTGAGGGTATTTACATCCAAATCAGGTGAACGGTGTAGGAATTACAACAGTTTGCATATGTGCCTCCCAC
>CM040985.1:23983816-23999849 GCA_022985145.1 Pangasius djambal | reverse complement strand
AAATAACGATACAAGTGCCTACCATTTTGCAGACCTGTGTCCATACATGTGATGTATGGAATTACACAACTGATCCATGGTTCGGAAGGGGGGGGGGAAAAAAAAAAAAAAAAAGCCCTTCCCAGGAGCATCTCACAAAAATGTAATTCACCAAACATCATTAGACCTACAGTTTTTGCGTGCTGTGGGCAAAAACGTTTTGGTCATACACACCATCAGCATGGTTGGTAAAATGAAAGCCAGACTGCATACAAGGAGAAGCACCTGATACCCCAGTGACAAAAACGTTGGTGGATCAGTGATGCTTTGAGGCTCTTCTGAAGACCGATGGCTTCACAAATTCTGCTAAATTCCATAATATTCCAGCCCAAAACCTGGTTACCTCTGCCAAGAGGTTGACCTGGCCATGGAGCTTTCAACAAGATAATGAGCCAGACATACTTCGCAGAAATGATGAAAAGAACACAGAATAAATGTTTTGAAATGACCAGCCCAGGCTCCAAATTTGAACCTTCCTTACTTGAACATCACATTTTGCATGTTGTATTATTTCTATATCTTAATTTTTTAGTTTATTTTATCATATTCAAAGGGCACTGTATAACACGTACAATAATTAGCGATAACATCAATAATGCATATTTGATTGTATAGATAACAAAAAGGAAACTGTCAGAGGAATCTGCAATATGCTCCATTTACAAGAACAATTGACAATAGCTAGCTTTGAGGAATAAGTGCCATTATGTGCTGCAATAAAATAAAGAAAATCAAGGTTTTAAAAAAAAAACAAACAAACAAAAAAAAAAACCAAGGTTACAGATCTGGAACTTTACCGAGGTCAATAGGTCCTTCACGAAGTCCGTCTAATTCATAGAGTCTACCATTCACAGGCACATAGCTCACAAAATGAAAAGCATCTTCATCTTTTGCTGACGACTTCGCATCAAACTCAAACATCTGCTGCCTGGAAAAGACATTGAGAAAGCTTTGACATGTGCAAAAGTTCACTATGATCAGTATTAGACAAATAGAGGGTAGACAGAATTACAAAATAAAAAAAAGACTGTTTTGTCAAACAACAATTTGACTGAAATTACCCAGAGTGTAGCTGATCAGCCAACACGTTTGTTGTCCTGAGCTTTTTCCTGCACTTGAACTACCACTACCACACTTATCAGTTATCACTCAGCGTACAAACTGCATGCCTAAATCATTGCACTTGCCTCAAATGGTGTTGAATTGATGTTAAACCTTAATACAACAAGCTGCTATGGGATTCTGAATACTTTAGGTGGTGTTAACACAAAAGGGGTCATTAATATAATGCACAACTCCTGTACGATTGCTCTTCAGCCTTTGATCATATATAGCAAATAGTGTCAAATTTCTTACAGTCCATTTTGTCTATTTACTACCAGAGAGAAGACACCACTGCCCACCTTCCCTCTAATTTATAACAGCACGCACTTCCTAGATTCGCAGATTACCCTGAGCAAAACTACAGCATCAGTCTGGAGCCAAACTGGAACTTTTGTATCCGTCAGGAACCAAGATAGGGCTTGTGTGTGAGTCAGGAACCAAGTTTGACAGTTACAGCACATGGGTAGATGTGTGGATCTCAGCTTGCATCATGGACTGGAGAATAAGAGCTCCTATGGAAAATGCAGAAAGGTTGGCAGGTCTGGGATACTCATTAAACTGTGTAGCTTGTTACCATTTTTGGTATTTTTATTGATTACGTAATGTAAGTTATGAGGATGAATCAGGAGTGAGGTTTTTTTTTTTTTTTGGTTACACGACAAGAATTACTCTCATTGCTGCAAATGCCCTAACACAGCTATTTAATCTATAATTTAATATATCAATTACCATATTTGTAACCACATTATGGTTAACTAGGATGAACCGAACCAATTCAGTGAAGTGAGTAGTTTAGTGAGCCCTATCTGTAACTTTTTTTTTTTTTTTTTTTTTTTTTAAATACTGTCATTTTTCAGTTAAGTAATGTTTACCGTTTTTATTAGAAGTGGTTTACAAATGGAAAATCAAGGTCTCTTTGTTGTTGCACGGCCTGACCATGACTTTCACCTTGCTTCAGTGAAGCTGGCTACTGTTTTTTTAGTGTACATTACACTATGAAACAGTTTTTGCTCCTGAGTAGTAAGTGTTATTTTTTAATTGCTTATACCGCAAAAATATAGAAAATGGCTATTATTCCCCTCAAACTGATCAGGACATTGATATTTTGAAATTTACGTATTTTCATTGAGAAAACGGGTGGATGTGTGTCTTTTCGGTCACAAAGTCAGAAAAAAAAAAACAAAAAACACATATGAATCAGAATGAACATGTACTTATACTAAAGTTATACAAAAATGTTTAGAAGTGAGTAGTTTTTTTAGATTTACGATTGTATTGTAAATCACTTTCACAAAGCAGCCCCCAAACCTAGTCTCCCACCATGTTCTCGTCATATCGTCCTTCTCGCAGCGTTCAAAGTCCAGTATTTCCCAGTGGAAGCGCTCGCCTTGCTCCTCTGCGAACGCTCCCATGTTCTCCTTGAATTTGTCAAGCAGGCCATTGTGATATAGCTCATCATATAGTTTGTTTTCGGCTTTGTGATTGCCCAGGAAGCCCTGACCCACTGCTACCGAAGCTGTTCCAAGCCGCTTTCTCCTTCCTAGTGAGCTTCTAGGGTAATTCCTTGCACTCCAGGATCTTCTTCTTTATCTGTGGGCCGACGAAGACACTGGCTTTAACTTTTGCCTCAGACAGCTTAGGAAAGAAGTACTGAAGGCACTCGAAGACTGCTGACGCCTTATCTACAGCTGTGACAAATTGTTTCCTAAGGCCCAATCTGATGTGCAGTGGTGGCATCAGCACCTTCTCTGGGTCCACCATTGGCTCTCACTGGACGCTGTTCCTCCCCACAGCGAACTCATTCCGCTGTGGCCAGTTCCAACTTGGTGTCCCTGCTGTCCCAAAGACAAAGATAGCAGGGAAACTTGGTAAAACCTCCTTGGAGACCCATCAGGAATGCCACCATTTTCAAGTCTTTTGATGACCTCCCAGCCATACTCATCATGCTTCAAGCAGGGATCAACGCTAATGATTTCTCTACTGGCTCAACTGGGCCAGTAGTCCAGATTTTGACTTGCCCTGCCAAAATTTTTAATAGCCCCCCCACGAAATATGAAAATTTGTTATTTCTTAGCTGCATATTTTAAATACTATGTCGATAATCAAATATAATTGTATACATACACTTTTTATTCAACATTACTTTTCTTTAAAGGACATTTTAAAATGTAAACTTTAATTATGATGTAACTAAATTTCTGCACAACAGTCTGTCAGGGGCCCGTGGTCCCAGATACATCACCAATTAACTGTACAGACAACAGAAAGGGAGAACTCCTATTAAAGGGATGTATTTGTAAGGAAGTGAATTAGACCATATTAGTAAACAGTGTTATTAAACAGAGTGTCATACACGTCGTACAGTAGTTGAAAAAGGTTTTTTTGGGCTGGATTGTGGGTGGTCTTGCTCAGAAGATCATGAAATATTGTCTCTGCTTTAGAGGGATACCCTCTGAACCCTCTCTGTCTGAGTGCCACCTGTCAACCACCCTCTGGCCACTTACACTGTCCAACTCGGGGCCTTCAATGCTAATGAATAAGAGTCTGTGGAGGGAGTCCACTGAGAGGCTACTCCTCCAGTCATTTTTAATTCGCTTCATTGAACTTAAGCCCCTCTAACAAGCAGCTGTAGATAGAAGTAGGATTACTAATATCTCAATAGTCAGAAAGAGGTTTCTGTATTCGTTTTTACAGAGGACATCCATGAAGAAATCTCTCCAGGCATCCTTCTGCAGGCCCGGAAGTAAAGATTTTATGAGCACTGGGCCACTCCATGTACTGAGCAGTGTGGTGGTCACAGCCCGTATGATCTAGCATTTGAGCAAAATGGTCTGATAGCAACAGGAGCTCATCGTTTCCATAGCGGGCTTCCTTTGGCCACTGTCTTGGATCCAGGATGCAGCATGCTGCCTGGAGGACTTTCTCTGACTCGACACATTTAAAGTCTATGCAATGACGGAAGGCAACTTGATTTCAAACTCTGAATTTTATTGAAATTTTTTAAAGCGACTATACATTACTTAAGGCTAAAATGACTGAAGATGAATCTACATATATGGTATTATAGTAGGCAGCTACATTTGGGTTAAGGTGTTACTTTAAGTAATTTGAGATGATTTACCTGGCAAAGCTGTTGTGAACTTGTCGAATTACTTCAGAGTTACTGAGAGCAAGACCTTTCATCTTGTAAAGGAAAGACAAAAACAAAAAAGACAAAGAACAATGTATTTAGACAAAAATAATGAGAAAACTGTTTACCTTAATCTTTTCACATTTTTTAAGGCTTTCGATGCCCAGATTTCAAATGTGATATGATGTTTTTGACACCACTGTCATATCGCGTTTCATACAGCAGAAATTTGCATTGCCTGAATACGTGCTTAAGCTTCCAATTGATTAAAATAAGCAACATTATAAAAGAACAATAACTGAAACATATAGCTAATAACTAATAGTGTCTGAATGGATCACACAGACTCTTAGCAGCATATAATGAGACACAATGGAACAGAAAACACCTGAAACCAGACATAAATTTCAAGAACTGGAAAAGGAATATGCTATTTTTCTCCTTTATTTCAGCCTTTTCACATTAATTAACTTTGTTTGTCCACCTGGAGCCTTGTTTCAAAACTGTGAACCTGGCAGCCTTGGGCGTGTCTGAAGTCATGCAGATCTCTGTGGTAGTTTTTGAATCCTGCATTCTCCTCTACACTGAGTAGAGTCTCATATCTGTACTTATGACCCCGTATTAAATTAGTCAGGAAATACTGTCTTAAAGAAACAGACGGGAGGAGGGGAGGGAGAGGGTTAGAGATAAAGACAGAGAGAGAAAATGTATCTCTTCGTCTATGTCATGTCGGCACAATACAAGTTTTAGTGGCAGCCAAGTATACTAGTATACTAGCAATGGCCTTAACCCTCAACTGCTCAGCTGTATCATGTCTCAGTTGTAAGTCGCTTGGATAAAATGAGGTAAATGTAACTGTATAAAGCAAGGCCACATCTTTCAAGCAAGAAAACCGACAGGAGACTAAAGATTATGTGAGACTGGGCGAAAAGGGACAGGGCTCCCAAAGTGGTGTCATTTAATATCGGAGAGTTCAAATCACCTTCCAGATTCACGTGTCGATTGATCCAGCTCCCATTTTATTGGGGAGACAAAACTGCTCTTTTGCCGTACATTTCAGTGACAAATTCAATGTTAAAATGTGAAGATCCTGCACAAAAATGTGTAAAAGCTGCACCATATTTTTTTTTTTTAGTATTACTCAATAACGCTACTTATTTTATTTTGAGAAACGTGACATACCGCAAACCTCAATAAAAACTAATAGCTTAGACTATCCACTAGTCTGGACAGATATACTGTCTGGACCAGGAAAAAATTACTGGTGGGGTCACAGCGATCAGCAGACTTTCTAATTGCTCTTATGTAAAATGAATTGGAAATAGAAATTAAAAAAAAAAAAAAAAAAAAAAAAAAAAAAAAAAAAAAAAAAAAAAAAAAAAAAAAAAAAAAAAAAAAAAAAAAAAAAAAAAAAAAAAAGATCAGACTTACTGCAGCATCAAAACTTTGTGAGAACTCTCGGAACTCTGTCAGTGTTTCACCAAGGTGCATGTCGGGATGAGAGCAGTTCAGCAGCACACTGACTATCGCTTGGGTCGCACAAGCATTGTTGATGACCTAAAACCTCAAGAATATGAAGCTGGATCATTTCTCTGGCATAAGCATAAACCACACTATACATAAACTGCACCATGTGTGTGTGTAAGGAACATGCAATTATACATAAATAATCGACAACAGGTTGGTGTGGTGTGGCCCAAAAACAAAGCAGTTACTGTTAATGGCACAGGGGTGATAATTTTCCAATAACCACATATAACTATATCTGGTAACCAAACTACTGTCCGAACCATGCTGTTATAGAAAATTAATCAACAACTTCTGACCAATCAGAATTGAACAGCACAGTGATATAACTGCATACAGTATGCCATAATATACCTGCTTGGCAAAAAAGATCTGGTCGAGTCTTGAGTCCTGTACAATGGAGCCAGCTGGTTCCTCACCAGGTTGCCATTTGAAGAGAAATATCAAGCCATGAACTGGTCTGGAATACAAGCCATACAAAATCAAGAGAAAATATTTTGTTTCTTTGAAATCACACTGTGTTAGACTTGCCAACCACTTGACTAAGAAACCTTATGGTGTGTGTATATATGGGGTGATGCAGTGACTCAGTAGTTGAGTGTGCTGTTTGCACGTGGCTGTGCTGACAGAAAGCACGGCTTTTCATCACTTACTAATTATCATGACCACTAAGATTATTTGTAAAGTATTTGTAAAAATGTGTCACTCTATTGTGATCCCATTGAATCTTTTCCTATTTTGCAGTTTTTGGACAAGAATCTTCAGTGGCATCCCTAATAAATACAGCAAACTGATGTTCAGCATCTAGTGTTAACCAAGCCGAAAACACATTCACAGATTTTACTGCGTATTAATGATATGAATTAATGCCCTAGCATTATTTTTTACATATAAATCCTCATTCACAACTTCACACATTTAAATTCTATTCAAATACTAACTATGTGCACAAACACGGGGCAGCGATTCCCACACAAAGGCTGACAAAAAGAAGAAAAGTCTCCCTTTTCCGATGTTTTTGGGCTAGTATCTAGTCTTTTGTGTGTTTTTGAGATGTAGTTGGGCTGGAAATTTTGCATGAAATTTTAATGATATTACAGATGTGTGTCTAAAAGGAGGGCGGGGCTTCGAGAAATGTCAGCTAATGTGGGAGTTTAAGAGAGTTTAAAACTCCTGAACTGTCAGTCAGACCAGATGTACATGCTGACTGGATCTTCTTACATTTTTATTGGAGGAAAAAAAAGAAGACTTCCCTTTTCGCGTAGTTTTGAGTGCTAACTTGTGGTAGCGTATTCCGATGTTAACTGCGGAGTTCCTAGTTGGCATGTTTGCACCGTTATTCACTATGGATTACTCCTTACTTGAGATTTTGAAAGTTCTCTGGCTCCATGCTCCATATCTCTTCAACTTGTGCTCCTTTGCATCCTGGAAATATTGAAAAAACAAACACACAAAGCTTTAAACATTTATGCTTTACCTAGAGCAGTCAGGGTTTTTTTTGGCTGCAGAATTGACTTTTCTCATTGCACTTTTTAGTCTGGGGCTTAATTTAAAAAACTGTAATGAATTAATTTAATGTTTATAAATTGACATGACCAGGTTAAATGAATTAAAGCACTGTACTATTTCATGTTATAAAACACAACAGATTATCACACACACACAGACTATATGCAGTATAGGAAGAATTAAATGCATTTTAATGGGAATGCTTTTTGTAGTAGAAGTAGATTACCCTTGCTTTTTTTTTTTTAAATCCTTTTTCTCCCTCTTTTTACAATCACATTCTGCAGTGCTAATGTTAGTGTTACACGTTACTCCTGAGATGCCGGTGATCCTCACTCCTTCTGCCCTCATGTCACTTTAGGGAATTTTCTGTCCTTGTCACCGTTGCCTCTGGCTTGCTCATTAGGATTAAATTTAAAATTTATAGCCGGATTTCTGTAAAGCTGCTTTGTGTCCATTGTTATATAACCAACATGAATCTCAGACAGACGCGGACAGACGCACACAGACAACCCCAAGACATTATGCTTTCTGTACCTGGTGGTGGAGGCACAAAAACACAACGTAGAACTCCATACTATTACCACACAAACATTTAAACTTAACAGCGTATATAAAATGGAAAAAACATTTCTAACAATATGCAGTTTTGCTCCCACTCTGACACAAAGGACAAGTAGATAAATCAGTAAATCCGAGGAAGTGATGTAAGCAGATAGCCATGTGCTACTGTGCTGTGTTTGTCTAGATCTCCTAACCTGGAATTTCCAAACTCCGACTAGAAAAACCCCGAAGAAAATGCCCTCTTAACTCGGAAAGTCAGGACGGGTAAAAGCAGCACTTCTTACCTTTAAATGAGTTACAGTGCATATAACTGTATTTACTTCAGCTCAATCAACACACAGACATCAGTCTGTTAAAGAGATAATACTGACTACGGAGTTCTCTGTTTTGAGTCAGTAAATATACATCACTCATCACAGTTAACTGCCATGATTGCTGCTGACAAAAGATGAACATGCCATCCATGTTTCCCACCGCCACTTTGTAGTGCGAAAGCACTGAGGTCAAAAATGACATAATTCTGAGCGGCTGTGATTGAAAAATAGATGCTTTAGGAGAGGCGCTCCACCATATACTTGGTCTGGGCCGTAAAGCCTCGACTACACAGGCTACCTGGGAAAGCATTTTCAGGAGGAGCAATAAAAATAAAAAGTCATTAATACAAGTGAAATACAGCAGGCTGATACAAGGAGCCGTTATAATGACAGCTACAGATATAAAGCATTACTTTACATTCACATATGCACAATATCAACTTTAAATTTTTGATAAATAATGACTAGCTGTCTCACTGACAATTCCTTAAATATCTAATGGCTGACGTGACGCAAGGGTCCGGGCTCGCAGAAAACACAACCCGCTAGAAACTCGCTCCTCCTGTAGTAATTTTATTGCTGTCTGGATGTGAGACTTTTATCAAAAAAAATAATAAAAATTTTAAAGAAAAAAATTACAGTGACTCCCAGTAAACTAACCCGATCCAAATAGGGCTTTACACCGAATGTAAAAGTGTATAAACTCTGTTAGGAACAGCATCGCTGTTAGTGACTGGAACATTTTATCATTTTATTGATTTTAAAAAGTGAAAACAAAACACCTGTTTATGGAAACTGTATTGTTAATTTGTAGGTTTGAGATGCTGCAATTACTTAACAAAAACACTGGAGAATGCAAAACTGGAAGTGATTATATATTAATTAAAGGCTAGAGATTAAAAAAAACCCTCTTAACCAGTTTATTAACTTTTTTAACATTATACGCGTTATGTTATGATATAAAATTTAAGCTTGTACTGAAGGGGTTTGGTTTTGTGCGCTATAACCGTTGAGCTGTGACAACTCTCTGCGCATGCGCAGCGGCGTGAATTAACACATGCGTGGTGCAGACTAAAAACAGGAAAACGGCATTAAAAAGATGAATAAATATCCCAAAACAGTCGAGATAACAACAAGGAGCCAGGTGTAAGCGGAAACAAAACAAAAGGCCCCGCAGTAAAGGAGCAGTTTGATCTCACGGGCGTGTTTCTGGATGGGGATTAGCTGTCATGCTAGTTAGCTCCACAATGACAACAGAGAAATTCAGTCGACCAGCTCATGAAGATTAGCACCATCACTCCAGGCCCGTGTATAACACTGTGATAAACGGTATATTTAAGGGGTTTTCCTGCCATGGGTTGATTCTCTCTATTCTAATGCAGTAAATACAGTAGCTCAGGAAACACGCAGAGCTTACCAAAGCCTTTTATCAGCTCTGTGAAAACTCCAGGGTCGCTCTCCATGAGGCACCACTCTCCAGCGCTTCCTGCCATTTCTATACACTCTACTGATGTAAAGGAGAATTATTATACCATGCAATAAATAACAGAACTAGCTGGCAGGGTCACTAAAATACTCAAACACCGCCAAGCATTCATTCACGAACACGCCAGCGTCTTCCTCTTCTTCACCGCTTCTAATCTGCAGACGGCAGATTCACTGCAGGTGCATCAGTCACTTACTGCCACCTGCTGAGCTGGAGTGTGGCGTGCAGCCTGGAGTCGGTTTTACGAGTCGGGAGGTTGTGTTTTACGAGTCGAGAAGTCGTGTGGTTACGAGTCGGGAAGTTGTCATTTCGAGTAGGGAGGTTGTGTTTTACGAGTCGAGAAGTCGTACTTACGAGTCGGGAAGTCGTGTGGTTACGAGTCGGGAAGTCGTCATTACGAGTCGGGAAGTTGTCATTTCGAGTAGGGAGGTTGTGTTTTACGAGTCGAGAAGTCGTATTTACGGGTCAGGAAGTAATGATTACGAGTCGGGAAATCGTGTTTACGAATCGGGAAGTCGTGTTTACAAGTCGGGAAGCCGTCATTTCGAGTAGGGAAGTCTTCATTACGAGTCGGGAAGTCGTATTTACGGATAGGGAAGTCGTGTTTACGAGTCGGGAAGTTGTGTGGTTACGAGTCGAGAAGTCGCGTTTACGAGTCGGGAGGTTGTGTTTTACGAGTCGGGAAGTCGTACTTACGAGTCGGGAAGTCGTGTGGTTACGAGTTGGGAAGTCGTATTTACGGGTCCGGAAGTCGTGATTACGAGTCCGGAAGTCGTGTTTACGAGTTGGGAAGTCGTCATTACGAGTAGGGAAGTCTTCATTACGGGTCGGGAAGTCGTGTTTACGGGTCGGGAAGTCGTGTTTACAAGTCGGGAAGTCGTGATTACGACGCCATGTCAACTCCCTCAAATCACTCTGGCATTCAAGTCACTCTGGTAGGAGAAAGATGGGGGTGTATCTTCTCTTAATTAGCTACAAAAAAAATACAGCAAAGTTTTTTTTTTCTTTTAACTCTACTTCTGGGATATTCTAAAACGCTTAATGTGGACTGATATACTAAAATAACGACCAGGGAAAACCATTTGTCTCTCACATTTCTCACATTTCAGACAGTGATATGAAAAGACCAAATTCAGTACAGCAAATTTTTTACGTTAAGCGTTTTCTCCCCCATAGAAAACCCGTTATAAAGAAAACACTTAATGTGGCTTAATGGACTAAGACAGTGATATTAAAAGACCAAATTTAATACACACCTTATTGATGATGCATATCATGTACAGGCAAACAGATGAACCCAGAATATGATGTTATTATCATTATTAATAAGGTGTGTTCTAAATTTGGTCCTCTAATATCACTGTCATAGTCCATTAAGTCATGTTAGGCGTTTTCTTTATAACGGGTTTTCTATGGGGAGAAAATGCTTAACCTAAAAATATTGTCCCTCTACCTGGATTATGGTGTATTTGTCTTAGCAGTAGATAGTGTTTATGACAAGAGAAATGGGAGAGAAAAATGGTTTTCCCTGCTCGTTGTTTTAGTACATTAGGCGAAGTTGGAACTGTGTCTCAAATCAAAAACTCTGACCTTACATTTAAAAGTATTTACTAATTTAGAAAATCAAGTGAGAGGAACATAACAGGACAACCGGTTAGGGTTAATATTCACAGTCTAAAGCAATACATAAGTATGCAATTGGAGACACAGCACTAGTTTGTTTTTGTGGAGGTAGATGGACTGGGAAATTTGTCCATTTGCTGTATATCAGGATAGTGAAAAGACTAAAATAGCACATACACTCTTTATTTAAATAGGGCTTGACTAAATCCTTTTTCATAGTTAGACCAATATTTCTAATATTAATGTGTAAAATAAATGAAGGAAACATGGGGTCACAGCCCCTAGTTTGGGAACCCCTGCTTTAGCAAGTGTGTGAGACTGCAAGAAGGGTATTCATGCTGGAAAACCTCCAAATGAGCAGGTCATAACTTCAGACGAGAGAGACATAACTCTAAACGAGAGAGACATAACTCTAAACGAGAGAGACATAACTCTAAACGAGAGAGACATAACTCCAAACGAGAGAGACATAACTCTAAACGAGAGAGACATAACTCTAAACGAGAGAGACATAACTCCAAACGAGAGAGACATAACTCCAAACGAGAGAGACATAACTCCAAACGAGAGAGACATAACTCCAAATCAGCGGCACGTAACTACTAATGGAATGGACTTAACTCCAAATGAGCCGGACATAATGGGAAGGATGTAACTTAAAATGATAGGGGCATAACTCTCAATGAGAGGGCACAACTCTTCGCTATTGGTTGTTAAGAAGTCTGGAGGTCTTTCTGTAATGCAGAGTTCAGTGTCCCTGACTTGGTTTTGTACAAAAGAATTATCTGGTGATAAAAAAAATGCAGTCTTACAGATGTCGTTAATTTTTTAAATAATTGAAAATATGTGTAGTTAAATAGGCTAGTTTCTGGTTCATTCCACATCATAGCCTAATGTAATTCCTTCATCTTAAAATGCAAACTGTTTACAAGTCTAGGAAATAAGCTGAACACTTTCTGAATGTTTTTGCTCTAATTGATGAACATCTGCACCAACCGAACAGACAGATTCACTCATTTTCAGATAAATATTAAGTGCAATCTGTCAATTGTTTATGGATCTGAGGGATTTAAGCTCAGTGACTTTTTGGCCATTGAATGTCAGTCACATAGCTCCTTGCTTTTCTCATGTGTTCATCAGAAAATTGTGAACAAATTTGAAAAATTTAGCTTTTGAGCGATTACCAAACAGTTCAACTTGGGCTCATCAGATGATAACACACTTGCATTTTTTTTTTTTTTTTTGTTCCATGGTGTGAACAGTTCCTGCCACAAGGACATCCTGGTAGCCTCCCCTGTCAACATCTTCCTCATCCTGTCCTTTTTCACTTACTTTTCTTTATTAACATCTGTTTTTCATTCTAATTGCGGTGGCTACAGTGTCAAATTAAAGATGGAAAAAGATCTGGCATGATTAACTTAGGTTTTACATTATAATAATGTTTTATATTTGCTGTATATTAAACTATTGTGTAGCTTAAAGGTCAAGCACAGAACATCATAAAGCATACACGATGTATGAGCCTATTCGCATACATTCAAATTAGACCAAAAGCATTTAACAGAATCCAACCCCATTTGGAGTTAAGACCAACCTAACTGAAATGAAGCCCCTCCTATCTGGATCATTTGTAAACCAAGTCAGTTCTCGCTGAAAACACTTCTGACGTGTAGACACTCGTCTGTATTCAGCAGTATCAATATAATGAGTTGCTGTGATTTACACTGTGTCTTTATTAGGAGAAGAAGAAAGTAAAGTGTGCGATCCCGCAGGATTAAATTGTTCATTATAATGAGTTACAGCTGGTTTAAGGCCTTGCACCTTACATTCACACATAAGTATGGATTCATGAAAATGAGTTCAGAGGGAAGTGTGTGTTTATTTTGTCAAGAATCAGTTGTTTTAAGTAGGGGTACAGAACCTTCTAGGAGGATTATGAAAAAGTTTAATACATAAACCAGCTGGTGCTTTGACAAAGAATCACTCGTGGCACGTGGATTTTATCATGCTGCATCACTGAACATGCATGTTAACGTAGAGCCACACGGCATGAGGCACAGCAGAATTCTGCCACACTTGCCTTCCTGACTGTTTACCTTGCCTTAGCAGCACCTTTTTTTTGGATAACAAAAAAACACAGAACTCCATGCAATTAAACAAGTGCACTGTAACTATCTGGCGTTTGTATGCAGCGATATTGTATCATCTTCAGAGAATTAATACATTTCCAACATGCTTGTCAAAAAGGCATTCATTACACTATTACTTTATTTTAAAAACTAAACATGACTAAATAGTACTGAGGTAGGAACACTTTTTAACAAAAAATAGATAAAATACACCAAAAATAATGAAAACCGGACGCCAGGCACTAGTTCTTTATCTCAGTACTCACTGATTTAATTTATCTGGGCTGCAGGAGGATGGTGAATAATGGTGCATAAATTAATGAGCAGTTATGAAACATATTGCCCACTCCCTGATCCCTCTGCAGCATTATTTAAGCAGCACGGGTTACATTTCTCAATGAGTGGCAACAGTTTGCCCTGTTCATGAAGCTGTCGTGTATCAGAGCCTCCTCCAATGCACTGTCCGTTGATAAAGACTCTTGGGACCTGGAAGAAGCCAGACCAATTAAAAAGCTATTTAAACCATTTCAGAGCCAACATAAATGCATATTTACACGGGGTGATTTCATTTTTGTTCCACTGTTCCATTATACAGTATAACTAGCCTTAAGTTAATGAGCTACCACTGTAAATTATACAGTGAACATGCACATTAATGAACTCGAACGCCTTACCGTTCTGGCACCGGACATCTGTGCTAAAGCCTCTTGAAGCTGTTGGCCGTCATTATGTTTATCCAGTTCAATCACCTTATAGGTGGCTCCTATTTGATTAAAGACATCCTTGGCCATCTTGCAATAAGGACACGTTGTCTTGGAGAATATAACAACACAGTTATGAGACACCACATCCTAAATGGGGGGAAAAAAACACACACATGTCAGGGTAGTGTGATGCCACCCCGTGCATGAGACAAAGTGGATTACTTTTCCTATAACAGCAGATCATGAAGTGTTTTATTACTCTTACACCACAGCAATTAGCTAACAATTACAGTTTCTAATTTATTAATGAATGACATGTCATGGTTTTTAACCCTTTACATTTACATTTACTGTTATGTAACATCCACGAGACAAGTTAGTTCTTGTTATCATTTATGTTATAACAGCTATAAACAGTCATTCCCTCTCCAGCTGTTCCTCTTCCTCTCTCATTACGTTATTCAGACAAAAACGCAGCTTGCCATGTTAATGAGAAACCACAAAGCATGAACTTCTCTGTCTTGAAGATTTTTCTGAAGAGTCAGAAAACTTACTGACTCCTTCCATACATGTTAAACAAACGTCTCCTAATAAAAAGTGATAAAAAATAAAATTAACACGTTTTAGACAAAGAATAGGTGTTCTCAAAGTTTAATAAATAAATGTAATAAATTCCAAGGTACTGTACAGATTTATTTAATGAACATTACTTAAATGCGTACACTAATATTCTGTCTATTTGTTAGACCAATAGAGGTTTCTGTTCCTAAACCTTGCACATTTAAATCATTTACAGCTGACTTTTCGTTTTTGACTTATTGAGGTTTGGATTAAAACTCATTCAATTCAAGTAAGCAGTCCAACTGACCACCATATGAGAACTCATGAACTAAATACTCACTAATAAATGTACTAAGTTTGATATTGATGTGTTGTGATTCTCCCTGTTGTAACTAAAAACAAAAAAAAAAAAGGTCACGGACCCCTGGGGGACACCAGACCCCACTTCGAGTCGAGTCCCTGTGAATGAGCTGTTATGAGCGTACTTAAACAGACTTGTCATATAAACGCAGCAGTCGGATCTGCTGCTGTAGAAAATTAATCAACACCTTCTGACATCAGAAATCTGAAAGGAATGCTTACCTGTATAAGCTGAGTATAGGCCTGGTTTGAAAACCTTCCAGCCCTAGAGGACATGAAATTTCCCATCCTAGACATATAACACAAACTTCATTAGGATTAGTTCAGAGTGACACAAGCAGCAAACAAGCTTTATTTACACAGAGTTAGGAACTGAACCTTGCTGGATGATGGGAGAAGCATGCAGCTGACGCAA
Source organism: Pangasius djambal (assembly GCA_022985145.1). Classification (NCBI taxonomy): domain Eukaryota; kingdom Metazoa; phylum Chordata; class Actinopteri; order Siluriformes; family Pangasiidae; genus Pangasius; species Pangasius djambal. The sequence continues at coordinate 23,984,387 of CM040985.1, read as the reverse complement.
AGAATAAAAGCACCGTTAAAACAATGAGCTGCCTTTTAACCTTAACCATTTTCCGACGCTGTATTCAGGTGTTAGACGCAGCAGTGTGAGGAGGATTATCTCATTACAGCTCATCTGATTATGAGGAGAGATTACCGTTAAAGGATCCTCAGATGCTGCCACTGGCCAGTTCATGAGCTTCACTGGTTTAGTTATATTTTATGAGAGTCAAATACACGACACAAAGCCTGACAGCCTATCGGACAAGTTTAAATGAACAATGTTAGGATGTTTCAGCTGCCCCACGTGACTTACTGAGCGCTTCGGACCAAGAACACCACGATCATGTACTAGTAAAAGGACACCATGATAAGCCCTCGCAAAGATAATGACCTTCGAATTAGGCTGTAAACCTTTCCAGAGTTGTATAGACATTCTCTCAAGAGCATAATAGATTTTCTTTATTTTTTAAGATTTCTATTTTGACAAGTTACATAAAACAACGGCTATTTACCAATTTTTTCCCCCTCATACCTGTACTGTATTAGTAATTTTACTTCCGGGTCAATTTCATCAGGATTTTTTTTTTTTT
>CM040985.1:23951017-23967841 GCA_022985145.1 Pangasius djambal | reverse complement strand
AGGAGAATATGATCAATGGTAGCAAAAGCTGCACTAAGGTCAAGCAGCACAAGCAAGGAGACACAACCCTGATCAGAGGCCAGTAGTAGGTCATTTACAACTTTTACCAGTTCTGTCTCTGTGCTATGATGAGGCCTAAATCCTGACTGATGCATTTCATGAATGTTATTCCTATGTAAGTATGAGCACAACTGCTGTGCAACAACTTTTTCTAGGATCTTGGAAATAAAGGGGAGATTTGATATTGGTCTATAGTTAGACAGCTGACAGGGGTCAAGGTCAGGTTTTTTAATCAAGGGCTTGATAACTGTTAGGTTAAAAGATTTAGGTACATAGCCAATGCTAAGGGAAGGATTGATTATCTTTAAAAGAGGTTTGATTGTTTCTGGAATTATCTGTTTGAAGAAACATGTAGGTAAAGGATCTAGTATAATTTTAATGAGGAAATTTGTGAAATTAGTTCAGTCTCTTGAAGGGGAGTAAAACATTGTAATTGTTGATCTGATATTTTTATATTATTGATATAATACATTGATCTAGCAGCACTAAGAGCTTTTCTATAGGCTCTCCTTCCATGCTATTTGAAATACTACCGATTTAGTTTGACGGCATTTACGTTCTAGTTTTCGAGTGGTCTGTTTTAAGATTCGTGTGTGTGGGATCAGAGGGTGATCCAATCATGGTTGATAAATCTGGGAGATTACTGATAAAACTGTGCAGTTGCTGAACAGTAGCTGAGAGCATGAATGTATCTTTGATGTGGGGATGTGACAAGGAGCATATATTATGATTAAGACATATTTTAAATGAGATGAGGTAATGATCTGAGAGAGCTTCAGACTGCGGAAATGTGGCTATATTTTCTATATTTAATCCGAATGTTAGTATTAAGTCAAGTGTGTGACCACCACTATGAGTGGGTCCTATTACATTCTGATTAACCCCTACTGAATCAAGAATGGGCACAATCGGTGTTCTTAGAGCGTCATCTGGATTATCAAAATGAATATTAAAGTCTCCAACAATTAATGCTTTGTCTAAGGAAACAATCAGGTTAGATATGAAATCCGCAAATTCACATAGGAATTCTGGATATGGCCCTGGGGGTCTGTAAATAATGATTAGTGGAATCACCTGGGTAGACTTATTTTTTGTGGCTACATATGTTAGTATAAAGAACTTCAAATGCATTACATTTATGACTAGGTCTTTGTGACATCTAGATTATCATTATAATAATTTATATTATAAATGACTGTGATACCACCTCCTTTGCCAGTTAGACGGGGCTGATGTATGTAACTGTACTCGGGAGGACTAGCTTCATTTAATGCTACAAACTCATTTGGTTTAATCCACGTTTCTGTTAAACACAGTATATCAAACTCCTGATCAGTAATGGTTTCATTAACAATAAGTGCTTTAGACATAAGAGATCTAATATTCAACAGTCCTAGCTTCAGATCAAAAGTGCTGGCTATGCATTCGGTTTGATTTAATTTTATGTTAATTAGGTTACTAAAACAAATTGTCTGAGTATGTCTATAATTTTGTTTAGCTCGGGGAACAGACACAGTCTTAATACGGTGGAACTTAAGTGACGACTCAGTGCAGCTAGCAGACGGTCGGTTTAGCCTGCTTGTCTGCTCCCTGGCCTTGGCTCTGGATTGTCACCGATTAACTAGGCCTGCTCTGAGACTATGTGCTATGCTGCAAGGAATGAGAGCAGCACCTTCCCGAGTGGGATGGACACCGTCCCGCCCTAAAAGGCCAGCTTTGCCCTCAAAACTAGTCAAATTATCTATAAAGCCCATATTTCAGCAATTCAGCGACCATTACCTGCTGTAAGCTACATTGCCACGCCGCATTGCGATGGGGCCAGAGCATACTACAGCATCGAACATCGCCTTCGCTAATTTACACACCTCTACAATGTTACTCCTTAATAACCTCTGATTGATGAAGGTGTATATCATTAGCTCCTACATGAATAACTATCTTTGAGAACCTGTGCTTGCCTAAGACCCTAAGATTACCTGCTATGTCCGGCGCCCTGGCTCCCGGTATACACCTAACTAAAGCTGCTGGTGCCCCTAAAGGCCTAGCTAATTTCACGTGCCACAAGATAGAGTCTCCTATAACCAGAGCTCTTTCAGATTTCTCAGTGGGTGCTTCACTGAGGAGAGCAAACCTGTTAGACACGTGAAGCGGAGAGGAGTGGTGCTCCTGTGGGCAAGGCTTAGCGTTAGCTTTGGCTTTGCGATTATGTTGCCGAGTCATCACCCATTCGCCCCGCTGTGAGGGCTCTAATGCTGGAGTTGGGGGATTACTAACTCCGCCTAAGGCATCCAGACTTTCCTCTACAGAAACTACACTGCTCTCACTCTCACTAACCCTCTTTAGAGTCTGGACCTCTAATACTGCAGAGTCTGGTTCCTCTCAAGGTTTCTTCCTCATATCGTCTCTGGGAGTTATTCCTTGCAACTGTGCAAAAGCAACAAATGGGCTGTAATGATATGGTACACCATTACAGTAATGGTATACTTCCACAGTAACTTATGTGGACCTTATAAAATTGCCAGAGTGCAGATACAAGGCACTTGTTCCTAATAAACTGGCAACTGAGTCTATATGTCAACAATATATGTATGGTATGTACAAGGGATTTTCTTAACTAACCTCTGTTATGTAATCCACCAAATATGCATTTACCCTCATGCAAGAATTGCAGAAACCTCATGTTTTATTCATTGTGAATAAGCCATGAATTGAGCCATGAATTTTAAAAACAACCTCTGAATATCTGACAGCAAATGACTGGTCAGTAAGAAAACTACTGGTACATCCTTGTTTTTTTCTTGCTTCTGTTTTCTCCTCTCCAGTTGATTCTTAATTTCCTCTCACCATTTGCCCCTCCAGCTCTATCTGTGCCTGCCTCAACTATTTCTCACAGTGACATGGTCTCTTTTCTCCATAACTACCCAACCCCCCTTCACACGCACACACACCCCGACACCACCACATTTCACAAATGTACAGATCAATGGCCAGTTGCCATGGCAATGAAAAAACCTAGTCATTTGGCTGGCTGGCACTTCTCAGTAAATGAAAGCTCCCTGCTCACCCAGGCTATAGGAAGCTACACAAGAGCCGATCTAAAAGCTTTTGATGCTGAGGCTGTCTATAATCATGATAGACTTTTGGAAAGCTGATTAACTATATTCAAAGATTACTAGTGGGGCTAATTATAATAAAGCAAACACTGTGTTTTACATGAACCAATAATTAATATTCCCTACATTGGAAAACTTGAAGCACTATATGAAATAGTATAATGAACAAAATTTAAGATTAAAGTAAATGATTTTGTACAATACAGTAAAGTAACCATGTAACCAACTAAAAACAGAACAGGTGTGCCTGTAACTGTACACTGCTCATGTTTCTATCACTACAAAATGACACACTGAAAAAACATTGCACTATTGGGCATAATTTAAGTAAATATCGCATAGTTAAAGAATGATTTAGATGCAGTGTAAAAATTATTCCAATTCCTCTGAACACAGTAGACTTGATTATGTGGAAGAGCGAATAGGAAAATAAAACACTGGCAGGGCAGTAATCTGTGATTGAACGGGATGGACTATATATATCTTCCATTTAATTTAATTTAAGTGGGGAAAGTAATAGAGTGAATAATATAGACAAATAAAACACAATTTTATTTATATAGTGCTTTAACAGTAAACAATGTTACAAAGGGGCTTTACAGAAGTGTGTGGATTTAGATTTCTGATGAACAAGTCAGAGGCAACAGAGGCATGGAAATTTCCCTGAGACAGCACAAAGAAGAAACCTTGAAAGGAGCCAGAATTTATTATAAATTATAAATTAAATATATAGAAATTATAAATCGTTACTATTCCACAATTATACACTGCCCAGCCAAAAGAAAAGTTGCTGTTTAGATTTTATTAGGCAAATACATAAGAGTCTAATTGTGAAACGATGGTTCATGAATTGGCACCTCGTGTGAAAATGATTCTTCATGCTCTCTGAACCATTCTTTCACAATTTTAACCCTGATGAATCTTGGCAGTGTCGTCCTGGAATATGACCATGATACGTTTTTCTACATGGTGATTAAAGAACTAAAAAGCTACACACTTCATCTTTAAAAGATTAAAAGAACTGTTGCGAAACATATAACATGCTAGAAACATTATAATCACTCTAATAATGATCCATTCATAGACTCTTATGTATTTGCCTATTAAAACCTAAACAGCGACTTTTTTTTTTGGCCGGGCAGTGTATATTATAAAGTCAAGCACTACTGAGTTTGTCAAAAGGATGGTCAGTATAAGCATCAGGCTCTTTTGTGTTATAGCAAAAGTTTTTCAGTACGAGTTTTTAGTATTCAAGTAAACTTTTCCACTGAAGAACGCATGTGGCATCCATATGGGACCATCCATGGCAGCAGAGAGTGAGTTACCAGTGTAGAAAGCTCCAAGCAGAAGAGCATAAGGATGAATTAGGCAGGTCCAAAGGTGAGGCACTGGCTTCCCATCAGACAACAGAAGTAACCAGGACCAGAAGGGTGTTTCCATGATAGTGAATGAGTCCTGTTATGTTCTGAGACCCCTACTGAGTCTAAACCAGAGACAAACCCTGCTTTCAAAGAGTGTTGTGGAATATCAAAAATGAATATTAAAATCTCCAACAATTATTGGTATTTTTTGCCAAAAGGTTTATGTTCAAAAGTAAGTTTGCTAATTCTTGTAGAAATTCAGAATACAGCCCTGCAAATACTAATTAGCTGAAATGACTGAGTAGACATTTTTTTTGGCTACATTTATTATTTTAGTGAAAAGTAAGCAGGCGCAAAATAGAGCAATATATGCAGGGCCATAAACTTACTGTAAGCATGTGACTTTGCAAAATAATTTATCTAGAGATGTCACAGCAACAGGACTCAATACTTATTCAATCACAACCTTTACATGTTTTAATTTGCAAATAAATTTACAAACTTCAATATTATGACTTATTTTCTGTAGATTCATGACACAATCCCCAATTAAACCCATCTCAGTTCCAAGTGGCAACACTAGAAAATAGGAGACAGGAGGGTGAATACTATATATATATATATATATATATATATATATATATATATATATATATATATATATATATATATATATATATATATATATATATAATGAAACAAACTTAGTTTTATTCTTGCAATCATCTTGTGGATTCATAAATGGCAATAAATGAACACATATAAGAGGAATTGTTGGTATGTTATTGGTGACTAAACATTTTTTTTTTTCCCTGTCTAGACCATTTGACATTGGACTAAGTGAAATGTGGTTACTTGAGTAATGAGTTAATGAGTTTGACATCCCTGGTTTGAAATGCAAGCAGCACCTACCTGAGTGCAAGGGTGCCATCCCACCTTAAAAAGCCTATTTCAGCATGTGTGGGTGTGGTTTAGTGAGTCTTTAGCAGGAGAGAGAAGTATGGGGATGGGGTTATTAACATAGCACATCTGACACTTATCTTACCTACTATAATAATGAGTTCTCTCTCTCTCTCTTTCTCTCTCTTCCTCCCTCCCTCTCCCTCCTTAGTTGTGTGGATGAATGTGAGCCTAATGAGACTGAAATGCAGAGGAAGCTGGGAAGAGGGCTGTGCACAGGAGATACCCTTACAATTTGATGGATCTAGAATGTTTTTGCAAGAAACAGTGGGAAAATATTGCCAGGTCAATACGTGCCATGCTGATAGACTCTTACCCAAAAAGAATGAGTGGTGTGATAAACTCAACAAAGTTTATTACTTCAACAAAAATATTAGTTTAGGAATATGCACACTTGTGCAACCAGGTTATTGTAACTTTTTATATTTCTGATTGTTTTTCACTTAATTTTTATACATTGTAATTTAACATTGAGGGTGGGAAAAGTTCTGACATGATTTATCTTGGTTTAATTTTTTCCATCACAAAAACTTGATATTTTAACAGGGATGTGTAGACTTTTTATATCAACTGTATAAAGCCCACATTGCTTTCAGAGCAGCACTTCACCAAGCACTTGACCAAGGTCAGCGACCACCTGGTACAGCCCCATGCTGCACTGGGACGTGGGTAGAAAATGTTACTGCATTACTACATTGCCTTTGCTAATTCACACATCTCTAAAATGTTATCCAAATGAATAACTACCTTAGTAAACCTGTGCTTGCCTAAGACCCTAAGATTGCCTGCAATGTCTGGCATCCCGGCTCACGATATATATGTATGTATATATGTATGTATGTGTATATGTATGTATATATATATATATATGTGTGTGTGTGTGTACATACATACTGTATATAAATACTTACAGGTGTAGCATTAAAGTACCCCTTGGAATTTTAATTTATGTGGATCACTTTACATAAGGCATTTATTATTGCTTCAACAACCATAACAAACCCATCACGGAGACCAATGAGAAGGAAAACATTTAATAAATAATTTTCTTTAGTCCCCAGGAAGGGTAAACATATGCACAGCTCTTAAAAAGTACAATCTTTGTCTCTTTGTCTCTATTTTGGAGCACCTGTACACCTGCACTCAATCATCCAATCACCCAATCATGTGGCAGCAGCACAACGTATGAAATCATGCGGGTACCGGTCGAGAGCTTCAGTTAATGTTCACATCAAACATCAGAATGTGACCAAATAATTGTAGGATTGTCTGATAATTGCCTGAATGAGCAGGCAACTGTTCCTGTGGCAGGCTGGTAAGTGTGTGTGTATGTGTGTATATATATATATATATATATATATATATATATATATATATATATATACCAGTAAATATTAGTAAAGCATGGAGAGAAATTGTTGTATTGTACTTTTTCTTGGCACCTGAAAAAGGTGATCTCACCTATGATACTTTTTGTGCATGCAATATATTGCACATTATCTCACATCCCTTTTAAAAATAGCTAAACAGATTTACAATACATAACATCTATCAAATTTTAAAAATAGTTTTAATTGACTTTACATAATGACAGAAACTGTGCTCTTTCCTATATTAGTGTACTGATTGATTTCACACATGCTTTAAAATATATTGTTGCACTAAATCATGCTTGTAGTCATCACCGAAGCCTTTCCCATTCCATCTTCCTGTGATGCAATTTGCTACTCTTCTCCTTTGCCATGTTGATGCAAGCATTGTGCTTGTTGCTCTGCAAGTGATTCCAGTACTTGATGAGTTCACTGGGCTGAAACTGGTGAGAAGTGATAAGGTGACTGTATTTGCAGCTTGAGTAGGAGACTCTCCAGTGGTTGAAGAGAAACTCATTTGGCGGTGGCACAGGATCAATACGCAGCTTTGCTAAGCAGATCCCAACATATACGTCCTCAAGATGCAGACGACGTATACTTAATGATGCCTGGTAGATCTTGCCTGCCATGTCTCCAGAGAACACATAGCCTGTGCCAGAACAGAAGATGGGGTACCTCTCACTGGAATAAAGCTCTGGAGGCATGTACCACTTGCTGTCTTTGTTGCGATTTGGCGCATAACCTCGCATTAGGTAACCGGTAAAATAGTTGTGCTGAGGTGGTAACTCTGGCTTCAGCAGCTTTTGGATTAAATACTCTGTATTGACAAACATGTCGCTATCAGTCTTCATGACGTACCTGGTATGAGGACAGTACTCGGCAACCCAGTTCATGCCCATCAGCGTCTTGATGGTAAGATTGTAGTAAGTGTCCATGAAGTCCTGCTGTATGATATCATGGTGCTGGAAGCTTTCTTCCACAATGGCACTCTGAGGGTGGCCATCAGGACTGCTTTTCATCATGCCCATGAGAAAGAGACGCACAAAGCCCACATCCATGAACATGCTCTCATTTCCCCATGTTTGCCTGATGGCATTCCTGGCCTCCACATGTCCTGGCTCTACTGCAATGAGCAGAATGAGAAAGGGGCTGCTGTCTTGACATTTGTAGGGCTCATTCAGCAAATACCTGTATGGATTAGGTGCCAGCTGCTCTCCCACACCCATTTCTCTGTGCAAGGTATTGCCATTTGTTTTGTTAGTGCTGAGGGATGCTTCCATTCCTGAGATGCTTTGGACTGCAACCTCTGATTGGTGAGAACTGAAGTTCATAGGTGGCTTAGAAGGAACAAAAAGTGACTCCCTCCAGAGACTTTGCAGTGAGCTTTGGTTGCCCTCAGCTTGTTCCTTTACCGGATGCAAGTCATGCATTGTGTAGGCCACAGTGTTTTCTCGTAGTCCTGATTGACTGGGTAGCCAGTTTTTGCAGTTGAGAAAGATGGTGAAAAGTAAGGCCAGCAAAAGCAGGCCCATCATGTGCATACGGAAGAGTGACCTCTTGATATTCCATGTCATCTTTATTGGACAGCAGTGTCGCCGTCGCCACTGCATGTTACAGATATATGCTGCTTGAGAAAGTGTGGTGGTGCAATTTAGTGAGGTCAAAAACGTGTTATGAGAAGCCTGAGGGTTATCTGATGGTAGAAAGTTGGCAGTGGGGTATGTCTGGACCCCAGGCAGAGCTAGAGAAAGGATGACATGTTGCCGATGAGCATTTCTGGGGCACACTGCTCCACACTGCTCTCTTCTTTTCAATAACAGCAAAGCTTCATCATACTTCAGTAGAAATTTGCTTCCTCAGATCAGTGCTTGTGCTTTCTAAGAAGAAATGGAAAGAACCACAAAATGAATAAATCTGGACTAATATGAATTAAGCACTCACATCTCATTTCACTAATCTCTCTTACACAGTGAATAGATGAGCCTTCATTAATCAATATTACTCAGTCAGTCACCTTTTCACAGTAGGCATTTGTTGATGTTGATAAAATTGATGCTGTTTCATGCTCATTAATTTATTAAATCTCACAGGAGAGATTTACAGGCAAAACAAGTTTTATCCAATCGCATTAATTGCCAAAAGCAGTCCCTAGAGGACTAGTGGTTAGACTGTGCCAAATCAAATATGTGGACCAATGATCAGCTGTGGCAACCCCTAACGGGAGCAGCCAAAAGTAGAACAACATTAATTGCAGAAAGCACCCAGTTTATGTCAGGTTTGGGCAGTTATCAAAAGCATTTTTCCTTTACAATTCTGTGATTCTGCTTCCATGTAGTACAACAGAAAAGTGTTTGTGCTATTTTCAGGAGATCGTGAGTTTGAATCCTGACAATTCCACACCCATCCATGGCCTCAAGTCAAGAGAACAAAATTGGCCATGCTGTCTGGTTGGGAGGGACAGCATAGTCTCTCGCCCCACCAGTCACAGTGACACTAGCCTATTGTGGGCATCTGTGTTATGTATGTGAAAAAGGGAAGATAGCTCTTTCCACTGAGAGTGCTATGCTGCCCTGTGATGCAGCTTGTGCAGCAGTAAAAAAATATGGCTGGTTTCACATTTCTTGGAGGAAGCATGTCTTAACCTTTCCCCCTCCCTGGTTGGTAGCTGTCATTATAGGGGAGAGCTGGCTGGTTACTGGAATTTGCAGGTGACCAAATTGTGAACATAGTGAGTCACCAAGCACTATGCAGATTTGCTGATCTTCAGCACATTACTTCGATTAGGTAGAAGTGCTTGACCTATGACATACATAACAAGATAGAATCAGTTTTTTTTTTTATGGAAAGTGCTCGCAAAGACAGGCCAAACCTTTCTGCTTTGTGTTTTCTGGTAAGACCACCACAGTATATCGTAAAGATTATGAAGTTTTCTTGTGTTATATCACTGTAATAATAATTTAAATTTAATATATTTTAAACAGTTGTCACAGTGCACATACTATATATTAAATAAATGTTTAGCAAATGTTCAATACCATTTCAATACTATTCGTGTATTTGTTTTCTTGCCTCTGTCTCTTATTAGCATTTTTAGTCTTTGTGTATGTTTTTAACATTTTCTAGTGTGGGTAGTTTTTATGTAACTTTTAAAAGTTACTGCTATAAATTGAGAAACTATAGGCTGTCTTCTGTAAGGAAATATTTAAAAGGTATGAATGTGGAGGTGTTAGTGCGAGAAATATTTGTAGATGGGTCCTGCAGTAGCGAGTCATAGTATGGAATGTGCGCAGTGTTGGCTGGGGAAGCAGTCCCAGGGCTGTCAACATAAACTATAGGTCTGGGAGACACAGAGGGTGGGGAGGGCTCTGCCCCTTCACCCTTCATGGGGATTCCCTTTGGAGCAGTTGTGTGACAAGACCCTGAGGCATGCCTTTGACCAAATGAGAGTAAGTGATGGCCAGCCAATTTAGCCCAATTGTACTATCCCACCCATATTTTTCTGTTATCAAGGTTATACTGAGTGATGCAAGACACTCAGACTAACGAAGAGATGACCCTATTTTTGGCACTGAAGGACCGTAGGGAAATGGCATTCAATGTGGCTCAATATAATCCCGTAGCAGAGCATTTAGGGCAGGATAAGACAAGAAACCTTCTCATGGCCTGTTTATATTGGTACAGGTGGTGCCAACACCCTCAAATATATGATTTGTAAGTTCGTTCATGATGAGGTGTGGAATTAGGATAAGTGGGCAAACCCCTGTTACTTGCAGTACAAGAGGTCCTGCAAGCCTCCAGAGGGTTCTCTCCATTTGATTTATTGTATAGGTGCAAGCCCCATGACTTCTTAGACGTCATTAGAGAAAATTGGCAGGAGGGATCTTCTAACAGAAAAAAAGAAAATGCAGTACGTTCTGGACCTGAGAGTAAAACTCCACACCTTGATTCACCTAATGCAGGAGAATTTGCATCAGACCCAAGAGCAACAATCCTGACTGTATGACAGGGGAACACGGCTATGGGAATTTGCAAGGAGAAAATTGTGCAATGGGGGAATTGTGCTCATTTTACTACAAACATCAAGTATTACTAAAAAGTAGCAAGGGCCCATTGAGGTCACATGGAGAAGTTGACTATGAGGTCAGTTGAATGGATAGAGGCAATGCACTTCAAATATACACCTCAAGCTCCTTAAACCATGGAGAGAAGTGATTTCTGTGGCTCTGGAGATGGTGGTTACTGAGAGGGAAGAGCCGGGGCTGAAGGTAAATCTAAAAGGTGCAATCCAATTCACCCTAGTCCCTTGTGGAGAGCACCTCTCACCGTCACAGAAAGCACAGATTGCCAGGTTGCAAGGGGAATATTCTGATGGGTTTTTCCCTCTTGCACGGACCACACAGAGCACCACATCGAGTCTCCTCCATGCATGACTGTGCACAGTCACCCCTACCAAGTTAACTGTTAACACAAAAAAATGGTTTGGGATTGATGGAGCTTCAGAGGGAGGAAATGATGAGGACACAATTCCTCCCTCTGAAGCTCCATTTTCAAATTTTCCCAATTTTCTCCTAATTTAGTCATCTGCCAAATCCCAGATCTCCCCCATCACCCAACAGCTAACAAACAGGGAGGGTGACAGCTCTCTGGATGCTCCCCAGAGCTTAAATATGCTAATTTGGGCTCAACAACTTCACTTGTGCAGGTTGCTTGTATGAGGAGGGGTAGCCCGCCCCAAACATGCACAGGTGAAATTGTTGAGCCCAAATTAGCATATCTGGGGAGCATCCAGAGAGCTTTCATTATTTCCCCATCAGAGTCATTCTGATCAGAATCAAGCCTCTGGGAGGTAGTGACTTTCAGCCCATGGAGAATGAACTGGATCCATTAGGGAGATAGCTGAAGTTTTCTGGTTGTGCAGTAGCTTTCCTAGGATGTATTAACCAGCTACAAGTGACGCAGAAGGGATATGAATCCCACCGTAACATAAGGGCACTGCAGTCATCCAGGCAGACTGCTGCATCTCAGAGACCTCAAAGGTGCAAAGGCATTAGATGTCAGCATATTACAATAGAAGCTGTGACACACAGAAATATAGCCTTATCAGCTGTGAAGCTAGGTGAGTAGACTGAAATCTCTAATTAAGTTGGCAGACATATAAGGGTAACAGGCTAAGTGAAATCGCCTGATTGCCAGTATTTCTATGACATTCATGCCAAATGTATCCTCCTATGAAAAGTTGAGTGGAAGCCATGGTGGAAGTGAGGTAGAGCAACAAGAGCTTAATTTTGAAGTCACAAGAAGCTTGTTTTCTAAGAATGGGCAGCATGGCCAGGTCTAAACATTCCTCCCATACTTGTATCTCAAACATAAGATAAAGAAGGACAACTAAAACTCACAAGAAATATAGTTCTGGTGGTGGAGCTTCGAAGCATTTTTCTCAGCATTTCTGCTTGCTTTTTTTGTTAATTAGTGGTTATTTCTCAGTGTCTATGTGCATATGTGTGAATTTTGTTTTTGTTTATGCTGAGTTTTTCAAGATGGTTGACAAGTTGAAAAGCACAAATAAAAAGTGTAAAATAAAAGTAATGATGCTCTCTCTCATGCATGCCTCTTATTTTCCTGCTTTCTTATTACTTGTCTAAACTAATCAAGGTAACAATTTAACTGATTTAAAACTCATTGGTAGCTATGCAGGAAGTAAGCTGGAATCAATGAGTAGATCTTCATTAACTCTTATCTTACTCCTATTAACTACTGAGAACAACTAGTTAAGTACGCAGTAAGTACTATAGTAGGTGTTCATTATCAATCAAGCAGTAATTACACAGTATTAAACAATAATTACAGTCTTACATTTCTCCTGCACTCTACTATGGCTCTCTTACAATAACTACTGATTAAGTGCTGATCAAATCAACATTAATTCACAAAAGATAAAACTTCCTCCTGGAGACCAAGTACTTCCTTGTCTGAAATGTTAATACCTATATGAGTTATTATAGGTCTCCTCACAGGGTTGATGTGTTGTTTTTATGTAGCAAGTCTAGGTCTAAAGAAAGAAATGGACAACAATAACCTACAAAACTACAAGGCTGTAATGTAGCCATGAGCAACAAAATATTTTCCATTAACATATTTTCAAAATTTAATTTGAAAATTTAATTTGCTTTTAAATAATATAGAACTAATGCTTCAGTAGTTAGTCATGAATTACCATGTGTAATACTGTTCCAGACCATCATTAACTACTGAAGAACAGCAACTGAGACTTTTTATATCACTGTAGGTGTTGATTTCTTAACACTGAAGTGGTGCTTACCGAACCCTCGGGGTTGCTATGCTATGAGTCTGCTGTAAGTTCCTGATAGTGTGAAAATGTTGAGTTGTAGGTGCTATGGGCCAGTTAAATATTATTTGTTATTTGTTACTGTCTGTCACACGGGTGAGTGAATGGGTCATCCTATCCAAGAACTTGCTGTATATTTGATGAATCAGTTCAGTGAGGCTAGCTAAAATAAGTGTGTTCGACTTGAGAGAAGTTCAGTTAAAGTTTCTTGATATCGAATGAGTTGCATTGTTTTAAGTAATGGCCACGAGTGTTCAGGATCCTAAGGGTGTTGGAGAGTCTTCCTCACCAGTTGCTTCCTTGCCTTATGCTGATAACATCAGTTTTGAGAAGGAGGTAGGACAGATGTTAGATAAGTTGTGTGGGAAAAAAAACACTATGTAAAGATCTTGGTATTTCAGAACAGACAGAGTAGAGAGCTATGTTTTTCTGCTTTAGAAAAATGCGTCAAGCGTAAAGACCTAGAGGCAGTGGTGCAGGTGTTTAGACAGTGGCATGTTTTCCTAATACAAGATAGGGGTAAGGAAAAGCACGAGAGTGATGAGATGGCTGCTAAGCTGGAGCAGGAATGTGCTAATCATAAACACGCCACTATCTCTGCTCAAAAAACTTGTGAGCAGAACGCTCTAATAACTCTCTCCAGGCTAGAGTCAAGGTTTTGGAAAAACAGATGCTACCAAAAATCGACTAAACCAAAGAGGCTGTATTCATCTCTTAAGCATTTTAAAAGCAAATCGAAACAACAGTCTTCGAGCTCATCATCCTCACATTACAAGTCAGATGACTCTGGTTTAGATCCAGCAGCCATCAGTGCAGCTCCAGTGTTGATTAAAGAGTCAAAGCCAAAAGGAATGAGGAAGCAAAAGTAACGATAAAATATCGGCCACTGAGCCCTGAGCAAGTAGATAAAATGCCAAAGGACTCTGAACATCCTAGGGAAATGGGCATGGGTCCATTTCTGACTTTGATGTTACTCTAAAAATTCACTAGATAGCAATCTATATCATAAGTCAATTGTAATAGCCTCTTGACATCAATTCTCTATTTTAAATATGTCATTCCCATGAATGAAGTGAGTCAGCTCAGCAAAGGATCCAATCCAAAATATGTGAACTAAGATTTTTCTGCTTACTGTAAAATTTGATATTTTGTTCAGCCTTGATCTCAATATGCAAGAATGCATTTATTAACAGAAATCTGCTTTTTAAAAGGTGACCAACAGATTCTTACTGAATTCTACTGAATTTCCATAAATCTTTTATAGTTTTATCCACACTGAAATATTCATATAGTTAAATAAATGTATGTCTACAAATGAATATGTTTATAGTAGATATAAAATATTATATAAAGATATATACATTTATAAATATAAAAGGATAAATCTTATAGTTTTGAAAATAGGAATGTACTTTCCTATGTGCCCCTAAATTTTAATCTTTTTTACATGCTGCATCATGGTATACAACACTTTTCAATCAAATGTGCTCAGTCAATGTAAGCAATTCCATCAGAATGGAGAATGAATGAATCTGGCTTTGCTTTAAAGGTTAATAAACTTCAGAACAGAGCAAAAGAAACACTCCAAAGGTTTCTCTTGCCATCCACATGAGATTCAATAATGAGATACCCACAATGGTCTGGATATGGCCTAGCATTTTTCTAAACATTTAATTTTAATTTTTAATTTTTTTTAAAAGAAAGCATAAACAAAGGCATATTATAAACTAAGTAATCAATTAAAATAAAATTAAAATTAATCAATTAAAATCAAATACAACAACACTTCACTGACCCAACAGCCAGTACTTAATAGATGGAATCCAAGTACAGAGCAAATAAGGAGAACAAACAGAAGAATTTGAACACAAATTAAAGACTGCCTGTATTTGGATTCAAAGTCACGACCTCTGGGTTAAGAAGTGAGCGTATTACCAGTACACCACAGGGAGGACTGAAATCAAAAGGGGAAATATGCTTAAAAGGGTATGTGGCCTGACCCCCACCCTATAGCCAAAAAAAAACAAAAAACAAAACAAAACAAAAAAACAGAGGGGCTTGTGAAAATGAAAACCAATAAGGAAGTAAAAGCACACACCTAACCAGCTTTGTTAAGTCTGCCATATGTAGGCCAAGTTGTTGTGGTCTATCGAGACCAGGTGTTTTGCTCCCTCCAGCCAGTGCCTCCTTTCCTCCAGGGCCAGTTTAACTGCCAAGAGTTGCTAGTCCCCAACATCATAATTACACTCCACATGAGTGAGACAATGTGAAAAGAAGGGGCAGGGGTGCAGCTTCCAGTCAGAGCCAGACAGTTGGGAGAGAATTGCCCCTGCACCTACAATAGAGGCATCAACCTCTACCACAATGGGGAGCTCAGGATCTGGGAGCTGTAGGGCTGGGGCTGTGGACAGATGACACTTGAGCTCCTCGAACGCCTCCTGGGCTTCTGACCTCCACTGAAACCACCCTGTGGACCTCTTGGTAAGAGCAGTTAGCAGTGGTGGTCATGGTGCTAAAATTCTGAATTAAGTGCCAGAAGAAATTAGGAAAGCCCAGAAAGCAGTGGACTAGGCGGAGAGATGTCAGATGTGGCCAGTCCACTACTGCCTTGATTTTGGCTCGGATCCATGCTCAGACACCCTTTGGATACCACAAACATCAAGAGGTGAGTCATGTGATGGGGAGAGCTGGCTGGTGAATGAGTATTGGCAGGTGACCAAATTGGGAAGAAAATGAGGAAAGAAATGCACTATGTGAAGGATTTTACCAGCAGTCTAATTAAATTAAATTTAATTAAACCAAATAAATAAACATAAACACACACACACAACTACATATACAGTCCTGCTCACAGAGAGAGAGGAAGAGAAAGAAAAACAGCATGTTAAATAAGAATTTACAAATAAGAGAGAGGTGTGCCAAGGTAATTTGCTCCTTCCCCCACACTTCTGCTACAGACTCCCACTAAACCATGACCCCACCTACCATAACATATTTTCCGAGTCTTTGACAGTCTCTTTTTCCAGAGATGATTTTCTCTCACTATATATACATACATACACTCCTGGGAAAAAATGAGCCAAGCCCAAAATGGCAAATATTAAGCTTTTAATGGTCTTACCAAAAAATCATTGATCAGAAAATTAGCAAGAATGCACTCCTGAGACCTCCTGTGCCACCATTTGCTGCAATGAACTGTTTGGGGAAAGCTAGAATCAGGGAAATTCACTTATAGTCTTCTTGTACGCAAAGGTAAAATCATGATAATAATTAAAATGTTTGATGTAAAATTCAAAACATTTTCAAAAAAAAAATTATTACATTTTTCTAAAAAGATTGCTCATTATATATATATATATATATATATATATATATATATATATATACACAGTCAGGTCCATAAATATTGGGACAGCGACACAATTCTAACATTTTTGGCTCTATACACCACCACAATGGATTTCAAATGAAATGAACAAGATGTGCTTTAACTGCAGACTGTCAGCTTTAATTTGAGGGTATTTACATCCAAATCAGGTGAACGGTGTAGGAATTACAACAGTTTGCATATGTGCCTCCCACTTGTTAAGGGACCAAAAGTAATGGGACAGAAT
>CM040985.1:23932445-23950917 GCA_022985145.1 Pangasius djambal | reverse complement strand
TGTGGACACTGCAGCCAAACGTTCCTGGTGAGCATCGTCATTATCTTATAACAGCTTTTTACAGACTTACAGTAGATTTAGAAGAGGACGTACTAATATACAGAGTTACGCTCAAGTGTTTCAGTACATCTACAGTGAAGATTTACAGATTCAGTGTTCTGATTTACAGTAAAGTTTTACAGATTTACACTGGGGTTAGTGGGAGACAAGTTTACGGTGCTGATTTACAGTAAAGTTTAAAAGTTTACAGTAAAGTCATGTAGATTTACAGTAAAGTTTAAAGATTTCCAGTGGAATTAGTGGAAGGCACATTTGCAGTGCTGATTTACAGTAAAGTTTTGCAGATTTACACTAGAGTTAATGGAAGACAGGTTTGCAGTGCTGATTTACAATAAAGTGTAAAGGTTTACAATAAAATCATATAGATTCACAGTGCTGATTTACAGTAAAGTTTTACAGGTTTACACTGGGGTTAGTGAAATACAGGTTTACAGTACTGATTTACAGTAAACGTTTTATTGATGCTATATGCAGTTTCAATAAGTCTGTAGAAGCCCAAATTAATATTGGTCAGAAATGAACAATAACAAAATAATAAACTAGCCTTATTACCCCAGTCTGAAGTGTGTCCGTGTGTTTTAGGGCCCTCAATCAGGAAAGAAGATGCGTGTTCGATGTCCTCACTGCCGTAAAGTGTAAGACCTGTCTGCCTCTCTGTTACTGAAACTGAAACTCTGATCTTTGTGATGTTTCAAATTTAAATGTAGATTGAAATAGAATGAAAATGTAGATTTACAGCACAGACTTATAGTACAGATTTACTTCACAGATTTACAGATTTACTTTACAGATTTACAGTACAGATTTACTGTGCAGATTTACAGATTTAAAATTTACAGATTTACTGTGCAGATTTACATATTTACAGTGAAGATTTACAGATTTGCAATACAGATTTACAGATTTACAGTGCAGAATTACCGTACAGATTTATAGACTTACTGTGCAGCGCTCTATAGAAACGTTTGTGTTTGTCATGGTCAGGAGCTTTATCGGACAGGAGTACCCCATGAAGCGCTGTGTGTACTTCACCCTGATGGCCATCTTCTTTGCCGTCGTCGCTGGAGGACTGATCGTAAGAAACACATTGAAGTTACAGTATCAAACTGTTTTAGGTGTTTGTGTGTAAAAATGTGTTGTACGCTCTCGTCGTCCCACAGGGTGCCACGGTGGAGGAGGCGAGGGATTACAACGCCATCTACGCCCTCTGGACATTTTTGTTGGTGCTGTGCGTGGGGTGTGTGTGCTGGGCGGTGTACTGGGTTCGGATTAAAGTCAGCACACCTCTGCAGAGTTAATCTATGGGAAGGACAGATGTGGTCCAGATCCGATCTTCTCTGTGTCCGATACGTAACATCAGGCTCCCGAATTTCCTGTTAGCCATTATCAAGCAGCCATATGCTAAAATAACAGATTTGTTACGGTTCATCAGAACTTAAATCTAATTTGTGAATCAGAATAACACACTCAATGGTCTTGATAATCATGTGTAATATTTAAAATTATAAATCAGCAGTTTAATACACAAATGCGTACGCAGCTATTAAAGCATGTAAATTACGAAAATTCCTTAGTCAGTAAACATTAGCTAATTCTAGCTAACCAATGTTACAGTTGATCACGATTATATAGTATTATTTTATGAACTAATGTGTTTTTTATTCAATGATCTAAACGTTAACTCGCGTAATGATTGACAGTGGAGTCTTAATGCCAGTGTAAAAACAGAGGTGAAATAAAGACAACAGTCAGAAAGACAAGACAAAACACTTATTTTTACACAAGTTGGGTTTATAGTTAAATATGTGCTTTATAGTTAAAATAACGCCACTACGGCTACATGCTAATTATCCAGAGGCTAGCTTTAACAGTTCTACACGCAGGCTTCATGTGAGTTATTGAGTTCCACTAGACGTATTATTTTTACTGTATTTTCTATTTACATTCGATATATTCGATAAAGTGCTTTATAAATAAAATGTATTATTATTATTATTATTATTATTATTATTATTTTGGTGTGTAAATGTTCAGAAACTGAAATAAATTGATCTGATTCAATGAATGCACTTTAGACTGAGAGTTTTTCTGCCATGTAACAATTTTTTCGCAAATCAAACTTCTAAGTTATGTGAATAAATCTGGTGACAATATTTGTGTTTTTTACATTAATATATATTTGAAAAAAAAAACCTGATTCTTAAATTGTAGCCGCGTTATTTGATGTTTAATTGTAATTTCTGTTAATCTCGGTTATTGTGTTGTTGACTCTGGTAATGAGAATTTGAATTTTGTTTTTAATATTCAGTGTTAAAACTTTAGATTTGTCTTTTTTGAAGTTTCATACTGGAAACTAGTCCAAGCAAGAGAAAGTTAGATTTAATCCCTGACTGCACTGGATGGAGGATATACTAGTGATACATCATTTGTGAAAGAGACAATTCTTTGAATCGACTCTCTGAATTCTTTGAATCAACTCTTTTACAGTAACCATTGAGAGCTGACTTGAGACATCCGTGGGACATTTTTTCCCCCTTTTTTTGTTTTGTTTGTAAATGTAAGTGAAGCTCTTACTCTTGCGGTGTAATATAATAAAAATTCTTTATCTGTTTGACTCTCAGTATTGTGAGAGGATCTGCTGCACTGCTGCATGGTGAAGATCGTTTACAACGATTAGAGTAAGATTTTGTGAAACAGTTTCAGACATTAGAAGATCCAGAATTCAGCTTCACGACTGGTTTTCAACCTTCCTAAGTTCTCCCACACCACCCCATTGCTGCGCTTCCTCCACTGGCTTCCTGTAGCTGCTGCAAAGCCAAAAGCGGACCAGCACCCGCTTACCTCAAAGCACTTATCACTGCACCACGCTCCCTCCGATCCTCTAGCACGGCTCGACTGGTCCCTCCATCTCTCAGGGTACGAGGAAGACCTGCATCAAGACTCTTTTCTGTTCAGGAGCCAAGGTGGTGGAATGAACTTCCCCTAGATGTCCGAACAGCTGAGTCACTGGCAGTCTTCAAACGACGTCTAAAGACCTACATCTTCCTAAAGAACTTAAATTAGTGCTTTATTTAAAAAAATATATAAAACCATGTGTTGTCTGTGTGCTTTTCTTACTATATCACCTTCATAAGAGTTTCTAGGCTGATGATATTCTCAGTCTGTGACCAAGTGAATCAGTATCAGGACGTGTTTATTGATAAAGTAAATGTAAGAAGAATAATCGCAGGTCAAACGATCACAAGCTCCATTCGGTTCAGAAAAGATGTGGAATTTACCAAAAAAAAAAAACTAGCCAGCTAGTGTGACCTTTACCCAAACAAAACTAGCTAGTGTGCTGTGTAGTTCATGATAAAAGTGGCAAGTGTTAAAGAAAATTCCACAAACATCACCAGCCAGCTAATGTTAGACAAAATAATCATTGCTGAGCGATGAAGATTAGCTTTATGTGATTTATTAAAAAATAAGTCTGATTTTATACAGATTTTCTTCTGAAGCACAAACTCGAAATTAAAGTCTGCGGACAGAAACACGTCCATTACGCATTTCACAAGTTTAAATTGAGCTCCGCCTATGTCTCCGGGAGCTCTGGCGTTTTATCCTTGTTGATCGAGTCAGCGCAGAGGAATGAGCTATATGACATCATACAGCTAGCTGAATGTGCTTGTGTCTTTCATCTGTGGCAGATAAACAGTTGGACTGAGGATTGGGTAGCTGCCATGCAGTCTAATTTGTACCGTAGATCAGGGAAATGAATGCTTGCCAGGCTCACTCTCATTCAACATTTAAAGAAATTGAAAAAATATGGTGATATGACCTTAGGCTCAATCATATGCAAACACGAGCTGGCTGAATTATTTGTAGTGTGGGAAGAAACAGTGTTAGAGGAGAAAATGCGCACAATAGATGAAGCCAGTCGTGGCCAGAGAGATCCGTTAACTACTCATAACCTCTGATCCATGCTAATGGCATGTGGCTGGATGGTGAGAAACGTGGAGACCATGCTGAGGGACAAACTGACCGATGGAGAAAGAGGAGAGATGCATGCCGCTTACCGAATGAAGAGGAAAACTCACTCCAAGCTTGCTTAGTATCTAAGGACACTGGGATATGAGTGGTTTAGTTATTATTGTTGTGCTCTCGTCTGTACATTAGTTTATCAGTTTTATTTAATTAGTAAATCATAACTTTACAACAGCGGGGTTTATGCTCTTGCCCAGTGCTGATGGGTTTGACTACAACCATCTGCACCAGAGCCTACGAGCATACTGACGCTAAACATAAACAAACAGTGAACTAGTCCCCATGTAATGACGTAACAGCACCTAATTGGACAATACAGAACCCATTATTAGTACATATGAAATAACTGTAACTCAACTTATATTAAGTAACACAAGTCGCCCCCTTTTTGTCTTCGTCCCCTCTTTTCCACAGGGATCTGGATCACTGTTAGAATCCATTGTGAGAAGGGTCTGAGGCTCTTTTGACAAAGAGTCGGAGGGTGAAGGATTTGACACTTCTGCCGCAGTGACTACAGGTTCCTGGGCAGTTTTTGGAACCAACGAGCCTTCCTCAGTGCCGGTGTATTTCCGTCGCAGCCACTGCATCCAGGAAGGGATGTGATCACGATCATGAGGCAGTACTGTCTCACTTCGTCTGTCTTTGACTCGGTAGAGCACTGGTCCAAGGCATTCTGTGACGACGAATGGCCCCTGCCATGGAGCTTGAAGTTTTGGACTGTACCCCTTTTTCCTGCTACTGACCCTCACTAAAACAAGATCACCCACTTGGTAGGGCTTCTCCCTGGCTCGTAAGTCATAGACCTTCTTCTGGCGAATCTGAGCCATGTGTAAGTTCTGACGCACTACTTGATGAGCAAGCTGCAGGTTAGCTTGCAGTTCATGAACAAACTCAGGTGTTTCTCTAGCTTCCCTGGTAACTTCAGTTGTCCTTAGCCAGATGTCATGTGGCTGGAAAACTTCTCACCCCCGCATCAGCTGATTTGGTGTGAAACCTGTCGCTGAATGCACAGTGCTCCTGTACGCCCCAGTGAGTAGGGGAAGATGTTCATCCCAATTCCGCTGACTTTGATCCACGTAACATCGTATCATCTGCAATAATGTTCTATTGAATCTTTCCACTCACCCGTTTGAAGCTGAATGGTATGGTGTGGTCTGGGTCTTGGTGTCTTGTAACAGGCGACAAACTTCATTAAACAGTGAGCTCTCAAAGTTCCTTCCTTGATCAGTGTGAATTTCAAGGGGAACTCCAAAGCGGGAAATAAAGTCAAACACCAACCTCTTTGCAGTTGTCTCAGCTCCTTGCACGGGAATAGGGAATGCCTCTACCCAGTGGGTAAACTGGTTGATTATAACGAGAATGTAACGGTTGCCTGACTTAGATTCTGGAAATGGTCCTAGGACATCAAGGTGGAGTCAGTCCATAGGTGCTCCGGCCTGGTAGTTCTGGAGCTTGGCCCTTCCCACTGGACTGGTGATCTTACAGGAACTACACTGTAGGCACTTCTTGACAAAAAAGGTGTACATCATTCCCCATACTGTACCAGTGGTAATGACTGCGGAGGCGCATGAGTGTCTTTTCCTCCCCTGCATGACCTGCTTGTGCTGCATTATGACAGGCTTGGAGAACCTCATTCTTCAGGGAAGCAGGAACCAGTAAGCGCAGAGGTGACATACCTCCAGTGACACTGTCCCAACGGTAGTAGAGGATCCCATCTCTCATCTCCACTTGAGACCAACACAGCCAGTACTTGCGAACTGCTGGGCTCAGCATCATGACTTCTTCCTTAACAGGCAAAGAACCATCAGACATCCAATTATGGAGAATTGAAAGGTCTGGGTCAGCTAACTGTTGTTTAGTCCTTGAGACTTTTGAGGCCCAGTGGTTGCAGCCAGTTTGTGGAAGGACCTGGGTTGTCAGCACCTAAAGGGAGTCCCCTTTTTGAGTAGCATTGTCAAGGGTGCAGTTATTTCAGCAAATTTGGCAACAAACCTCCTGTAATAATTGCAAAGACCCAGGAAAGACTGGAGTTCCTGGACGCTGGTTGGGGTCTTCCAGCCCCTAACGTCATTAATGAGGGAAGGATTGGTCTTAATTCCTTCGCCGCTCACAATGTGACCCAGAAACAGAACTTTGTCCTTTAGCAACCTTTGAAAAACCTCTGCAAGGTGTTCAATACACTGTTCCACATCTTCATCAAAGATGACTGTCATCCAGGTATATCAGCAAAGTGTCCCATTGTAACCCTCGTAGAACCAACTCCATGGCCCTCTGGAATGTGCTGGGTGCGTTACACAACGCAAATGGCATTCTGCCGTACTCATATAATCCATACCCTGTCACAAAAGCAGTCTTGGATCTGTCTTTTTTATTCATTTCAATCTGCCAATATCCTGACTGAAGGTCAAGTGTCGAGAATGTCTTCGCGCCACCCGGCACTTCCAGGCATTCCTCTGTTTTTGGTAGGGGATACGCATCCTTAATGGTAAGATCATTAAGCTGGTAAAAATCTTCCCATTACTCTCTTGACTTTTTGGCACTAACTGAAACCTGGATCTCTCCACAGAACTCGGTTACACCTGCTGCCTTGTCCTCTGCTTATGCTTTCTCTCACACTCCACGAGAAACTGGCAGGGGTGGTGGTACAGATTTGCTGTTGTCTCGGAGATGGTGCTTCACACCACTCTCACTTTCTCATCTCAACATCTCTTCCTTTGTATTCCATGTAGTTACAGTTACCTCTCCAGTCAACCTTCTCATCGCTGTCATCTACCAACCTCCTGGTCCCCTCAGGGCCTTCCTTGAAGAAATGGATATGCTCCTCTGTCTTTTCCCTACTCACACCCCTCTTACTGTCCTTGGAGACTTGAACCTCCCTACTGACAAACTCCAGTCCTCTTGCCTTCTCCCTCTTCTGCATTCCTTTTCCTTAACTTTCAACAGCTGTCCTCCTACACACAAAGGAGGTAACACACTGGACCTTGTCTTCTGTTGCCCCTTTCCTACTACAGACATCAGTGCTACCCCTCTTCACATCTCTGACCATCTCTTGGTATCCTTCACCATCACCCTCCCTATCATGCCTAAAACCACCAGCCATGTATACTTCTCTCCCACTCGTAAAAACCTCCACTCTACCTCCCCTTCCTCCTTAGCTTCCTGCACCCTATCATCCCTTCCTGTCCCTGACTCCTTTTCCTCTCTACCATTGGAGCTAGCCACTGACACTTTCCTCTCCTCACTTTCCTCATCCATGGACCTCCTCTGTCCTCTATCCCCTAAACCCAGGAAGATTTCCAACCTGGCTCCTTGGCTATCAGATGTGTTACGCAGTAACCGGAGAGAATTAAGAACAGCAGAGAGGAAGTGGAAGAATCACAACTCGACACAGATCTCGTCTCTTACCGTGCTCTCCTGTCCAAATTTTCATCCAAAGTGACTTCTGCTAAGACTTTCTTCTACAAAGAAAAGCTGGAATCCTCTGCACAAGATCCTCGCAAGCTCCACATCATCTTTTCTTCACTACTCAACCCACTGGATCCTCCTGCTCCATCCTCCCTGATTGCTGAAGACTTTGCCGCTTTTTATGATGAGAAGATTGGAAAAATCTGCCAGACATTCACTTCTACCCCTAGACTACACACTGAGGACTCATTCGCTGACACAGTTTTCTAAACTAACAACAGAAGAAATCCTGCAAATCATCTTATCCTGCAATCCTACCACCTGCCCATTGGATCCAATCCCTTCCACAATGCTCCAGACCATCTCTCAAGACCTACTCCCATTCATCACCAGTATCTTCAATGGCTCCCTAACATTTGGTCATGTACCAACCTCATTCAAGAGAGCAAGGGTTAATTCCATCCTGAAGAAACCCTCTCTAGATCCCTCTGACATCTGCAACTACCGACTGGTATCACTTCTCTCTTTTCTTTCTAAAACCCTTGAACGAACAGTCTATAATCAGCTGTCTCTCTATCTCTCACAGAACAACCTCCAAGATCCCAATCAGTCTGGCTTCAAACCGGCACACTCCACAGAGACTGCCCTTTTGGCCGTCACTGAGAAGCTACATGCTGCTAGATCAGCCAAACTATCTTCAGTCCTCATCCTCCTTGACCTTTCAGCAGCGTTTGACACAGTGAACCACAAGACTCTCTTGTCCACCCTCATGAGCCTAGGAATTCATGGTGCAGCATGGCAGTGGTTTGCTTTCTACCTGGAAGGACGGTCATATCAGGTGACATGGAGGGGATCCACATCTGCTCCCCACAGACTCTCCACTGGTGTTCCACAAGGCTCAGTACTTGGTCCTCTCCTGTTCTCCCTTTATACCCGATCTCTTGGTGCGGTCATATCCTCACATGGGTTTTCATACCACTGCCATGCAGAAGACACTCAACTCATCCTTTCCTTCCCTCCCTCATGTTTCTCCTCGGATATCAGCATGCCTGGCAGACATTTCATCATGGATGACAGCTCATCAGATGAAAGTTAATCCCACCAAAACTGAACTGCTGTTCATCCCAGGTGATTCATCCCCGTCTCAGGATCTTGCAATCTCCCTGGACAATTCTCTGATCTCGCCTTCAGTTACTGCACGCAACCTTGGTGTAATTCAAGACTGGACTACTGCAACTCACTCCTGGCAGGTCTGCCTCTGAGTGCCATTCGTCCTCTGCAACTGATTCAAAATGCAGCTGCATGATTGGTTTTCAATCTTCCTAAATTTTCCCACACCACACCATTGCTGCGCTCCCTCAACTGGCTTCCTGTAGCTGCCCGCATCAGATTTAAAACACTGATGCTCGCCTACAAAGCCAAAAACGGACCAGCACCCACTTCTCAAAGCTCTTATCACACCACGCTCCCTCTGGTCCTCTAGCACTGCTCGACTGGTCCCACCATCTCTCAGGGTACAAGGAAGACATGCATCGGGACTCTTCTCTGTTCTGGCACCAAGGTGGTGGAATGAACTTCCCCTAGATGTCCGAACAGCTGAGTCACTGGCAGTCTTCAAACGACGTCTAAAGACTTACCTCTTCATAAAGTACTTAAGTTAGCACTTACACACACAAAAAAAAACCCTCCCAACAGAGTTTTAGGCTGATGTTATTCCTAGTTTGTGACCTAGTGAGCCAATATCAGAATGTATTTTTGATAGACTTCAAAGCACTTTTGTAAGTCGCTCTGGATAAGGGCGTCTGCCAAATGCCATAAATGTAAATGTAAATGATAATCTACGCACCAGCGGACCCCGCCATTTTTCTTTCTTACAAGGACAATAGGGGATGCCCATTCAGAGCTTGAGGGGACCACAATACCTGCTTCAAGCATTTTTTTAGATGTGTTTCCTGCTCACTATGGGGCAGTCGTGGCCTTCGAGAGTCGGACTTGTAACCCGAAGGTGAACCCGAAGGTCGTGGGTTCGAGTCTTGGGTCCGGCAGGGATTGTAGGTGGGGGGAGTGAATAACCAGCGCTCTCTGCCACCCTCAATACCACGACTGAGGTGAGTCCCTTGAGCAAGGCACCGATCCCCCAACTGCTCCTCGGGCACCGCAGCTAAAAAGGCTGCCCACTGCTCCGGGTGTGGGTTAAATGCAGAGCACAAATTCCGAGTATGGATCACCATACTTGGCCACAAGTCACTTCACTTCACTTCACTTCACTTCACTTCATTCCAGAACCCTAAAGGGGTACCTCGTACTGGCTTAGCCATTCCTGTATCAATGCTGTGCTGCAGAGCAGAGAACTTCCCCAGATCATCACCAGTTGCTGCAAAAACTTCCTGTTCACTCAGTAGAGCTATTAACATCTCTTGGTGATGTTCCGTGAGCGTTTCTGGAAGGTCAAGGGCGTTTGGTGATGACACCCTTCTTACATGTCATCATCCGGAGGCTTACTGTTAGGGTCTTGTGGTACTGAGTTCCCACCTTTTGCATAAAACTGAGCCTCGACTGGAACAGTATAGGCTCTCTCTCCCTCCTCTTGAGCATCAGGATATGCTTCGATGAGCACCCCCAAACAGACTCCCCTTGATAAGGGTCTACTGGAAGCTGTGATGTGGCATAGCCTGACTGGAATCCTCTGTTCCATGTTAATCATGATGCTGCCTGAAGACACTCCATCAGCCAGGCTAACAGGCTCTAGAACAGCAGGGAGTTCTGGTTTGGGGTCGTCTACCACACCCCAAACTAAACATTCACACTCTGGAGGCACAGTGAAATCACTCTCTAATATCACCCTCGAAATGGCGTAGTCTGGCCCCTTGCCTTCAGATATATAGGCTGGGAGGAGTTCTGAGGCCATGAAAACTTTGCCAGACACATGAATGGTGAAATCGGCAGCTTTTAAGAAATCTAAACCCAGGAGCAGGGCATCACGAATTGGCAAACTGTCCAATCCAACACTTTTTTGCCAATTCTGAATTCCACTTTCACTCCGCCTGTTGCTGACATCTCCCTCCCCGTTTCTGCATTTCTGAGACACACCTTTTTCAGTCCTGCACGTGACTTAACAGGTAATTTGCTGTATGTCTCCTCAGCACCCGTGTCTATAACTGCATTAACTGGTATGCCATCAACAGTCAGCAAGATCATTAATCTGGGCCCTCGACTCTCAGCTCTGCTTACATGTACAATGGATGGACTCTGCTCTGCATGCTCAGAGCGATTTTGATTGGGGGCTCCATTTTGGTCACAGTATTTGGAGGGGGACTTGTAGATGGACTGGGGGACCATGAGCAGTTTCTTTTGTAATGTCCTTCCTCCCCACACTGAAAACATGGCCCACTAGCAGCTCTGGTGGGGCTGTTATTCTGCTGTCTATATCTGTTTTATGTACCGTAGAAGGGAGAGCAACAGAAGAGGGAGGAGGTAGACGGTCTATGGCTAGTTGGAGCTTATCAACTTTATCCATGAGTGCTTGCAACTGGTGCTGTGTAACGTAGCCCTGTGACTGCACTCTACGTGACTGCAAGGCCTGTGGCTCCTCGTCAGAGTCCATCGTTTGGTGGACGAGCGTTTTGCTTCTCTGCTCCCACACTCTGGAATTCTCTTCCCAAAAAAATGTGATCTTTCTTCATTACAGGATTTCAAAACCAACCTTAAAACACATCTTTTTCTTTCTTACTTTTCTGATCTGACTGTATGACCTGATTCATGCCATGGATTTTTTGTTTATTGTCTTTTGTTTTTTTGTCTGCTGTCATGTTGTCATATTGTAAAGCGACCTTGAGTGTGCAGAAAGGCGCTATATAAAATAAAATCATTATTATTATTATTATTATTATGTATAGATCAACCCAGTATACTCGATGTGTCCTCCCCCTCTGATCGAAGTCTCGCCTGAGTGTCGCTTTAAAGTTGTGTTCGTAGGATGAAACCAGCCGCTGTGCCTCAACAAGTGATACAGGACATTCATGCAGTTTATCCACTCTCTCTACTGCACTCCATCTGTAAATGACAGCTCTGCGCTCAAAAGGAATGATAAAAGAGTCCCAGTCATCCTTACCATCGTAAGTGCCAAGTTTAGCTTTAGGTCCATCTGGAGCTCTACCATGAGGGGCTGTGAGATGATGGGTGGGCTGAAGGCCCTGTTGCATCTCTGTTGTTCAGCATCTGAAGGCCCTGTTGCCACAAGGGTTCTATCTGGGGCAGATGAAAGTGTGGTAGTGTCGTCATGTGGGTGTGGACCATGTGTCACCTTGTTGGCTTGGGGCTGCTGCGTGACAGCTAACAAACAAGTCTCTGTTGCTTCCAGTCTTTGGAGCAGAGGTGAAATGGCATTTTGGAGTTGCTTATTTTGTTGTGACAGCACAGTCTGTAGCCAGTGTGGGGGGTCTGGGGCAGCTGATGCACCAGATGAGACTTTGGGATTAGCTGAATCCATCTTGTATTACAATTAAGATCCAACTCTTAATTTTTGTCGAGTTAATGTTTTATTTATAATATTTATTTATTAATATGGAAGCATATTCTGCTCTGTGAGTTGTAATGTAACTTTTCAAGGCTGTTTCATAGTGCCTGTGAAACCTGTGAAATGCAGCGCTTGATTTAACAGACTTCCAGCGCCATGCTTCTCTGCTGGGGGGAGGGGAATCCCACGCTGCCTTTATCTCCGTGAAAGAAAGATTAATGTGACGAATAAACATGTCAGTCAGTCTTTAACGCAACTTCACAACGATGTTTTGGAGATTATAATGTCCATAGAATCACAACGGATGTGCCAGCAGTTCATAACACTCACAATTCGCTGATGATTTTCTATCGCGCTCAACTTCTGACACCACTTGTTGTGCTCTCGTCTGTACGTTAGTTTATCAGTGTCTGCAGAGGCGTGAAGAGAAGCACACAACAAAGATAATCAACAAAGATAAAAGCATAACTTTACAACAGCGGGGTTTATGCTCTTGCCCAGTGCTGATGGGTTTGACTACAACCATCCGCACTGGAGCCTACGAGCATACTGACGCTAAATATAAGCAAACAGTGAACTAGTCCCTGTGTAATGACATAACAGCACCTAATTGCACAATACAGAGCCCATTATTAGTACATATGAAATAACTGTAACTCAACTTATATTTAATTAACTAACACTATAACATTATTTTGATTTTTTTTTTTTAAATTATTTTATATCTCTGGTTTGTGTTCCAAGTTATGAGGTGTTCTTCTTTCTCATTTTTGCTTTCATGTTTCTTGTTTCTCGCTATCCTTGTTCTTTTGCAGTTTTAACCCTTATTTTAAATTGTTCATTAATGTTACAATCTTTCATTAAAATTATTTATTATATTTGGTGTTTGGGAGTCCCTAACATCACGAGTTCAAAACCTTAAAAGATGTCATTCAATGAAGACAAAATGGTCTATAACAAATATACTTTATGTAGCACCTTTCCATTAAGCTGCTAGTATTGGTAATAGGAGTGAGCAAATAGTTGACCTGTAGAAAATCAGAGTCTATGCAAACAGATGCAAGATGCAAATAGTCTCTTTCTGTATTGTGCCTCAATGAATAAACATTGCTTCAATTAGCTTCCTGTGGTGTCATTTTGTTTAGTTCACAAAAAGTCCACACAAAACTCCATACCTTGTAGATACAGCATACTGTTCAACACGGTCCAACACATAATCCAAAAAGCCTGTTTGTGTGACAGAGTGAAATATATGTTCGTATAATTATATTGAGATTCATAAATCTGTAAAACACTGAAAGAATTCTGTATTCGGACTATTTCAAATCCATTTAAAAAGGTTCATCAAATGTAAATGTTATTTAAGCAGTTTTGGTTAATCTGGGATCAATTAGTTCAGTCCAATAAGTTGTGCAATCGATTACTGCTGCCTGCCAAACTCTAGGGGGAGAACTTGCGGTGTTTCTCAATTATGCATAAAGTTCGTAGTGGAGAAGCATCGTGAAGTGTGACTGATTAATTCGCTCCCCTTTTTCAGGGGTGTAACATTTAACATCATGAAGCACAACCTAAACCGGTCAAAAACTGTGTGCTTCCCCACTAACAATACACACCTGCTGTCTCATTATCCAATTGCCCTGATATACCATGGGTATTCTATACCAGAGCGCCACCCAATGGACAAATATATAACTACAACAGAAATGGCTTCAACACTTTATTAGTTTAAAATTTTTTTTTAATGAAGTTAATGGATGCAGCTACAAATGAAGAAAAAAAATTGGAGATTGGAGATTCAGGTTGCAGTTCTTTGATCAGGAAATTGACATTGAACAACATTCACTGATTCATAATGAGACTGCTTTAAATAGTAGTTTTACAACATTACATGTTAAAGCTTGTATGATAACAAAACTTTGCCTTTGTTTATTTGACAATGAAAGATGTTCCTCATCCAAAATCCAAGAGTTGTTTACTGATTAATATAAAAAAAAATACAGATTAGTAACTTATATAAAGAGAGTGAAAGTTAATTCATTAAAACAAATCAGAAATTATTGATTTTTTTAAATATAATTGTTATAAAAAATGCAACCAAGTTAATAAATTCAATGTTAATTTGATTACATACTATATTCTATAAATTCTGTAGATACAACTGTTGAATTAGCCAAACTTATGCTTAAAAATAAAACTCACAGACATCTTTGCATGGCTCTTCTGCCATTTCTGATTACTGTTGTTATCAAATCACAATTTATTTTACCACAGAGGTAAGGCCTTGGCGATGTTAAGCTTGGCTGTTAGGTCAACAAGATCTCCCTCTTTTACCGGAAAGCTTTGCAGCACCGTAACCTGGTCTTCATGTTTCAGAACGAATACGATGAGATCGGTGAAGGTTTTGATGAACACTTCGGTAACTTCCATGAATTTTCTCATGTCGTCTGCAGTTGGACATTTAAACTGAGTTTTCCCGTCCACTTTTTCTTGAAGGGTGTCAGCAATGGTTTGGGCTTTATCAGTTGCCTGAAAATACACGTACAAAATCATTTTGCAAAAAACATGACATTATAGCAGAGCAACAATCACAACAATCAACGCATCTACACAAAATAGTATACTCATAATATTGAATTGAGGGTAAAAAAATCTAGAGTTTACAAAATTATTTACATGTAGAAAACTGTAAAGGTTATGATTGCAGAAGTATTCCCCTCGTGTTGATAATCAGTTACCATCAGAAGTCACATAATTAACTGAATGGGGTCGAGCTGTGTGTAATTAAAAGTGTTATATGATCTCAATGTAAATCCACCTGTTCCTGGAAGAACCCAGAGTTTGTTAGAGAACATATCTAAACACACAACATCATGAAGACCAAAGAGCTGTCAAAACAAGTCTGGAACAAACATCTGGAAAATTCTCAATCAGGGTTTGATTATAAACAAATATCCTAAACTTCCTAAAGAAAGAAAAAAGAAAGAATATGGCACAACCACGACTTTAGAACAAAGCTCAGAGACCGGGTATAGAGTGGAGTCGTCAGAGAAGCAACTAAGAGGCCAAGAGGAACTCTTGAGGGATCCACGGTTCTTTGGTCTGATGTGAACGAGTCGAACGAGTGCTGTTGTACGGAATAGCAGCACGGCTGTGATTTGGCTGTAGACACTGTTGTATAATAAATAGTAATAAATTATGAAATGTAGGGCTGCACAGAGCTGATACTGAGGATTAGGAATGGTATTCGTCTGAAATGCTATGTGTAGATTGGATCAGATTTGATAACTTACCTCAACTAATGGCGTCATGTATTTTGTCAGAATGGATTCCATTGGCACTTCAATTCCCCCCAGAGTGATTGTATCATTCTCGTGGGCCTTCATCCAGTCCAGTGTCTTCTGGTTTATCGCGGCTTCAGCTTTGATCACATCACTCAAGGCCTTTATTACATTACGAATTTTCGTCTTGGTTTCCTGTTGATATCCTTGTGGAAGCAGCTTGTTTAAAGCAACATTTACCCCCCACAGGATGGCGCCAATCACTATATTTTTGGCAAAAAACTTGGCTACGACAGGTGAATAATGTTTGAGGGACTTAAGGACACCTCTGAGTTTACTCTGTGTTTTACTAAGATCTTCGATCACAGTGCGGGTTTCGTCTATTTCAGCTTGAATTTCCTCTTGTACTTCTTCTGATAATCCCTCAGTTCCTTCTTCTGCTCCTTCTATCGCTTCTTCAACTCCTTCAGCAATCTCTTCAAATTCTGCCATTTCTGCAAAGCAACCTAAAGAGGATAAAAATAAATCATTCATTGTGAACAGGACAAACAAATCCATCTACATTACACATTTTACACATCAAAATATTTCAGACAAAAATGCTTACTTTTTTTTTTCAAGTGTAGCAGCTTTGCCCTGAATGTTTTCTTTTGTTCTTTGTCATAAAAAAGTAATATTTTTGAACTGTTTTAGTCTCTCTTGCTGTCTCTGATGTAGTTATATAAGGAGGATGAAGTTGGGGACACTACATGTGTAGCAAAATGTCATGGCACCATCTGCCGTAACCAGAAGCTCCAGGCATTACACTTCCGCATTGGACTCCACTGATGTGTGGGAAGTTTGAATGCGGAATTATATCATTTTTCATCTCTGTGTGTTCGAGCTACAATGTGGGAAAACACCACGGGTGCCTCCATGTTCATCTTTTGTTAGCAACAAGCTAGCCAGCTAACTGTGATGAGTGATGTATATTTACCACAGAAGAGTGAACTGAAGAGTCAGTGGTGCAGATTTAACAGGTGAATGCTGTATGTGTGTATGTAGATTGATCTAAAGTAAATGTATACGTGTACAGTATATCTCATTTAAAGGAGAGAAGTGCTGCTGCGTTTACTGCTGATGCTGTGGTGAGTTGACATCACATGCTGAGCTCGGGGTTGAGTTTCTGAGATGAGAGGTCGTTTTCTTTTCCTAGTCTGAGGTTCGAAATTCAGAATTATGCTGAGTTATGCTTTATCATCAGCGACTCCACCCACCCCAGTAACTGTCTGTTCAGCCTGCTGCAATCAGACGAGCGCTTCTGTAGTCTGATGGCTAAAACTGAGAGGCTCAGGAGGAGCTTCTTCCCTCAGGCCATCAGACTCCTCAACACGGACATGTCCATCGTACAGACCCCTCAGGACTCCACAACGACTGTACGGTCATTCTTCACTCCACTGAAACTCTGCACTTTGTATTGTTACTACACCTAATATACTTGACCTATATACACTATATGGTCAAAGGTTTGTGGACACCTGACCAACACACCCATATGTGGTTCTTCCCCAAACTGTTGCCACAAAGTTTGAAGCACACAGTTGTATAGAACGTCTTTGTATGCTGTAGCATTACAATTTCCTGTCACTGGATCTAAAGGGTCTAGTCCAAATCCGTTTCAGCGTGACAGTCCCCCTGAGCACAAAGTGACCTCAACCCCACTGAACACCTTTGGGATGAACTGGAACACCGACTGCACCCCAGACCTCCTCGACATCCCAACATCAGCGCCTGACCTCACTAATGCTCTTGTAGCTGAATGAACACAAATCCCCACAGCCACGCTCCAACATCTAGTGGAAAGACTGGAGTGGAGCTCATTATAACATTGGAGCAACAACTTATATGAACAAGCACATATAAGTGTAAAGGTCAGGTGTCCCAATACTATTGTCCATATAGTATATTTCATATTTCTTATTATTTTTTATTCATTTCTGATTTTTTTTTTTTTCTTTTCATTTTACCTTTAGATTAGTATTTAATGCACAGCCTAAAGAGGACTAGGCCAGGTTTCCATTTCACTGCAGATTATTTACTGTATATAATTGTGTATGTTTTAAATAAATATCTTGAATCTTGAATCTTTAAATAAACTGGATTTTCAAACAATCAGTGCTATGTTTCACTACAAGCTCGCCTAATAACATAACACCTCCAAGCCATTGTTCAGTGTGTAATACAGGTAGAACTGGTCTCTTGATTCTGGTTTTGTTTATTGACTCATTGATTCTCATTCTGATTGTTTACCTTTAATAAAATCCTGGATTTGTATCCAGCTACTATCTTCATGACCAAAAGCAACAATTTTTGAGTTATTATTTTCTTAAGGAAGGATTAAAAACACACACCCAGTTATATTTATAATAATAAAAACAATCATCATCATCATCATATAAAGCACTTTATATAATTATATTATATAAACTTTATATAAAGCTACACTACACAGCAGGGAAAAGCCTGTCAGTAAAAGATGAAGCCCCTGTGGCTCGATGCAAACACTGATGCTAAGGTATATTTCTGTATTTTATTCAAACCGGTTCTTAATGTATTTTCATTTGATTTAAATCTAACTGATCCAATTATTTTTTTAAAATTCTAATTGTCTTGACATTCTTTAAAAAAATACACATCATATGGTCAGGTTACAGGGTGAACTACAGACCCCACCCACCCTAGCAGTGACCTCCTCGACTACAGAGCACAAGAACACACAAAAACAACCAGGCACAAGAGCAGTCTTTTCCCCTCGTCTCCCTCATGAAGAGTTCATATGGACACTAATCTTCCCTAAAGTGCGATTGTAGTGCTCTATAGTGTAATACATTACTGCCACTCACTAACCCACACTTACTGGTTTGTGTATTGGTCATATTATTCTCATATTGTTCCATTTTAATCTTTAATATATCTAGGCACCCTATTTGTTTAGTACAGACTTTATCAATATTTATTTTCTGACTTCTACATTATTGATTCAGTACAAAAACATTTTAGATTCCAGACATTAGTTTTCCGGCACAGAATGAAACGTTACAGAAAAATGTTTGTGTGTCAGTAAAGAAAGCAGCAGATTCCATAAGAGACACTTTTCAGATAAAAACAGAATGAAGGCTGCTGGGTTTCGCTGCAGAAATAAGAAGCGAGT
>CM040985.1:23909033-23932345 GCA_022985145.1 Pangasius djambal | reverse complement strand
ATTTGAGTATTTTTCTATGTTATGTTCATGTTTATGTTCATAAACTTTTTATTTAATAAAATATGTTTTCATAGTTTGTGTTGTCCCTTATTATCAATGCAAAATGGTCACTAACTAAAGAGGATTTATGCTGATATTGCCCAAAAACCCTATTTTGTTCAGGCGTTTCCAAACTTTTGGAGGGCAGTGTATATCTTTTCCCTTTGATTTCCTTAAATGTTTAAGCCTTGTAGCCTCTGATGGGCTGCATCAGGTGTGGCAGATAAGCAAATTATGACTAATCTTTTAAGAACAGTGTTGAACAATGATGTTCAGTGGGGTTGAGGTCAGGGCTCTCTGCAGGACACTCGAGTGCCTCCACTCCAACCTTCACACACCATGTCTTCATGGAGCTCGCAGGGGCATTGTCATGCTGGAACAGGTTTGTGCCCCTTAGTTCCAGTGAAAGGAAATTGTAATGCTACAGCATACATAGACATATACAGTTGTGTGCATCCAACTTTTGGGGGAGGCCTACATATGGGTGTGATGGTTAGGTATCCACATTTGGCCATATAGTGCACAAAGAAAACTAAACAGATATAATATTATATATTATATATTATATATATATAATATATATATATATATAATTATATATATATATATAATTATATATAATATATATATAAGTGCATTGTCAGTATGTCAGCATTGTTCACTTTCAACAGAATCACCAAGTACTTTTATTTACAATGAATGTTGCACCCACTTGGGTATGAGTGTACGTTTTGAGTTATAACAAAACTGTCACTTTGTGCAACTATTAGTTTTTTAATGGTTCATCATGAATATAGTGGCCCTTTACATACAAATTAGGCTAGAATTTACATTCAGCTGGTACAACTGGCTGCTGTATTTTATTTATTTATTTTTTTGCTCCTCTGGTTTTCCCCTAGTCTGTTTATTTTACTGTGTTTTTTTATATTGATTCCTGGTTACGACTTTCTGTGTTACATTTTGATACCCAGTAACTAGCGTTCACTTTACAGACATTAACTGCTTCCTGTCAGTTTGAATTTATATTACAGATTTACAAATACACACACACACACACACACACACACACACATTTCTCTACAATTTGGGAACCTCCTTATGACACATGAATCATTTAAGACAAACCCATGAACCCTTTAAGCTAGCTTATATTAACCTACAGCATGCCCCATTGATATGCTGTCATCAAACTTAATCAGCTCCATCAATGTCTATTAATAATTAAAAAGATTTTGTGAAAACACATAAGCCTTCTCTGAATGTTCAGCTGAACTGTCAAAAGTTCTATTAGCTTATTATTTAATAATCAATTAATTCTTAAAATAATTTTCAGTAACCACTGGTCAGGTAACAGTGGATGTACACTCACTGAACACTTTATTAGTAACACTATACTAATTCTGGGTAGGGCCTCCCTTTTGCTCTCAAAACAGCCTCAATTCTTTGTGCCATGTATTCCACAAGATGTTGGAAACATTCCTTTGAGATTCTGGTCCATGTTGACATGACTGCATTATTTTAGGTGCACTTTCATTCTGCGAATCTGCCGTTCTACCACATCCCAAAGGTGTTCTATTGGATTCAGAGCCTGTGACTGGGAAGGCCACTGAAGAACATTGAACTCATTGTCATGTTCATAAAACCAGTTTGAGACGACTTTTGCTTTGTGACATGGTGACATTTGTGACTCAATGTGTTGTGCATTCTGAGATGCTTTTCTGCTCACCACAAGTGTACAGAGTGGTTATCTGAGTTACTGTAGCCTTTCTGTCAGCTCAAAGCGGTCTGGCCATTCTCTGTTGACCTCTCTCATCAACAAGGCGTTTCTGTCCAGAGAACTGCCGCTCACTGGATTTTTTTCTTTTTTTATTGCACAATTTTGAGTAAACACTATGTATGAAATAATGTTCATACAAAAATGTTTTCACATATCTACAACTATACATGTTGTATATACCACAGAGTTTGTCCCTTCGAGCTTATTATTATTATTATTATTATTATTATTATTATTATTATTATTATTATTATTGCTGCA
Organism: Pangasius djambal; assembly: GCA_022985145.1. NCBI lineage: Eukaryota > Metazoa > Chordata > Actinopteri > Siluriformes > Pangasiidae > Pangasius > Pangasius djambal. Next base: position 23,930,268 of record CM040985.1, on the reverse strand, counting down.
GTTTTTGTTATTCAATTTGAAATGGCATTTTTGCAGTGGGTATAAACTGCTTTTTGCTAGTAATAATACCAGATTGTATTATTTAACGAATAATATTCTTGCCCCGGTTGTCAGTGTGATATGATGTATAACTGGCATTTTTTATGTATTCATATCGCCCTTTTTCTGTCATTCCTCTTTTTTAAATAGCCAGATATAACAGTTGAGGGAAGAAGATGAATAAAGATGACTGCTCATTACAAGCTAAGCCAGCAGATAACTGATTTTTTTCTCTACATTATGGGCTACTACAAGGAAAGCAGTGAGTATTGGGTGGTGGCCAGTTATGTATCAGTCCTCTGAGGAATAACTGAGGAAATTTCACATTCCAGTGCTCAGAATTTTACCTGATCTGGAATTCTTAATCTCCTGCAGCACATTATCTACTCAAACTGAAATGCAAGTGATCACATGGTTCCTTTTTTATGGTGAATCAGTGAAGGTATACATTGATGTTCAAACAGGGTTATTGTCTTAAGCTATGACCAAAAGCTAATGCTAAGATTTGCTCTAGATATACAACGCTACAGAATTATGGTTAATGTGTTATGCTAATATATGTTAGCAGCTAGGTGTCTATTTAATATAGACAAAAATGTCAGTGAGAGACACTTTGAAGCATTATCAGGCATTATAGTGCCAAGCAATATAATAAAAATAGACATGGGAGAGACGTACCAGATAACAGATGCTGGTGCTGTGCAGTGATCCTCTTTATATGTCATTGCTTCCTGTAAAACCTCCAAAAAATCAAAGATGAAATTCCCTGATGTCCCCCTAAACATTTCTTTGTTTTCCATATTGCATTCTTGATGCAAATCCGTACTCGCATCTGTCACAGTCTATCTGTCATTTTCTCAGGCTGCTGAACTGCTTTCTTGTCGCTCTGTTTCCCACATTGATTTATTAGTGCAGTATTTCCATGCCAGAGATTTTCTGCAAGATTAAATGGAGTTGTAAGAGAAATGGGCCAAACAATGGCTTCAATTTCCATTACACGTACCTGCAAAGGATTGGAGGTGAGTCCAGCTGAGGCTTGTGAGGAAGGCGGTAGCTAGATCATCACACTAAAAGCCAGGTAAATAGCAACAAAGGACACACTCTGTGCCTTGCCTGAGGCCCCCCATGGAGAAACATTATACACAAAAGTGGTGAAAAGAGGGCAAGACTCTTCTCTGTCTTCCATTCCTGTTACCTCTGTGTGATGGTAAAATGCATCCGCATGCATGTGTGTGGGAGGGGGTCTGCTGCTCCAGTCTGCTGTGAATGCATTGATGGTGTCCCTCTGACATAAGCACAGACTTAGAGGAGGATCCCACGTGACCATTTTAGAGTTGCAACCCCCCACTTATGTCTGTTTCTCTTTCTCTCTCTCCTCATGCCAAGACAGAAAAAGGGAGGGACTGAACTCAGTCTGTGTGTGGAAAACAGAGAGAATGGAGGGTCTTTTTTGATATAGGACAAGATGTCTGACCCTGTCTGCAGAGTGCTGAACCTGCTCCATTTCTACTGGAACATAAACTGTGCTAAAGCAGTGCTAAAGCCTGCTTTAAATCTGATGTGTAACAGCCAAATCAAACCACCAGTCATTTTGTCTCTATATAAAAGTGTATATGCTCTATTGTTTTCATAATAGCACATGTGAAAAAACAAAGTGTGAGATTGGCATACGGTATATTTTTTGTAGGAATGGGTTCAAATGAGTATATTATCAAGATGTGTTTAAATTTACTACTTCATTATCCAATCAATTACAGATTTCGTAACAATTTTTAATGGTAGAAATAACCAATAACTATCCTGTTTATGTTGAAATGGGGTGATATTAATAGTTAATGTCACAAAACCAGGTTGTAAGAAATAGGACAAGACAGTAACTTACATTAACCAAATTTATAACCACACCATACAGGCAAATTTCATGTCACACCCCCTTTCCATCTATGTATACTGATGGGCAAAAAAATGGGCCAAGCCCAAAATGGCAAATATTAACAACAAATCATTGGTCAGAAAATTAGCAAATTCACTCACAGACACAGAAATAACCCAGACTCACAAATGTTTATTGTAAAATTTTGCTTGGAGATTCTCTCATGACATTCTCTCATGACAAGCCTTTTCATTTTGTGTGCAGGCTACTCTGGTTTTGTTTGCCTGACTCTGCCTTACATTGGATTTGTCTGCCTGTTTTCAATGAAGTCAGTAGTTGTACTTGCAACCACCTCTGCTACCTGACAAACATTTAATTTCAATATTTTTGAAAGCATCTTTGCTTTAAAACATTTATTTACATGTGCCTAAGACATTTTCACAGTGCTGTATATAAGAGTGGCATATGTCATGCAGATAATGAGGTTGGATGCAAGTGCTGGTTTATTAAAAAATCAGGCAAGCAAACCAAAACACACATCCAAAAGCAGTATCAAAAACAAGCAATGATCAGGTGAACAGCAAACAGATTTAACCAAACACGAAGAGTCAAACCAAACACGAAGAGTAAAGTAAATAAAATAGTCAAAAGGCTTAGTCAATTGTCATTAGAACAAGCTAGCATTGACTACGTTTACATGCACATCAATATTCCAGTATTAATCAGAATTTGGCAATATTCTAATTAGTATTGAGTCATGCGTGTAAACGCCGCAATCCGGTTGCCCAATTCAGATGAACACAATATTCTGATTTTGCCAAATTCCGATTCCCACCCCTGGAATATGCCTGTTTTAATCGACAATTTGTTGCATGTAAACAGCTTATTCAGAAAAAGGAGATCTCAGTCCACAAGGAATTGTGGGTGCTAACAGATGCTTAGCTTAACAGACGCTTACCCGACCCTTTCCATTTCAAGGCAGTGTTCTGAGGCATTTGAGAAGTGTTAGAGTCCTAATTAAATTAGTGTGAAAAAATAGTAATAAAACTAATAACTGAGCATACTCTATAACCAATGGCAGCATCTTGAATCTCCCAGGAAATAACAGCAAGTAAAAGCGCATGTGTAGATCCGCATACTTACAACAACCATGTATACAGGAATATTTTGATGCCTGTATGCATATAAACATCATATTCAGAATATGGCTGCAACCTGAATATAGACCTTAAATGGAATTTGATGTTCATGTAAATACTCTTTGTGAAGGGGACTTCACAAAGTGTGTTTGTTCAGTAATCAGAAGTCTGGTGAACTTGAGCATGTGAGTGAATCATGTGACATGGTTTGTAGTCCATAATGTTGATAAGACATGGAGTCTGTTACCACCATGGTGTTGGTTATGAATTTGTGTGCTAATTTCCTGCAGCCATGTCTTACTCTGGGATCTCTTATGGAGAGCCACAAGCACTCTCCTTATTCATAGGTGGGAGTTTCCCTCTTTGTGATGGAAAATCAGGGAAGTCTTTGTTTTGTCATTGCCACTTTTTCTGTGCTGTTTCCCAGACTGCTATTTCCCAGACAGACTCAGAGTGGCGCCTCAGATATACACTCACCACCCACTTTATTAGGAACCCCTGCACAGACATATAGTTATCTAATCAGCCAATCATGTGGTAGCAGTGCAATGCAAAAATCATACAGAAGTCAAGAGCTTCAGGTAATCTTCACATCAAACATCAGAATGAAAAAAAGTGTGATCTCTGTGACTTTGACCATGGCATAGATGTTGGTACTGTAAAATAATAGATGCAACAGACACAGAGCTTCTGTGTAAAGCCATGCTCATATCTTTACTGATTGCTCAGTGCATAGACAAACCAAAGAAAACAGAGGGAGGCATCTTGAGAACAACTACAGAGGCTGGAGCATCACTTAAAGAAACATTGCCGAAATGACAATACATTACATCTCCCCTCCCCAGCAAAGACATCCCAACAGAATGACCTTTCAGACATATGCAGACAGGATGAATATTAAACACTGGATTGTTATTTTCTTTAACTCTGGATTTTGCATAAATGACATTCAAATAAAAACAAGAAAAGTTAGCACATCTTCTGTATGAAACTTAGTCAATGACACAAGTAGTAACTACAATGAACTGTTGAACATCATCAGATCTAACTAAAAAGGAGAGGTTGCTAGCACGTCACTTCCACAAGGCGTCTTTACCATGCCTCTCCCTGACTACAAACAGAACCTGCTAGAAGGCTTTACAACTCTGCCCTGCCTGGTGGTATACTGCCCAATTGGCAGTGTCTGCCTGCTGCTTGAGAGTCCTTTAAACTCTCTAAACTAGGGTGGTCCACAGGTTTTGGCTCCTCAACACTCATTGGCTCTGATATCTCAGTCCACTGGTCATCATTAAGCCTGTGACGGGACTCGATAGCAGTCACTGTGCTCTTGTCAAGATGCTGAATGTTGCACTGATACTCTTTACTTCCACATTCCACAACATAGGACCTTGGGGCACAATGTGATCTTACTATGATTGCAGGAGACCATTTGTGATTGCCAGGATGATGTTGCATCCTCACTTCATCTCCAGGCTTTAGAGCAGCACAAGGACCACTTGCCACCTTGCGGTAATAGTAGAATTTTGATTGCTTTTGCTTTTGTCTAGTTGACGTTTAACTGTGAGGGAGCCACAAGCTGTCGGCCTGAGCAGCAGGCAGTCTGTTATGGGGCCGTCTGCCCATGAGCAGTTGAGCTGGTGATAGGCCTACTGACTCTAGGAATATTGTGGATCATTGTCTGTTCAAAGAGTAGAGGGGAAACCATTACTGCTGAATTGAGTCTTTAGAGTTTCTATGATAGCCCAGCAATGCAGGTCTTTCGATTTATCTACCTCAATGAATTTTGAGTACTAGTCTACTAGTAGAATGTAATGATTACTTTCAATCTCAAACAGGTCTGAAGCCACCTCTTTGAATGGTAGCTCTGGTGTTTCTGTTGGTTTGAGCGGTTGTCTGGGTAGCCGGATTTGATAATCAGCACACTTGCTGCAGTTCTTCACCATTTCCTCAATTTCAGAACTCATGCCTGGCCAGTATAGGACCTCACAATCTCTCTGCTTGCTCTTCACTATTCCGAAGTGGGACTGGTGTTTAATCTTTAGCATGTGTTCTCACATGGTAGGGGTAGAACTATATGTAGGCCTTTGTAGGCAGCACCATCAGCTGCAACAAGATGGCTTCACGAGTCCCAAAATGGTTCGACTTCATTAGGTACTTCACATCTGTGGTCTGGCCAACCTTGATGGATTGTTTGTTGGAGGCAGCTGATCTTTTTTTTGCAGTCTTGAAGTTCTGAGTAATTCTGTTCACAGACTGAAACAAAGTGGAGACACACTCTAGGCCTTCCATCTCTGGCTTATTCTCCAGTAGCTGATCTCTAGACAATGTGTCAGACAGCTCCATGTCTTTTCCTCGCCTGTACTTGACTGTTAGATCATACCAATGAAGACGAAGACACATTCTCCGTATGCGCATGGGGTAGAGAGCAGTGATTTTCTGAAGATATCTTCCAGAGGCTTATGGCCTTTGTAAACCATAACATGGTTTCCAAATATATAATTATGGAATTTGGTATATGCATGAACCATCTCCTTCTCAATTTTAGTGATCTAGATGAGAAGGCACCTGGATGACTGTCTTGCAGCAAACAGCACGCAGGAAGCTGCTGCTGGCATCACAGAAAATCTCAACAGGCTTGGATAGATCAAAAGCACAGGGGATTGTGTGCATAAGTCCTTGAGTATGTCAAAGGCTTGTTGTTGTGCTGGTTGTCAACCTCACTGACGTTTAGCAGGAACTTTGACAAATAGGTAACAAAGCATAGGAAATGACAGACTGTCTGCTGGTTTTGTCATGAACTTAACTCAATTTTAGCTGGGTCTGATTTTAGCCCATCCACTGTTATTAGGTGTTCTACATAGGGCACAGCAGATTGCTTGATGTGGCATTTCTCAAAGTTGGGACTCAGATTGTAGCTTGGGCTCTCTGAATTACTTTGTGGAGGATAGCATCATGCTCCTCTACTTAGGGTGCTGCAATGAGAATAATGTCCATGACACTTATTGCACCACTAATGCCCTCGAGCACTTCATCCATTATATGCTGGAAAATTTCCAGGGTGCATTTCAGGCCGAATTGAAGCCTAAGCCACCTAAATCTCCCAGTGGTTGTGTTAAATCATCATCAGAAATGATGATGCTCTATCTAATTCTATCTGCAGGAAGTCAGATTTTGCATCCAAGACTGAGAAGTCTTTAGCGCCAGGCATTGCAGAGACTACCACTTCTACAGTGCGTGTAGGGTAGTATTCCCTATTGATAACTTTATTCAAGTCGGTCAATACAGATCCTTATCTTGCATTATGAACAGCTTTGATCCATTGAACTCATCCACTCAATCGGTTGGTTTACTCTTGTGATGTATCCATCTTTAACCATCTCATGGAGTTTCTCTATTATTTTTTTAGTGCAGCTGGTTCATGGCAGACACTACACCTTATGCATCAGGATCAATTTCAATTGTGTATTTGCCTGGCAAAGTTCCAGTTGTGCATGTCAGCTCTGCATAATCATCATGCATCATTGGTATCCTTTTGTTTATTTTCCTGGTTGATAGGCTGCAACACATCAAGTCAAATAACTAAGCCTAAGGCTTCAGCTGTTGCACCAGTGAGCACATTCTCTTGTGCAATATCCACAATCTATAACTCTGCTGATATCTTAGTGTTCTTGTATTTAATCAGAAGGTCAGCTGCAGCTCTAGGTTTCAGCTTGTGGTTGGAATAGGACAGGAGCACTCGACTGGAACGTTTAAGCTCACCATTGTGCATAAGTGACTGGTAATTACCTAAAGTCAATGTGGTACATTTTGCACCAGTATCAATTCTGAATGGCACATTCTGTGACAGGATTTCAATGTGTGCTGTACATTTATGACTACCAAGCTCATCTGTCTGTGTCAAATTTATGCTCAGATTTTCATCTTCTATTTCTGATTCCAGCTCTACACTTACTGTGTTCACTGATCTTTTGTGACATACTGCCACCCAGTGGTTTGGTTTGTGACAGTAGGAACAGATAAAGCCTTTTGATTGCCATTTTCCTTGATTCCACTTATATGGGTCTTTGCCACAATTTGAATGGTTTTTGTTCGATTTGCATGCATTTCCTTCTGTACACATTTTGTCTAATTCTTTTGATAGGCTTTTGTTTTTACCCGCACGGCTTGCACTTGTGATTCATCTTCTCAGACTATTCTAATCTGTTGCTGTGGAATTTTTAAACTGCTGAGAGATTTCAATTGCTTTTGGCAGCATTAAATCTTCTCCTTTGTCTAGTAGTCTTTCTTGGATGCGTTTCTCTCTGGCACCCTCAATTATCAATATATCGTCTGGATCAGCATACTCACAATGAGTATGAGCCTCAAGTCCTTCACAAAGTGATCAAAACTTTCAGTATTTCCTTGCTTTCAGTGCTTTAAGCGGTGTCTGGCTATTCTCTTATTCTTTCTCGGCCTAATGTAGTTGGTGAATTTGTCCAGAACTTTAGATGGGTCATCTTTCTCACCCTCATCCCAGCACAACATCTTATATATTTCTCTGCCTTGGTCACCGATCCACATACCTAGCCAGCCTGGGCGCTGCTTTGCTGTTAGCTTTGACTGCGGGCCGTTGAAGACAAATGCAACGTGGCTCCAAAATCTTTCAAACTGTTGATGCAAGTCTGAAGCATCCCAGTTGATCTTGGGGTGCTATAGATGCGGTAAGATGCCATATTTTGTTGATTTTCTATTCCTGACAGACTTCTGACACCATGTAATATAATAGACGCAACTAACACAGAGCTTCAGTGTAAAGCCACGCTCATATCTTTACTAATTGCTCAATGTATAGAAACCAAACCAAAGAAAACAGAGGGAGGAGTCTTGAGAACAACTACGGAGGCCGGAGCCTCACTTAAAGAAACATTGGCAAAATGACAATACTTTAGAGGCACCAGATGGGCTGGTTTGAGTATTTTAGAAAGTGCTGATCTCCTGAGATTCTATAGAGTTTACACAGAGTGGTGCGAAAAAACAAAATTTAGTCAGTGACAAAAGTCAGTTCTGTGGGTTGAACTGCCTTGTTGTTAGGAGAGGTCAGAGGAAAATGTCCAGATTGGTTCAAGCTTCCAGGAAGGATATAGTAACTCTAATAAACCCTGTTTACAACCGTTGTGAGCAGAATAGCATCTCAGCATACACAAAACATGAAACCTTAAGGTGGATGGGCTACAACTGGAGAAGACCACACCATGGTTGTAAAGAGGACTTATTTAAGTTACTACAGACTTCCTGTCAGCTAAAACCAGTCTGGTCATTCTCCTCTGATCTCTTTCATGAACAAGATGTTTCAGCCTGCGGACCCTCCGCTCACAGGATTTTTTTTGTTCCTCACACTATTCTGTGTGAACTCTATAGACTGTGTGTGAAAATCCTAGGACATCAGAAGTTTCTGAAATACTCAAACCAGCCCATCTGGCACCAAACACCTTGCCACGGTTAAAGTCACAGATATCACATTTTCCCCATTCTAATGTTTAATGGGAACATTAACCGGAGCTCTTGACCTGTATTTGCATGATTGTATGCATTATGCTGCTGCCACATGATTGGCTGATTGGATAACTGCATAAATGAGTAGGTGTACAGGAGTTCTACCACACCAACTTTGGCAAACCAAATCTTTATGGACCTTGCATTGTGCATAGGGGCATTGTCATGCTGGAACAGGAAATCTTAATGATACAGCATACAAAGATATTCTAGACAATTCTGTGCTTCACACTTTGTGGCAACTATTTGGGGAAGGCCCACATAGGCCCACAGAGGTTCCCTTTTAAGTCAGGTTCCGTTCTCATATCAGAGTTTTTACTTGCCACTGTCATCTCTGGCTTCCTCTGTAAAGCTGTTCAATTCAATTCAGTATTCAGTATTCAGTATTCAATTCAGTATTTGTATATCGCATTTAACAATGGATATTGTCCCAAAGCAGCTTAGGAGAAACATATAAATTCTGGATATAAATTTTGCATTTATGAATTTATCCCTAATAAGCAAGCCAGAGCCTATGGTAGAAAGGAAAAACTCCCTGACATGACATAAGAAAGAAAACTTGAAAGGAACCAGACTCAGAAGGGAACCCATCCTCATCTGGGTGATGCCAGATAGTGCAGTTATAAATAATTTCTCTTGTATAACTGTATACTATTTAGTCAAAAAATGCAAGTTTTTGACTAAATAATAGAAACTTATGAGCTTATGAGCAACTTATGAGTATGAGCATCAAAGTCATTTCTGAATTCATTATAGTTTTAACTTGAAGTCTACTGTATCAAAATTATGTTATTAACTGTTCAATGATGGAAACTTGGGTGCAAAACTGTTAGCATTACTCTTACTCTTAGCATTTGACTTGAGTGCAAAACTGTTAGCATTACTCTTAGCATTTTCAGTCCTAAGGCTATCCAAGGAAAAATATTCACAGATATCTTTATGGTTTATATGTGGCACCAACCACAGTAATCTCATGGTGAGCTTTAGGCTGTCCATGTTGGGCCATCCTTAGCAGCAGCGAGTGATTTTCAGAGCATCAGGCAGGTCTGGAGAGCAGAAGGAGCTGGATCACTGGGATCTCAGGAGTAGCATGTGCAGCTCAACAGGGAGAGAGAGAAGAAGAGGGAGGAGTAGACAGAGAACACAGATTATTAGGTATGCTCTTATCATGTAATAGTTAAAGACAGTGTACAGAGTGCAAGGAAGGACTCCGTAACTAAACAGCATAACAAAAAGGGGGGAGCCAGAAGTTACTACAGACATGAGGCACCCTGAGACATAAAGCAGCCAGCCACTCCACTGTCAACAAACCTGAGTGAACATGTGTGTGTGTGTGTGTGTGTGTGTGTGTGTGTGTGTGTGTGTGTGTTCCAATTAACAATTAATTGGAAGGCTGTTCCATAACTGGGCTATGCAAGAGAAAGCTCGGCCCCCTGCTGTAGCCTTCATTATTCGAGGTACCAACAAAGAGCCTGAATGTTTTGATCGAAGTATGCATGGCAGACCATAAAAGACCAAAAGCTTTCTGAGGTTCGGTGGCACAAGACCATTCAGTGTTTTATAGGTCAAGAGTAGTATTTTATAATCAATGTAAAATTTTACTGGGAGCCAATGCAGTGTGGATAAGATAGGGGTCATATCTTCTGATTCTAGTAAGGACACTGGCTGCTGCATTCTGGACTATCTAGAGCTTGTTTATGCACCTACTGTAATATCCAGACAGCAATGCTTTACAATAATCCAACCTAGAAATAACAACAACATGAACAAAGTTTTCTGTATCATGTAGTGACATCATATTTCTTATCTTAGCAATATATCTGAGAAGAAAAAAGGCTATCCTAGTAATATTATCTACAATAGCTTCAAATGAGAGATTGGAGTCAATAATCTCACCAAGGTCTGACTGCTCCTCATGATGTTCATGGGAATTGCAGTAGTAGGGCATCAGGATGGATCAGAAGGGGTCAGGATCACTGGTATCTCAAGAGTGGCATGTGTAGCTCAAGAGAGAGAGAGAGGGAGAGAGAGAGAGAGACATCGTTAGGCATGCTAATTGTCACGTAATGGTTAAGGGCAATGTACGTTGTGTGCAGAGTGCAGGAAGGGACTCAAAGCAAGACTAGCTATGACAGCATAACTAAAAGGGAGAGCCAGAAGGTAACACAGACATGAGGGTGCCCTAGGACTGCACCATCATCAAACCTGAGTGAATTCGTGAGAGTGTGGGGGGGCGCAGCATCCAAACATCCCAGTTCACCACCATACTCTATGCCTGTGAACCCTCCAGATCTGCTCTTTTAACTAAGAAAAAATGATTCACAAAAGGCTTGTCTAAACAAATGTGTTTTCCACTTAGACTTAAACACTGAGACTGTGTCTCACTAATTGGAAGGCTGTTCCATAATTGCGGGGCTTTTTTGCATTTTGTAGTGACATTATATTTCTCATTAATACCAATATTTCTGAAATGAAACAAGGTTAACCTAGTAATATTATCTACATGAGCTTCAAATGAAAGACTGGAGTCAATAATTATACCAAGGTCTTTTAGAGGCCACCAGAGATACTATGTATCCATTTACATCTACAAGCTGATAACGATCAGTCAAATAAGACCTGAGCCAGGAGAGGGCCATTCCCTTAATGCCTACAATATTTTCTAGTCTATCGAGGAGAATAATATGATCAATGGTATCAAAAGCTGCACTAAGGTCAAGCAGCACAAGCAAAGAGACACAACCCTGATCAGAGGCCAGTAGAAGGTCATTTACCACTTCAACCAGCGCTGTCTCTGTGCTATAAAGAGGCCTAAATCCTAGTATAGCTAGCTGCTGTGCTACAATTTTTTCTAGGATCTTGGAGGTTTGATATTGGTCTATAGTTAGACAGCTGACAGGGGTCAAGGTCAGGTTTTTTAATCAAGGGCTTGATAACTGCTAGTTTAAATGATTTAGATACATAGCCAATGCTAAGGGAAGAATTGATTATCTTTAAAAGAAGTTTGATTGTTTCAGGAATTATCCATTTGAAGAAACAAGTAGGTGAAGGAGCTAGTATACAAGTTGATGATTTTGATGAGGAAATTAGTAGAATTAGTTCAGTCTCTCGAAGGGGAGAAAAACATTCTAACTGCTGATCTGATATCATTATATCATCTACAGGGTTAGTTATCAAAATGTCTAGTTTTAAATTTATAGTCTGAATTTTTTGCCTGATATTTTAAATGTTTTCACTGAAAAAAATCATGAAGTAATCGCTGCTACATATTGATGGTGTGCATGTTTCTGTGGTAGTCTTATTCCGAGTTAATTTTGCTACAGTATTAAATAAGAATCTAGGATTATTTTTGTTATCTTCTATTAGGGTAGAGAGATATGTTAATCTAGCAGCACTAAGAGCTTTTCTATAGCTCAGGAGGCTCATGCTGTTTGAAATACTACCAATTTATTTTGATGACATTTACATTCTAATTTTCAAGTGGTCTGTTTTAAGGTGCATGTGTGATTGTTATATCAGGGTGCTAGTTTTTTCTTTAGAATTGTTTTTTTTGTTTAAGTAGAGCTACATTATCCAGCATGTAGCAAAATGTTGACTCTAAGCAATCAGCCTGATCATGTTCTGTGGGGTCAGATGGTGATCCAATTATAGTTGATAGCTATAGGAGATTATAGATAAAACTGTGTGAAGTAGCTGCCATGATTATACGTTTGACGTGGTAGCATAGCAAAATGCATATAGTATAACTAATACACATTTCAAACAAGATGAGTTAATGATCTGAGATAGCCTCAGACTGTGGAAATGTGGCTATGTTTTCTATATTTAATCTGAATGTTAGTATTAGATCAAGAGTATGACCACCACTATGAGTGGGTCCTATTACATTCTGATTAACCCCTACTGAATCTAGAATGGACACAACTGCTGTTCTCAGAGGGTCTTCCGGATTATCAAAATGAATATTAAAGTCTCCAACAATTAATGCTTTGTCTAAAGAAACAACCACATTTTAGATGAAATCCACAAATGCATAGAGGAAATCAAAATATGGCCCTGGGGGTCTGTAAATAATAATTAGCGGAATTGACTAGGTAGACTTATTTTTTGTGGCTACATACGTTATATTAGTGTAAAGAACTTCAAATGTGTCAAATTCATGTCCAGGTTTTTTGTGTGATGCCTAGAATATCATTATAAATTACTTTATTGTGACGCCTCCTAATTTGTCAGTTAGACAAGGTTGATGTATGTAACTGTACCAGGAAGGACTAGGTTCATTTAATGCTACATACTCATTTGGTTTAATCCACATTTCTGGTAAACACAATACATTAGACTCCTGATCAGTAATAATTTCATTAACAATAGTCGCTTTAGAAGTAAGAGATCTAATATTTAAAAGTCCTAGATTCATATCAAAGGTACTGGCTGTGCATTCGTGTTTGATCTAATTTCATGTTAATTAGGTTACTAAAACAAACTTTCTGAGTGTTTCTACATTTTGTTTAGCTCTGGGAACAGAGGTTCTACCATACTGAGACTGTGAGTCCTGCGTCTTCAATAAACAAGCTACAGTTAGTCCAGAATGCAGTAGCCAGAGTTCTTACTAGGTCAAGAAAAGATGATCACATAACCCCAATACTATCATCCCTGCACTGGCTACCTGTTAAGTTTAGAATTGATTATAAACCAGCACTACTTACATACAAGGCTCTAAATGGTTTAGCTTCCATGTATCTAGCCAGTCTTTTAACACGTCACAATCCACCTCGCGCCTTAAGATCTCAAAACTCCGGACTTCTGGTAGTTCCCAGAATATCAAAGTCTACAAAAGGGGGTAGAGCATTTGCGTATTTAGCTCCTAAACTTTGGAATAGCCTTCCTGACAGTGTTCGGGGCTCAGACACAGTCTCCTAGTTCAAGCGTAGATTAAAGACATATATCTTTAGCCAAGCATACACTTAATACATACATTGATTTAGTGCTTGCTAATATTATGAACAGCAGCTACGCTAATTCCTTTCTACTTGTTTCCCTTCTTCTACCCATCCCGAGGTGCATAGAGATTGTGCCAGCTCCAGTAGACAGAGGCCAACCCTACGAGGATCCTGAGGCATCCAGAGATGGACCAGCTCCAGCCGGTTTCTGCCTCATGAGGATTTGGGCATTTAAAAGCAACGCTGCCAACCCTATGTGGACTTTGAGGAAGATAACAACCTACAAATCAATATACACATAAAACGCTACATGACTATACATAAATTCAGAAAGGACATTGTTCTGTCACACTCTCCAGTGTCACCCAAATGAGGATGGGTTCCCTTTTGAGTCTGGTTCCTCTCAAGGTTTCTTCCTCATATCATCTAAGGGAGTTTTTCCTTGCCACAGTCGCCTCAGTCGCCTCAGGCTTGCTCACTAGGGATCATTTTGTCTAGGACTGTTGCATGTTTTGTTTGTTTGCATGTTTTTCTGTTTCTTATGTTCTGTAAAGCTGCTTTGAGACAATGTCCATTGTTAAAAGCGCTATACAAATAAAATTGAATTGAAAAATTGAATTGAATTGAATTGAGTGACAACTCAATGCAGCTGGCAAATGGTCAGTTTAGCCTGCTTGTCTGCTCCCTGGCCTTGGCTCTGGATTGTCACTGATAAACTAGGCCTGTTCTGAGACTATGTGCTATGCTTCAAGAAACGAAAGCAGCAACTTCCCGAGTGGTATTGATACTATCCCACCCTAAAAGGCCAGCCTTGCTCTCAAAACTACTCCAATTATCTATAAAGCCCACATTGTTTTTAGAGCACCACCTGGACACCCAGCAATTCAGCAGCTATAACCTGCTGTAAGCTACATCGCCACGCCGCATTGGGATGGGGCAAGAGCATACTGCTTCATCTGACATTGCCTTCGCTAATTTACACATCTCTACAAGGTTACTCTTGTAACCTCTGACTGACAAAGGCGTATATCTTTAGCTCTTATGTGAAACACTACCTTTGAAAACCTGTGCTTGCCTAAGACCCTAATACTACCTGCTATGTCCGGTGCACTGGCTCCCAGTATACACCTAACTGAAGCTGCTGGTTCCCCTAAAAGCCTAACTAATTTCAGTAAAACAGCTTTGTGACAATGTTCTTAAAATTGCTTTAAAAATATATTATATTATATTAATATATAATATATTAAAGTATAATTGAATTGAACAGCAGAAGCTGAGTCACAAGTGTAGAAGTAAACCATCAGGATGAATCAGGCGGATCAGAAGGGCAAGAGGAGACACAGCAGTAGACTAATATGCAGGGCCCAGTTTATAGAAGGAAGCAATGCTGAACTGTGTGAACTTTGTACTCAGTATGTTAAAAATCCAATATCTGTCTAAATATTTTTCTGCTGTAATTCACAATAAGGTTACACAATAAATTGAACTGTCAAATGGAGGACTGTCTTATGCATTAAGCTATAGTTTGAGAATGTTTTTGAGAAAGACAAAGTATTATTTTTGTAGAGACTAATGTTGGTGTTGTTAATGCTGATTAATGAATGAGTCACTGATGTACTGAAAAAAGAGAAAAAACTTATTTATCCAACATAACAAAAAGTATTCCTCTTCAAACTTACCAAAAAATTCCAAATGTCTGTAACCTAACTCTGCTTATCTCTTGCTAAATAAACAATTCTTTTTGTAAATCACATGAGGCCACTTACTGGATTTTACTGGCTGATCCTCTGGCTATGGGTCAATCAAAAGGATATTGACCTTTTATGTACATATTAGTTTTTGTGGCAGCTGTTCATAAAAAGCAAAAAAAAAATAAAAAAAATTTAAAGTCATTTTGTAATTACAGTGTGAGCTTAAAAAATATCTTGGCAAAGTATATCATAAGAATCAATATACCAGTCAGTAAAGTAATGGAAATTTTTAGTAACAAAATTTGTAGCTTCTTCAAATGACTCATTGAACATCAGATATTGTTTGCAGTGTTGCATATCTATTCTTTATTTAAATGTAAAGTGTACTGGTTCATAGCAGTGAAACTCTCCCACTTTGTTGCAACTCTCCAGAAAAAAAAAATAGTACATTGAATTTGCTATATATTTGTAATAAGAAATAATTCTGCTTAGCTATAATAGTTCTCTATTATATTTTTATCCTTGTGAAAACATAATGTGGATTGATCATTTTTGGCTGCAAAATGAAAGACCATCCCTTGTTGCAGACAATATATTGGCTTTCTTAATACAATTAGAAAAAAGCAGCTAATTTACAATATTTGTCTAATAAGGGTATCTTTGGACATTTGCAAAATTTTGCAACCCAAAACATTCATGTGTTTTTTTATTTCACCTTTATTGCACTTTACCCTCAACATATCTGCCTTGCACACAAAGACCTGAAGCGTTTAATATCACTTCTTAAAACTGACATACTTTTCAATCATGCACTTAAGCTGTGTATAAAAAATACTTATTAAAATCCAAGTTTATTTTATTTTAATGGAACACTACTCCAAATGTGTAGAAAGAGCTGTGTCAACAATGATAAATGATTAACAGAGGACTATTACTGATCTACTGTCAAAAAGGAGATCATAGTAATCCCCATGCTACAACTGTGTTAAGAATGGAATCTAATATACAAGCAGCTGTCAAAATCTTCTTTGTTGCTTTTTGGGTGTCTTTCTTTACCCTAGCTGAAAATCAAGGTAAGGTGCCTATAAATTCTAAAATGTATTATGTATTTCCTTTGACATAACAGTTATTAGCATTAAAATTCATTCATG
Organism: Pangasius djambal; assembly: GCA_022985145.1. NCBI lineage: Eukaryota > Metazoa > Chordata > Actinopteri > Siluriformes > Pangasiidae > Pangasius > Pangasius djambal. Next base: position 23,913,903 of record CM040985.1, on the reverse strand, counting down.
ACCTAAGTTTGAGAAGACAATCCATAGATTCTAGGACTTATTAAGATCCATCATAAATTATGACTAAACAATAGTTATATTTTACAGATTGTCATAAAGAAAATATTAATTATGAGAATACCCAGAAAAGTGGTCTTCTTGAAATCTATACAAATGGACAGTCAGTGAAACTGAGCTGTGCTACGGGCTACGTTGGATTTTTGAGGCTCGAATGTGAAAATGGAATATGGAAAAAAACTGGAGGGAGAGATTGTAAAAGTAAGCATACCCTGGTCAACAGCAAATATATATGAAAATCACCCAATAGGAAGATTTCATATTTTGCATGAAATAATGAAAACTGTTTGGTTCTTGTAGAAAGACCATGTGGTCACCCAGGAGACACACCAAATGGAGACTTCAAGCTTGTAAAAGACTCAGAGTTTGTATTTGGAGCTACAGTGGAATATACATGTAGGACAGGGTAAGAGGCTATTTTGTTAAATAGTGTCAGTATGTCTAATATTTACTATCATTCCTCTCTCCTTGTCTCTCCCCCTATATAAACAACAAACAAAATATGTGATATTACAATTTTGTTTCCTAATTCTATTACAGAATTGACCTTATTGACAATTGAATTTATTTGTCACTCATTTTCTGAATCTCAAATGGAGATTTGTTTGGTAAAACTATTTTTAAATTCCTATGTATACTTTTGTTTTCTTGATGTTTTAAGGTATATAATGGCCACCAGAGTAAATTATCGTAACTGTCGTAGCCATGGATGGGATAATGCTGTACCTGTCTGTGAAGGTAAAGAAATAGATATTGCTCTAGTATTTTGCTCATTTAAAAAAAAAAAAAAACTTTAATTTATAGTAAACAATACCTATAATTGATCTATTCAAATTTATTTGAGCTAATTGATCTCTAAATGTTTTTTAGGAGTCACTCATTTTTGACATTGAAAAAACAATGTATAAACCAGATTTTTACCATTTAATTTATTCCTTTGCAAGATGCTTTTATTTACTGCAACCTGCGAAAGAAGCATATTATAAGCATATGGTCATATTCAGAGTTGGACTTAAGTGAGGGGTTTCCAAATGTTTTTGGCAAATGGCCCAAATGGACATTATGAATTTCTGTGATCCCAAGCCTTGACCTCCCTACATTATTCTTAGTTTATAGGATACTATAATCTTTGAGCATTTTATTATGTGTATGGGTAACATTCCTATATGGGTATATTCCTTGTACTGAATTACCAGTCTAGTGAGAAGGGTGAATGTACATTTCTTGGCACACCTTTTCAAAAAGTCAGGAGGTGATTTGAAAGTATGCATTTCTTTCCAATGTTAGATCCAGCTTCAGATGATAAATAAGGAATTAAACGCAATGGAGCATTTGTTATAGGAAAATAATCCACGCCATCCATGTGTGTGTGAGATAAGGCTCAACACAAAGCAGATGGGTCTGGTTTATGCATTACTTTGGGGGTGCGTGCAGTAGCAGAAGGACTTTAAACACACTGATGAGCTCTGTTTCTCTTTGAAACTGTTGTTGCCACGATTGTTGTCATGGGCTGTTGTCTCAAATCTAAAACTCTGACCTTACCGTCAAAGCTATTCTAGAAAATCCAAAAAACTGGTATGCAAAAAGACCTTTTGGTAGGTTTTAAAGCTATTAAATTTCAAACATTAGCTGTAATAAGAAAACCACTTAGTGTTAGTACTCAATAATGGTCTAGGATTGTAAATAAGTGTGCAATTTGTGACACAACACTAGTTTGTTTAGCGCAAGTAGATGAATGAGGAAATGTTTCTATTAACATAGTAACATCTAGTAACATTTCAAAAGAGTCGCACATTTAAGTGATACTACAAATTGAGGAGATTCTGTGAGTTTCTCTCGTGACCCCATTTGTAAATAAAGCAACGCCACGTGGGGTCACAACACTTAATTTGGGAACCCCTTCAATGATTCTACACAAAATGACATTTCAGCATGGCACTCAATTAAAACACTTACAAAAAACATTAAAACATTAGAAAAAGTTGTGCTACTGCAGAGAAATTGGTTTCTAAAGATTCATTCACTAAGATGTTTTTTTTTTTTCCCTTCAGTGGTGAAATGCCCAATTATTAGCAATTTAGGCGATGTGATTGCAACAGGCAACACTGAAGAAGCAAGCTATGGTGATGTTATCCACTTTGAGTGTGCAGCTTCTAACAAGATGTTATCGGGACCACAAGACATGCACTGCAAAGATGATGGACGATGGAGTGGTGATATACCGAAGTGTATAGGTAATTCCAGTACTTTGTGAGAGGTAGAGTTTTTCCAAAATGTAATTTTTATGTTACTCTAGGCTAACTAACTGGACTGGTGCATAGCAATTTAAATATTGTAATAATAAACTAGTATTATGTATTATGTTCTTGGACTTGGATTTTGATTCAGTTTACTTAGTTAATTTTGCTGTGTGTGATTAGATATTCAAATGTAAAAGAACAATTCTGTAACATGTTGAAAGAAATTTTCTTTGTTGTTACTGTTCCATAGATAACCATACAAAAAACACTTTTTAAAACTTGCTACTAGTTTCTTTGTTTGTCTGTATCTATTACAATATAGTACAACAAAAATGTGCATTTTTCTTTCAGAAATAAAATGCCTGCCACCTGAAATACCACATGGATTTACTAACCCTGATCAGGAATACAAAGAAAACAATATACTACAATATAGATGTGAACCAGGGTACAATCCCAGATCTGGAACCCCTAGGTGCACAAAGTATGGCTGGAGTATAAAACCAGAATGTGAAGGTGGTATCCCAGTGTTTGATTTCCTGATGGTGTTAAATGAATATATGAATATACGTTATACCGTATATATTAACATATTTAAATTGGCTGTTTTGGAGATCTCTGCACAAAGTAAAACTCCTCTCTGTTTAATCTAATTTTGATACCAATAGAAATTATTTGTCTACTTGGATCACCCACAAATGGTGTTGCCAGCACAAACCCAAGAGGGAAGAATATATTTAAGGTTGGAGAACATGTGGAGATTATATGCTCAAGAACTTACTGGGTTTTCAGTACCAAGCAAGAGTCACGAAAAATTGAATGCCAAGAGGATGGGAAATGGGAAGTCAGGCCAGTGTGTGAGGGTAAAAATACAAAGAAATTAAGACTGCTAAAATATTGTTGGCGCCATAGTTATAGGATACAATAATTAAAACAAATATTTTTGCAGAAATCACCTGTGAATATCCCCATGGTCAACACCTGTCACGTCCTCGGCTCTACTACAGGCAGGTTTATAAATTAAGGGAGAGGATATCGTATGACTGTGAATCTGGTTATCGACGTACAGCTGCAAGTGTTACATGTACAGAGAATGGCTGGGAGCCAAAACCACTGTGTACTCGTATGTATACATTTTTAGAAATAAGTAGTTTATTAACTTTTATAATGGGTGGGGAATTACCAAAAAAAACTTTCCCTGTATTTCAGAGATTACTTGTCAAAAACCAGAGATTGCACATGGAGAAGTGGTGGGGATGCTATATAAGAATACTTATAAGCTAAATGAACAAATAGAGATCCAGTGTGATCATGGATATAAACCTGAAAAATTTACTGTCACCTGTACACAAAATGGGGAATGGGACAAAATGCAAAACTGCAAACGTAAGTATCAATTTATTATTATACAGCTTAATTTATCAATTTATTAGTATAGAACAGTTAGTTCTGGTCCACTAATTTGATTGGTTGGGCAGCATTCCAAGAGTGCTTATTTTTACCATAAATGCACTGTGTGTGTGTGTGTGTGTGTGTGTGTGTGTGTGTGTGTGTGTGATATACTATGCCAGTGCTACAGGAACTAAGATTTGGATAGAAATGACGATCATGGAGTAAATAAAATAGCACACACCCAGTGTGACCACCATTTAGTAATAACATATTCCCTGATTTTAGTTGTATATTTACATGTATGGTTCTTGTCTTGCATTTTTTCTCTCTCATGTAAGCAAGCAACCTTTATGTTGCAAGTGAAATCAGTCAGTTTGGTTCTTGTGTCCATAAAAATAAGCAAACAAACAAACAAAAAACCAATCAGTCTGTCGCATAGTGTTATACGGTGATGGTTAACAAAAGATGCAGGGCTTCTGCTGCCCCCTAGCAGCTTCAGTAATGTACTGCATTCTACAATAATTTTAGGCCACATTAAAACTGTTGCTGGTTAAGTAAACAATGAATTGTTTGTAAAAGTCCATGATTATGTCAACTAATTGCTGCAGCATTAAATTCTGAAACTCTGAAATTCTGAAACTGATTTTCAGAATGCATTTTCACTATACAATGCACAGGTTAGCACTTTTTAAAAAAAAATTCCACCTGATAGTCCATATATAAAGATTTGAACAAGTAAATGTGTGAATATAACAAATAAATAAAGTGTAAGCATGCAAATAATCAGCATTGAAGCTGAAGTAAACAGGATACACAATTAAATAACAATTATTAACAGTTTACATGGGGGAAAAAGAAAGGAGAGGAAGAGATCAAATGTTACATATTTATTTATAGATTTATGTATGTTTTGCTTATTATTAATTATTATTATTATTATTATTATTAATTTATTTTATTTATTTATTTTTTACAGTAAAACCTTGTGGAGAAACCTCTGTGCAAAATGGGTTTGTATATGAATTGAATGGAAGATTTTCCTACTCATGTGGCTCAGAATATAAAGCATTTGATGAGAAATGGTGGGGAGTGCTAACCTGCACTGCAGATCAGCAGATTTATGCACCACTGTGTATACGTAAGTGTTTTTTATTTCTCAGAGGACACATTATAGTACCGTG